>VWZV01000394.1:265519-355643 GCA_013397155.1 Irena cyanogastra | reverse complement strand
ACCCCCCCCCCCCCCCAAACAAAAAAAAAAAAAAAAAAAAAAAAAAAAAAGGTAAGAATTTATGGTCAGCCATATTCACCAGCAGACACACAAAGGGAAAGTTCCCCAGGTCCTCAGCTTAGTTTTTAATAATACTGTATAAATGTAATTAATTTAGGCTGAAAACAAGATAGGGAAAGGGGACAATAAGCTACTTCTCTATTTTATACCTACAGGGCTTAAGTGCGGTTTTTACACAGCTCCTCTGAGTCTAAGAATTCGTAGCGCTCCCGACTGCTCGCTGAAGTCCGTCGGAGGTGATGGACAAAATGCGACTGATCGTCCTGAACACATGAAATAATTTCAGAGCACAGAAGAGCGCCAATGCCCTCTTTTTCGGACTCTCTTTTATCTCCATGGCTGTCAGCGCTGCAGGGAGGGGCTCATTTCTCCTCCCGAGCCCGGGAAATCCCCGGCCGTGTCCGGGAGCGCCCCGCGGTGCCGCGCGGGACCCGGGGGTTGGGGGGGCAGCGGGCCGCCAGGGGGCGCTGTGCGAGGGCAGCGGGGCTGCTGAGGGGAGCGCCCGGGACAGGGGGACAACGGGACATGGGAGCACCAGGACATCGGAACAGAGGCATACTGGGACGTGGGGACACCAGGACATCGGGACAGAGGAATATGGGGACATGAGGACACCGGGAGGACATGGGGACACCGGGACAGAGGGACAGCGGGACGCCGAGACAGCGGGACACCGGGACACAGGGACATGGGGACATCGTGAAATGAGGCCATCGCGAAATGGGGACATGAGAGGACACCGGGACATGGGGACATCGGGAAATGCAGACAGAGAGGCACCGGGACATCGGAACAGAAGGACATGGGGACACGGGGACACCGGGACAGAGGGATATGGGGACACCGGAGCATCGGGACGGAGGGACATGGGGACACCGAGAGACTGGGACATGGGGCAGCTCCTGGGCACAGCCGGGACACAGCCAGGACACAGCCGGGACACAGCCGGGACACAGCCAGGACACCGGGAGCGGGCTCTTCGGGCCCAGCAGAGACTCGCAGGGCACGCGGCGGGGGCAGCTCGGGCCGTCCCTCACCCCCGGCGCTGCCCCGCACTCCGCTTTCTCCAGCCCGCCTTGCCGCTGTAAAACCGCAGCCTTTTCCCCTGGCCTTCCCTGCCGTGCTCACCTTGGGCCACCCTTGGCCTCGTTTGGTGGCCACTCTTGGCAGCTCTTCTGCACGATGGCATTGATTCCTCGAGGAAGCAATCCTTCCAGGGTCTCTTATGTCAGAGTGGCAGGAAGCTTTGGGCCAACATTCAAGTTGTTTTCCTCTTCCCAGCTTAATTCAACTTCTCTTGCTTCTTCTCTGCACCAGTATTAAATAATCCCTTACACAGTGCTCTCAGCCTGCAGTTTTGGGCAGCCAGAACATAAAGGCAGGCCTGTGCTACAACTTGCTGTACTATTGGTTACATGATACAACCGTGTACTAACGAAGGTAGGGGATGATAAAGGTCCTTTAGATCCTTCCCTCCAGCCCTGTTCCTCTCCCCCTGTCCCTATGGGAAGACAGTGCATCCCTATCTGACTATTCCCTAATTAAAACTGTTTATATGAGACTGGTTCTTCAAGCCAGATAAATCTTCCCGATTTTTCTCAGCCGATAGGGGACGAGTTAAGATTCTTGTCTAGGAAAAAAAAAATCACTTTGGTGAGTACATTGCCATACTACATTCTTGCAGGTGTCACACACATGTTGTTCTGAGGTTGCTCAGTTGTGCCTGGAGCTAAAGTGAGTGCAAGCCAGGGCTAAGATTGGGGTGTGTAAAGGAGTATTCTAATGGACATTGGCTGCATCAGAGAATCCAACTCAGGTGTTTAATGCTATTAAGTCTCACATCAGAAATCTGTCCTCCAAGTCCCACACTCTGCTGTGATTTTTGATAATTTTCTGCCAAGATCACAGTTGCAGTGTTCTAGGCAAAGAACACAATAGAATGTACCAAGCAGGATAGATTCTGAAACCAGTGACAGCATCTGCTCTGCCTCCTCTAGCCAAAACAGGTTTCCAGGTTGGGACTATAGGTGGAAATATGGAGAATCCTGTGGAAAGTAAGAAGTGTGGAGGCATGGGAAAGAACTGGGAGGGGGGGTATGTGTGGAGGGGTGGTATAGAATGAGCCCAAGTGATGGTGATATAAAAATGCAATATAGGAGAGCAGGAATCACTAGGTTTGTGACTTTATAGATCAAGGACAGGATTTTTAAAATTTATTTTTCTGCATGTGTTGGAATTATTTTCTTGTCCTCATTGCTATTCAAAATGTCTCTATGTCATCTGATAATTTCATCAATTACAGTCTTTTCTAAATCACACTGAAAGTCTTGATCTGAACTCTAACATAGCACTACCATGATCCATTTTACACATTAAGTACCTTTTCCTGCTCATTTATTTCCTATTTTTATTCCTTATTCACAATTTTTAAGCAAGTTATCAAATTACGTGGGTGCTGTTATGTCAAAAGAGATGTGAATTAGTTATATTCAGAATTCTGTGATTCAGTCTTCCAAGTGTTTTTTTTGAAGCCAAGTATGTTGGTTCTGTTACTTTCCTTTTATTCACTGGTGTTGTAAATCTATATGAAGTTCCCTTCCTTATAAACTCCAGGACATGTATAACTGCTTGAGTCTGTTATCCTTCATCTATTTCAGCAGCTTTTTGTGCTTAGAATTTGTTTCTAGCAGGAAAAGAGTCAGATTTACAGAAAGTGATTACTCTGATCATTCTTTTTCTGAGATTCGGTCTTGCATTTGGTTCTCAGACTGCTGTTTTCTGTGGCTTTTTCTCAGTCATTCTGAGGAAAGATAACTTCAAGTAAGCTTTATAATGGAAGAAAATCTTACATTCTTTCAACAATAAAGCTACATGGGTTAGTTTTCCACATGTACTTCACTATCTTTTTTTTTTTTTTACAGTGTTGTATCTACCAAACTCAATTTTGTGCACCTGATATTTAAAATTTAGCAGATGCAGATTATGTAAAAATACTGGGGCTTGGTAGATCTTGACTTGTGGCCTGTGGACACTTGTGATTTCCAAATCAGCAAATGGTTGAAAAGCACTAGTTTAGCTCCCCAGTCTGACCTTCCCCACATAACAAATGAGGCTGCATCCTGGGCCTGGGCGTGACACTGGTAAGGCCAGTGTTTGTGCAGCTCTCGAGTCTGTGGAGGGTTTGAGCAGGGACAGTACTGTCCAGGCACAACTCTGTTCCCAAAAATCTAAACTTGGCTACAAAAAGAGATAAAAATAAATGAAAAGCGGTGGGTGGTAGGGTTGCTGAGATGCATTTGATCTGTCTTTTCCATGCTAAGTGATGTTGTTGCAGAATCTGAAACAATAACTCTGACCTGCCCAGTTCACCTCAGTGTCTGCCAGCTCAGATGCCCTGTGCCGATATTTTAAATGTAGACAAAGTTAACTGCCTATCAAAATAAGAAATCAAAAGGGGGATGGATGGGCTGAGTATTCAGCTGTGGCTATGATTGCATCTCAGCCCTGGGAGCACTTGAGCTGGGGGTCTGCCCATTCCCTTGCCTCCCACTCCAGGCAGAAATGTATTTAGCAGGACTGAGCCTGGCATCTGACCTCTGCTCCTGAACATCCCTTTTAATCATCTGTGATGGCAAGGGAAGATAAGCTTGCTGAGCCCTGTAAGGCTTATGAACCTTATCCCAAGGAAAGGGATCCCAAGTCCTAGTGAGTCAAGGGAAGGTGTGTTGCTCTGCTCTGAACAGTTCCGTGCAACTACTTCTTCCCCCACACAGCTGGGTTTGGAAAAATATCACATTTTCCTTTTTTCTCTAGCCTTGTTCATTTATTTTATCAAATGCAATGCCTCAGATATAGCTCCATGGCTCCTTACTGGTTTCAGAGATGTGTTTTTAATCTGTTTTCAGGAAGCTGTGTGAACCATTAAGGAGAGAACTAGGTGTGTTCCCTCACTGTATGCACAAGGAGTTTGGTTTCTGATGTGTTTGTATAGTGGATTTTAATTCCCATCTGCAGCATTTCAAGACTGTGATTAGCATAGCTTGGCTTTCCTGGGGCACCTTTCTTCTAATAAATTAACTCCCAGAACTTTCATATAGAACAAAAACAAATCGTTGACCTTGCTTTGCAGACACCATCCAGCTTTTGACAGTTCAGAAATATTCACTGTTCAGCCATAGATGTAAGTACAACCAGAACTCCACAGAAATCCAGAAACAGTAATGAAATCTCCACCAACAGGTTATTGGTGTTTCCTGTACAGGATTACAAACACTCCTCAGTGGATGAGCCAAAGCACTCCAAAGAAGGGACCTAATTGACTTAACAGCTGACTGCCACAGGGATGGACTCGGAAGAGGTGGAGTTGAAAACTACTCTGACCATCCTGGGTAAAATCATGCAGCTTGGGTTTTTTTGATGTTAAATTCATGGCCATGGTATTTGAGTGCCTACAGACATCTTTGAGGCATATTACTGGGCAACAGTAATCCCTCTCTGTCCCAAGCTGCTCTAGGATAGGTTTTGTAATGCCATTCCTTAACTGTTAAAGCCTTTAAAAATGAAATTGGTGTCTGAGAGACTAATCAATCCCTCACCCACTGCACACGATGCTTCTTGAAACCAGCCATTTAGTCAGCTTTCATGCACTGATGTATGTTTTTTTTTCCTCAATGCTTTGAAGGTGACTTCATTATTGAAGCAATGACACTGGTGAACTCAGAATGATGTGAAAGCCTGGCTTTGGCAAGCAGGACAGCTTGACTTATATCTTGGTAAAGCAGGATCCTCTTGACTCTTTCTGCCTTTGTCCAAGGTTTCAGGTAGGGTCCCTGTCTCGTCCTTCTCTTTATGGGTGTAGGGTATTATTTGTCGTTTCTAGTCTCAGGTTCTGCTGCTATCTGTGAAAAAGTTCAAGAGTCTGCCTGAGGATCAACTATTATCAAACTGCATCATCCATCAGTAAAATCAATTTACACTTCCTCCCATTTCATTAACTTTATCCTTTACTTTCTCTATCTGCTGAGGTTCAGGGTTACAAGAGATCTGGGCCTTCCTTATTTCTGAAATAGCCGTTCCTTTTTGGTGCCTGACATTTCTTTGGGAAAGTGACATCAGAATTAAACAGAAAGACCTTTTTCTAAGTGCTAGGCTGTAAATGAGAGAAGTGAGGTCAAAAAACAAAACTATAAACTACTCTCAGAGAAACAAATCAATCCTCTGCTAGGCACACTTAACTGAAGGAGCTTCATTCAGGGATAAAGTTGGAAATACAGCAGACCTGGAAAAGGCATTCACAGAAAGAAAAGGACTAATATAAACTGAAGTTCATCTGTGCTCTGGAATTACCTTTCTTTGAGCCCCGGACAACCATTGCTTTCATCAAAGCCCATTCATCCTATGTTTTACTTAATTTCCTTCTTAAGCCCATCTTCCCTTCAGTTCCCTTTACCCCTTGCTGCTGGCCTTCTGTCTTGCCAGGGACATGCCTGTCTCATCTGTTGGAAACAGGGCTGGCAGTAAATGCTAAGGGGAAAGACAACTTTGGTCTAAACTGTTTGTCTCCTTGTTCTACCCAAGAATGCAATGAGGAATCTGCTGGGTTTTTTTCTGAGAGTTTCAGTTGAAGATTCTTACAAAATTTCCTATATTTAAATTAAAAGGAGGAAAAAGAAACAAAGAAGGTTATGAAGGTATGTTACCTACAAAACAGGGATTTGGCCAAAGTTCAGTCCCTGTGAGAGGTAGTCTAGCTGTATGATAGAGAGAGGTAATCATGATGTTGAAGATGTGCATGCAAATTAGAAAACAACAGTGCTTACAGGCAATATAGATCAAGGAACTTAAGAGCAACTGTAACTACTGGAATCTGATAGTGCTTTTGAGGGGCCGTACCAAGATTCATTACCTTTATTAACCTGAGATGTCAGGTCCTGCCCTGTGTACAATCATTTTGGTCTTTGGGAAATCTGGGCTTTCCTGAATTATCTTATGACCAACATGAGATTCATGTCAATGTCCCACGGCAAGTCCTGAAGAAAGAATCAGGAATGAGTCAGACATGTCTAACAGCTCTTTATACCTCTGAAGCAGCCTCTGAATTCCAGAAAAGGAGACAGCCCCAATGTGTTCTCAAGGTCTTATCACAGAAACTAATTCACAGCTTGCACAATGCCTACTAAATACTGAGAAGGGCAGGAGAATTCAGAGGAGTGGTGGCTGTGCAGCTGCATGTTGCTTCTCAAAGCCTGCAACAAAAAGGAAGATTGAATGAGCTGGGGAAAGTTCTAGACCAGGATTGCAGAACACACTCAGCCAATTAAACAATTTGTTTGGCCTTCCAGGTGCTCAGGAGACAGTGTGGCGAGGTGTCCTCCCAGCCAGCACATCCACACATCTCAGCTGTACAGCTGCCAAAAAAAGTGTGGTGTCACAGTCAGTGGAGAGGCAGAGGAGAAGGAAAGTAGATGACAAGAGAAGGAGAATGGAAGAGCAGAGGTGGTGATAGAGGCAGCTCTGGTAAGGTATGACAGAAGGTGCAGTTTGAACTTGCTAAGCCTACTCAGCTAACTGCTGCAGCGAGGCATTCCAGGCCAAAATCCTATGTACAGGGAAATGGGGCTGAGTCACCAAATTCATTCCTCTGCTGTTTCATGCACCACACCATGCAACGCCTGACAAAGTCTGCTTTGTTTGGTTTTGTCTCTGGGGTTCCCACAGGGAGGCTCTTACAGGTCCTCCCTTTCTAATAGGTATAGTCATTTTCTGCTGCTTATTTATAGCTAGTTTGCTCTTTTACTTAAACTATCCCTATCCCTCAAAGTTCTTTGCCCTGCCTGTTGATGTATTGACACACAACAGTTATATTCACTCTGACTTCACTTTGCAGGCTGTACAGTCTAAGCAATAGTTCAGCCTGTCTAGGAGAGCTGAGTTGTACACACTGTACAATCAGAGTCTTTCAAATGAGTGCTAAAAATTCTTGTGGACTTTTTGGTATCTTTCATTCAGAGTATTTAGCCTGTGTCAATTCTTCCTGAGTCCTTTTGTAGCGAAGCACGTTCTTTGCAGCTCTCTTTGCTGAAAGGGTAGGAATCTCAAGCCCACAAATCAATAAGACTTCCATATGCTTGGAGCTGGGCATGTGTGTAACTGTTTTTCTGGATCAAGATTAGAGTTCTCACCACTTGACAAGATTCAGCTTGTGGTTTGTTAGGTGCTGCCAGTTTGTCTAAAATTAAAGATTTATATAAAACATCAATTAAAAAAAAAGGCAATTCCCTGTTTATGTGTGTGCTGCATTAATTAATAGCTGGTTGGGAAAAATGAAGGACAAGGTGCAACAACATTGGTTGTATCACACTTCTTGTCATGTGTGAGCTGCTCCATGTTCCCAAAGAACTGACAACTATCTATATGCAAAACCAAGATGGGAAGGGACAAATAAAGGTGCAGAGATGGTATTTCCAGTGTCAGGAAGGGGCAGCACCTCTTTATCTCCAAATGTAGCGAGTACTCACTTCACTACTGATGCTTTCATGCATTGTGATGCTTTTTCTGGGGATAAAATATTGTACAAACAATTATAGGGGAGCTTAAATGGAGTAGTAGCAATTTTTCTTTGCCTCTGTATTGCTGATTTCCAGCCTGCAGTGACTGACGCCAGATTTTATGTGAATGGATCCGCCAGAAACGTCAGGACAGGAATTCCTGGCTCAAGTCGACTGACCCCTAGGAGTACTGAAGGACTGACAGGAGTCTGAGATGACAAGTGCAAACTCAATACTGCAGTTTTTTCTCAGCAAAACAGAAGTGCGATGAGGAAGCAATACCGCATGCCCTTCCGCAGGACTGAGCGGTGGGAGAGGAGGAGCAGCACGGCTGAGCGGTTCCTGCGGTTCGGCAGCGGGACTGGAGGGCCGTGAGCCGAGCTGCAGGAGGCAGTGCCCGGGCAGGGCTAGGCGAGCGGGCAGTGCCAGCAGGTGCCGCGGGTTAGCCCGGCCGTGCCCGGCGGGGGGAGGTGGCGGCCCCGGGGGAGGAGCGGGGCGCGGGCCGGCCCCAGTGCGCGCGTCCCGGGCGCGGGGCCGGGCTATAGGGAGGAGGGCAGGGCGAGGGCGGGGCGGTTGGCGCGACTGGTCCGGCCCGCTGGGGAGGAAGGGAAGGGGAGCGGGCTGCGCTGTTGCCCTTTTAAGCGAGTGAGCGGGCGCCTAAGGCCGGTACAAAGGCAGCTCCGCCGTGCCCCGCCGGCTGGGGCTGCCCCGGCCCCGCCATCTTCCGCCCCGCAGGCGCGGCCGGGGCCAGGGTCGGGCCGGCTGAGTCGGAGGGAGGCGGTGGCAGCGCAGGCCCGGGCCCGGAGATGCGGCCAGGATGTCGGTGTCAGGGCTCAAGGCCGAGCTGAAGTTCCTCGAGTCCATCTTCGACAAGGACCACGAGCGCTTCCGCATTGTCTCCTGGAAGCTGGACGAGCTCCACTGCCAGTTTGTGCTCCTGCCGCCGCCGCCGGGCTCCAGCCCGCAGCCGCCGCCGCCGCTCACCATCCACTGCAACATCACGGTGCGGGGGCCGCGTGGGGCGGGGAGGGCCGGGCACGGCCCGCCCTCGCCATTGTCCGCGGGGCGCGGGGAGGGGGCGCAGCCCCGCCGGGGTGACTCAGCACGAGGGGCTCCGAGCGCCCTCCCCGTTGCCACCATAACAAAATTACAGGGGGTTGGCGGCCCCGGCCTCTCCTCCTGCGCGGTGGGGGCTCCTCCCGGGATTTCCTCCGGGAGACCCGGGCACGGGGGAGGGACGCGGGCTGGGGCCGCCGCTGCCGCCGCTGCTTTGGGGCCGGGAGCCGCGAGCCGGAACAAAGGGCGGCCGGGCTCAGGGCAGCGGGCACAGAGCCCCGGGGCGGCGGCGGGGGGAGCAGAGGGGCCGCGCTGCCCGGCCCGGCCCTCGGCGGCTCGCTGGACTCCGGTAGTGCTGTGGCGGAGCCCGGAGCAGGCGGCGGGCGGGCGGTTTCCCGAGTGCGCCACACGGCTGCGGCCTGGGGTGGGCCCGGCCTCCCCCGCGGGGCAGCCCGAAGGGGCCGCAGCGACGGGAAACTTGTCAGTGTCGCCGGCGTGGCGGGGTAACACAGGGCCCCTGCTCTGCCGGCGCAACGCCGTTTTCTCATAACGGTGCGTACAAACTTGTCAGAGGATACGAGCAGCCGTGTCTGAACTGAGGGTCTGCTGCCTGCCGAGGGCTTTGAAGGTTCTCTTTGCTGTGTTTTTTTTCCACTTTAAATTTGTTTGGCTTAATATTTTTTAAATGAGTGGAGGAGAAGCTGAATAAAACATTTAGTTTTGTGTGACATGGTAACAGTCCTCTGGTTCTTCAGAAGTTTAGGGCCTAAACTTGCCGAAGGATATAAATATATTGGCATCTGTGACTCACGTACAGGAAAGTGCTGGAGGTTGATTTTTGTTGGTTGCAGTTTCAAGTGAATTTAAATGCCTTATCAAGATTCAACTGAACAGTGACGTATTGAAAAACTTCAGGTGAAAATAGCGTGTTTGTGTTTAAGGAAGATAAATTCTACTGCTTTTTTTTGTCTTTGTATGAAAGTTTCAAACGTCATGGTGGTCAAAACATTCATGTAAGTGTGAATATTTTAGTACTGAAAGATGAAAATGTGTATGTAAACCAGGCAATAATAATAATCTCATAATTAATCGTGACCAGATTCTCACTTGCCTTAAAGTAACCTTTTTAAATTAAAGGCGAATTGTTAAGTAGATATTTCAGTTTTCACAGTTTACTGTTATGGAAGGTTGCTTCCGTGGTCATGGGACAGGTCTTAGTTTTACTGGATACTTGTAAGATGTAAGATTCTGGGGTTTTATGGTAAAATAAACAAGAAGTATTGGTGTTCTTGTTTCCAGACATGACCCATCAGATGATGGCTTGTGTGACTTCCTATAAATATGTTTTATTCAGGAGAGAGTGTTCCATTGCAGAGAAATTTGGCTTTTTGTTTCCATGCAACATAATCCTTTCCATAAGTCTTGTTCTAAACAATAAAATGAAAGTTGAGTTTGATGGGTTATTCCTTCTTCGTCATGTCAGAGCTAACAGGTAAGTCAGCAGTAAGACCTGAAGTTGTTGTGCTCAGGATTTGTGCTGTGGTGTTTATCTACTTCTGAGACGGCTTTCATTGTAACTACTTTCAGTAGTTAATTCTTATTGCATAGAAATATGCCACTTTAGCTGTAGGCCTTTGGTTGAGGTGAGCAAGCAAGAAACCATTTAGGTCACCGTTGTCATATTTGTGTTAGTGAGGAAACAGTGTCTGCAATATGCTGTTGCAGTCACTTGCCCCAAAGATCAGGAGATCTTTCACATGCCATTAGACTTGCAGCATATGAACTTGCAAAAAGAACAGGAAAAGTGCTGTTTGAAACTTCAGAGCTGAGGCTTCTGCTTTGATGAAAGGCTGTGTCTGAGTTTCTTGAAAGTTCTGTTTATAATTGTCTGTGAGCAGCTTGGTGCTTTCTGATGTTGACTAATTTCTTGCTCCTTGAGGCAGGTGGCTATTTTCCCCATCTGTTAAAAATAAATGTGATAGGGCAACCTGAAACAAATGGGCAGCAGGTGATAGAGCCGAGAAGAGAAAGCTCATCTCTGGGCTTCCATCCTAGTTCTTTGATGCACCTTTTAGAACTCTTAAGTGTCACAAAAATGATTTTTTTTTTTCTTCCCCCTGAATGGAGTCTCTTGGCCCTAACTCCTGATTGCCTCCAGATATTTTTGGTGGATTTTGTGGGTACTGTAAACTACAAGAGCCTGAGTCTTTTTTACTGTGCTTCAGTGTCTCTGCAGGTACTAAGGGAGCTAGAACTTCAAATAGCAGTAGTAGCATGCAAAGACTGGTAAGGCTATAAAGTTGTTGGTAAATATGTTTTTTTGGGGAGACTCTCTGCATCAGAAGCTGCTATCTTAGCATTTTGGATTTGCAGAGCAAATGTGCAGTTTTGACTGTTTGCTTCTTCTAGCTGGTTTAACCCCTATGATACTGATCCAGCCAGGGTACTTCCTTTACCCAGCATACAGTGGGTTGTGTCTGGATGTTCAAGAATCCTGTTAAAGGGGAGCAGTAAGCATAGAGCTCAATCACCACTTCTTTTCTTTGTGGTTCTGTTAGCATACGTCAATATTTTACCTAAAATGACAGCTGTCTAGCAGTGTGTAGAGATGCTGAGGTTTTGGGATGGAGAAATATCTAGCAGGGACGGAAGCTTTCACTAGCTAAAAAGCTACAAAATAGCTAAGTTGGCTCCAGTATTCCCAGTAAGTCTTTTTCTTTCCAGCTTGGAGTGAAGAGGAAATATTCCTCTGGAGAGGTGAGGGAGCATGTAGGCTTAGGAACTGTGTAGGTCTCTGCGAGTTTTCTAGACTAAAATTCACAGTTTGAGAAGTCTGCCACTGGCATTTCTCACTGAGATGATTTGCTGATTTGTCTCTGTATTATAAGTTTATAGAACTATCAAAGTTCAGTATTGGCTATAGCATCTCAGGGATACTGTACCTGTGACACTGAACACTGTTTGAAATTAAAGCAAGATACATTTTACTTGATAGCTCTCCTGTTTATAGAGTAGCAGCCGAACTTTTTGTCCAAGTCTGTCCTTCACTATTTCTGGTAGTGACCTGTATTAGAGCTTACATGGTTAATCAGATTATTTTAGAAGAGGCACTTCAGGGTGGAGTCATCCCTGTCAGAAATATTGCTGCTTATTCCTGAGAACTGTCCAATTATCGAACTTGTTCAGGCTGTGTACCTTCACATTCCCATTTTGTTATGCCAACAGCAGTGTCTCCATTTGGAGTTTTATTTCTGTTTTTCTCAGATTTCCATTTTAGTTAACAGCGCTATTCCAGTTGATCAAGTTCAGTAAACCTTGTCCTGTTCCTTGTGTTTTGAAATAGTATCAAGCCTATGGCCTTACTCAGAGGAGTGTGTTTATTGATCATGACTTTAGGTAAGTGTCCTTTGATACAATCTCTGGCTTCAGTTGGGTACCTTATCAGACTTAGGTCATAGTATTGCGAAGGGTGTGTTAGAATTATTCTACACCAAAATCTTTTCCTTGTTATTTCAAGGAAAAGGGACTAGTTTGGATTGCTGTAAAACATTTTGTATCTTGTATGTCATCTCCTCAAAGAGAAACTGGATATTAATATCTCTCCACCCATATGCAAAATTCCTGTTGAAATTCTGTATCCTCAAGTGACTCTTGCAGGTAGGATGGGGGTTTGTGCCAATTCTATGTGGGAGCAGGTTTGCCCTAAACAGATACAGGGCTGTCATGTGCAGTGATATCCTTCATACTTCAGCAATTCAGTTCGGGTGATGTGGCTGACTCAGTAAACTCCTGCTTCTCTGTTGGAAAGAAGCATCTTCTGCTTCTGCTGAAAAATACCCTGCTGCTAAACCAGAGTTAGAAGCCTGCTATGAAAGACTTGAAAAGGTTGCTGCCTACGGATAACTGCAATTGACGGGAGAAGACTTTATTTTCCCTTAAAACCAGAATGGATGAAAAGATAATTGCCTGTGAAGCTTTTGACAAGTTGGGTATATACGGAGAGTGAGTGTATTGGAACCTGGGATGTGAAGGAGGCATTCAATTTCAACCATGGATTTATCTCTTTTGTACATCATTAGACATTCTGTAGTGAGGTTGAGACCTTTGTCTCACAGCATATGGATGCCAGGACTTTATAAAAGCATATACGGCTTTACCTTGATAAACCCTAGCTTTTTAGCTAGGGTTACATATACTTGATGATTTTAAAAAAGGAACTAATTATTTAGAAAAGGAACTATTATCAAACATAATATCCAATAGAAATTGATGAGGTTTAGTATTGTTTTGTTTAGCAAACCAAAATTGAGCTCACAAAAAAATACTAAAAGAGTAGTGAGGATTTTAGTTTCTTTTTATGTCAAAACTGTAATTGGAAAAAGACCATTGAAAAAAGGAGTAGGAGGAATTTTTGTGTCTGGAAGGCAAGACCTTTCTGATGCCACAGTCTGGTGTGATGTGTGAAAGGCTGTAACCAGTACTTAAAAGATGGTTCTGTCCTCCTTACGAGATATTAAGTGCTCCTAAAATATCCTAGAAAGCCACAGTAGTGGGCTTCAAATAGAAATGCTGGCATATGTTGAGGTCTCAATGCACAGTAAATTGTGCTCATTTCCAGTGGGTTGCTCATGTGAGCTGATTGACCGTAACCTCAGAACTGGGATTGTTGTGGTCCTCGAAAGAGCTCTCTGTGCACTTTGATAATTAAACAAGTTTTGTAGAAAGAATTACATTGTTTTTACTCAACATCCTTCCTCCTGTGAGTTGTTCAGGAGGTGTTGTGTATTGGTGCCTTGTTGATATCCTCAACATGTATTGAAAATTGCAGTTGGTAGTAAGAACGAAGCGTGATGGTCATAGTGCTGTTTCTGGCAGACCAACAGAGGCTATGTGCCTTGTGAGGTGGCTGAAATTGAGTTTGCTGCATTAAGGACCTGGCTGGCGTGTAAAAATTCTTACCAAGTTCTTGTTGATCTGGCCTGTTTCCCAGTCTGGTTTAGCTGCACAAACATCTGTCCCAGCACAACAGGGGCACAGCACTGAACGGGGAGCTGCTGGATCCAGCAGTGCTGGCAGAGCTGCGGGCAGACCCCTGGGTGGCACTTGGGACTGACCTCCCCTGGGTGCAGTGCTGGGGGTGGCACCAGGCCCCTGGGCCTCCATCAGTGCCTGTGTTGTTACAGTGACAACTGGACCAGACTTAACTGCAAGGAGTTTGTTTACTTGAAAAATCTGACTCTTTCCTAAAGAGTGCAAGATGCAGAGATGGAAACAGTTCTCTAAATAGTATTGTTATTAGGAATGAAAAAGATGTGAAATTTCTTGATAGGAGCAAATGTTTCTAGGAGTTGATTACAGAAATCGCTACTATTTTAGTTATGCCTCAGTGTGGACTGCTGTTCAATACTGTCAGGTTGTTTGCCTTTATGTAGTTTTGAAAGGTTGTAAATGCCTGAATTCCTGACTGGAGTATTAGGTTGTTTGTTTTTTTTTTTCCTTTAAATGGTAATAGTCCCTTTTTAAGAGATTTGACAGTTGATGATTTAGTATGTGTTCTGCTGTGTTTCTTCAGCTACAAACTATGTAGGATAAGCAAAAATGACCTTTCACCAGCTCCTAGAAGACAACTAGAAAATTGACTGATTGTAGTAAGAAGACACTATTTAGCATTTAGATCTTCAATCAATCTGCCTGTATGCAGAACACTTGAAGCTTATATGATCACAATAATTCTCAGTTGATCTCTGGTGGAATCAGGCATACCAGTATGTCTTACTGATGTCTTGTGTCCAGCTGTAATCTCTAAGTGTGGTATAAAAATAATGACCTTACATGTAGGGATTTTTTTCTTTATCTCTTGCTTACAAGGCATCTTGGTGTACTAAGTACTATAGAGCAGCCAATACATGATTTTTGAAGATTTAGTATGAACTGTACTTTCCTTTCTCTCAGGCCTCATAATGTTTTGCCCCCTTGGAGCAAAAGAATTCAATGCAGTTGGAGGTCTTGCAGTGGCTTTTCAGTGTGTATTCAGCAAGGTAGGAACATAAGGTGTGTCAGAACTTGTATAGTGGCGTTAGAAAAAAATCAAAGCGTTCTCGAGCAGTGGTGTTCAAGATACCACAGACTTCCTTGAATTTTTGAAGTAGGAAATAACTGTGGTAAGAGTTGTGGTATTAAGCTTATTAAAGCTTAATACACGCTTGTTGAACTTGGTGATACTGAAATTTTGCATGTGGGAGACAAAGTTCCATCCAAGTGGGTGTAATCTGAAGGCCTGTGGCTAAGCAGCATCAGGGCAGCTGTGTACATGTTACTGTGAGGGGAGAGCTGGGGAGCCTGGTGAGTGGCGGCTGGAATGCTCTCAGGTGGAAGGAGCAGCAGGACCTCTCTCAGCCATGGGTGAGAATGAAAAATTCTTCTGCCTGCAGGTGTGTCTGGAGTACAGCAAGTTTGCAAAGGGAGAAGGTGGAAAAGAGGAAGATTGCTCTTGGAGAGGGGAAAGGGCGCAGATACAAGGGAGTGCTGAGTGGTTTGAACATTTGAAAGATGTAAGTGCCTGAAGTTAGAGGAAGAAGGGGAAGCCTGGATCTTTTGGGTGGCAACAGAAGTGATATCAGATTTTGCATACTGTGGAGTAACTGTGTACATGATAAAGGTGAGAGCAGGTTTGCAGGGAAGCTTTCTGGAGTTAAGTTGGTGAGACAGGGATATGTCACAACTTAGTTATAACCAGTTCTTCTTTCTAGCCATACTAGAAGCCATTTCTTTGTGAAGCTGGATTTCAATGTGACTCAGAGAAATCTCAGTGCAGGCTGTAGGTTTTCCCAGGAGAGAGCTGCTTTCCTTTCCAAGGACAGCTCTGTGAAGAATTTCGTGTTCTCAAGCAATGGACTGATAAAGGTTTTTTGTAAGCATCCCTTATTTTCCAAGCAACAGCTGTTGATCCCTTTTGTTTGCTTTCCCTTTTCTGTTCGTTCTCAAAACATTGTGCTCTGCCTCAGCCCAACGGTGGTAGAGAGGTGTTGAGCCATTTTAGCCAATCACATAATTGTGAGCGTAAATCTCTATAAATAGAGACTGCTTGTTTAATAAAGTAAGCCTGATCTTAAATGTTAGTGTATTCATTTCATGCAATCACAGCGACATTTCTTGTTACTCTGGCTTTGTGACACTCATGTTGATGATAACAGGCCTGTGTAGTTGCAAAAGTAGGTAATTTAATAACTCTTGATTATTAGAATGAGTTGATAATTTGTTTCAAGTAACCAGACTTCCTGCAGGAATTTGGGCACATGAGATTCTGTGCTGGTAGTAAAAAGAGTATTGCAGAATCAGATTTATAAAATACCTTTCTCTTGGGCCCATTTGCGTAGCTGCTCTTAGGTAAAGCACTGCCAGTTTGAGCGTGTGTGTAATGTGTGCATTAAAGATAACCCCTTGTGTCTGAGGGCTCCCAAACAACCAGCCTCTGACAACTGGCAAGCTGAGGGTACAAGCCTGAGGAGCAGGATGACTTGATCCTGCTGCTGTGAGGTGCTGTAATAAAAACCTGGACCTAGTCATGGGTCTACAGCCATGTTCCCAATAAGAAACTCACTTAGTCTTCAGCAGTGCTGTGTGCTTTGGTCAGTTTTGAGTGTGGAGAATGTGTAACTTTATTTGCTGCTGTTAACATTGGCAAAGCAATGTTCCTTAACTCCCCTAGGTTTGCCCTCCACGATAGTGTACATGTTCAGAGACTGCTTGCTGCTCAAGAACAGCTGACTTGCTGTGATGCTAATGCAATCCTGTAGTGTTGAGTTGTATTTGAGCAGCAGTTCAGTAACACTTGGTGGATTTTTAGCTTGGGTCCGGACAAAGTGTTAGGAGTGTTTGTTTCTTTCCTATGAATTTCCTTGAGTGGAGAGATTACATGCTGCATTATGATGATGTGGAGAGTAAAATGCTGCTTCACAGTGATGAACAGTAACTATGTTTTGTCAGAAAAGTGCATTTTTTTTTCTTTTATGCTCCAAATTCCTGTTTTAATTCTGTGTAGTTTTGTTCCACTGAACAAGTAGCCTCCTGCCTTTTGCTTGGTATGGAGCGAGAATGAGGTTGTGGCAGCTGATAAGAGAATCTGATAAACCTGTTTTTTCCAGGATTATGTGCAATTTTATGTATGGGAATTGGCAGTTGGGACATTTTGCATAGGTTAAGTAATTTGAAGAACAACTGGCCTTAAGAACTTGACCACAACAAATGTAAGAATTATAATGTCACACTTGCATTCAAGTTTGTGACCATTTGAAGTGATGTTCTGTGCCTTTGCTACTTTGATTGTAGATGTTTTGGCTTCTTATCAGGTAGAGATGTTTTGAGCAGTGAGAGATGTGTGTACCTGGACAGAGAGCTATGGAAGTAAAACACTTAAGTATCTTAGATTATTGCACAAACTTTGAAGTTACTGGACTCTTGTATGGGCCTGTTTGAAAGCAGCAGTTGAAGTTTCCAGGATTTTTTCTTCAGAATGTTATTTTCTGTCTTGGGTGTATAAAAAATATAAGAAGTTAAAGATTCCTTAATAATTTCAGGAGAATTCTATGGGCTTGAGTCCAGCTGGAAATTAGTCCAGATAAAGGCACAGATTACAAACTGCTTGCCTTTGGAATAATTTGTACACAAGTGAATTGGCATTGAAATACTGTCCCTGTTGATACTTCCTTAGTTCTGTGGTTGCTGTCAATGAAGATTGGCACTTACAGATGCTGCTGAATCTGTATATTGCAAAACGTGTTCCACGATCTGAGCTTTCAGTTCTTTTACATCCATGCTGTGGTCCCTGTGCACTCGTGCAGAAGGCAGCTGGAGAAGGTGTCAGAGCACCATGCATGTGCCTGTGACACCTGATGTGACAGCCGGGCAGTGCCTTTGCTCTCAGAAGGGATCTCCAGAACCATTCTGTATACTCACAACAAACATTACCTCCTAGTTACTTTTGTGGTAGCCTTCTGCAATTGGTACAACTTGTTTGTACGGAGAACTGTATTTTTGTTTGGGACAATTTGTGGTTGCAGAGGGAATTTTACAGGCATCTATAGAGCTGTGGTTTGTTGTGGTCTTTCTGCTCCATGAGGCACGTACCTTTGACTCTCCCTTCTCTAGCATGGCTGTGTTTAATAACATGAACAATTCTAAAAGCAGGTACTCTGCTACACTTGCCTCCTTCCCTGATGAGTGTGTGGGAGAGACCAGCTGTGACCCTGTTAGTTGTGTTGATTTAATGTGCTTCTGAAGGCATTGGCTTCTGCAGTACTGAGTGTATTAGCAGAACTGACATGGAACAGGATTAGGGGATTCTTTCACCTTCTTCCTGTAAAGGTGCAAGATGATTAAGCTCTTGCAGTCCCAGGGATCCGACCTGGATCTGACCAAAGGATGATGCTTCACCTGGGGTTGTCATGTATAGGCTGTAGCTGTCAATATAGCCATTAAATTTGAGAGCAGAATTGCAGTAATTTTGTGTAAAGAGAGATGTGTATTTGAGACACCTGAACTTGGTGCCTTACCAAGCACAGGACTTGTAACTGAAGTTACAGAAGGGAGGGTCAAAGTGTTCTCACTGAACTGAGCCTGTCAGTCTTTAGGGAGGTTGGAAGAAAAGTAAAGCTATACAGGCTTGCTTTCGGGCAAGTTAATAGCATGTTTTATACGATTTTAAAATGCAAGAGAAAAAGCAAGTTAAAGCAAGTTCCTCTTATTTGGCAGTGATGTTTAAAATTCACTTTGCTTCCTTGCTACCACAAATACTAGGTTTCATTTTAAACCCTCTATTGCAAACACTTTTCTTAGCTTTCAGAACTCTGAATCACTGACATGTTAGATTCTTTAAGACGTGACAAATTTTTCATATCTAAAGTGCAAATGCTAGAGTATTGTAGTGTTCAATGACTCGATATATACAAGACAGCAAATGGTGGTGTCTGAATGTTTGAAAATAAAAATTCAGGGGGTTTAAGTTACTGGAGGTTTCTGGGAAATAGTTTGATTTGGATTACTTTCAGTGAAAGTGGTTCTTCATGCTTTCTTCTTTCTTAATTATTATAAAGGATTGGTTGAGAGGACAGATGACAATCTGCTGGCTTTTAGAGGTTCTTAAGCCTGTGGATTTCACTGGCACTTGAGCTGCTAGTGGTAGAAAATGCTTGCTGCTTCTTAAGCTGCCTTTGGAAAATTTGGCCTCTAATAATGGGAAACAATCTGTCAGTTGTGTAATCACAACTAATGCTGTTTTAAGTAGCTGTAAGTACTAGTGTTTTATGGTCACCAAGCTAAACTTTAGCTTTGAGAATATCTTCCAAAATCCTGGTATTTTTGTTAGTATTAACTCTATGGGTTTTTTCATCTAAAGGCAGCTTGATACAGGTGGAAAAATAAGTGTTGAACAATTGACTAACAATTGCAAATAATGTGTACTAAAGTGTAGCTAATTGTTGTTTATTCTTCAGTATTTATTGAATGTTCATGTAGGACGTATATATGATGCTTAATAAAGATCTGATTCTGCTGTTTAATTAAATTGAAGAAGTTGGAAAGCCATCTGTGATTTGAAATCAATTATTTGGCATGTGTTTATAGCTGCAAATATGTTCACCTTGAGAAGATTGTATTAGGCCTCTAAGATGTCTTGTTCCATTAGAATTTACTTCGTTACCAAGATTTGGGTGAGCAAGGATGATCTCTTTCTAGCCTACTCTTGAGTGTCTGAATGGGTTAAAAGACATGCTTTATGTAAGTAAAGGAGAGTGAAGAAAAATTTTGGTATTGAGAAAGTTAATATTAGAAGGACTGTTAGGAAAATTACCTAACAGTTTAGGTTAGGTAATTTTGGTTGTATCTGGTATAAAAAGAATAGACCTAGGTTCTATGTATGATGGGGATTTTGCAAAAACTTAACAAACAGAAAAGAAATAAAACTGATTGAATTTTGTTCAGACAGTATGCTAAGGATTTTTAAAAGATACCACCCCCACACTTTTTCCATCTAGTATGATTGGGAAATTAAAGAAAATTAAGAACTGTTGCCATGTCATTGTGATTTTAAATCATAATGCAGTAGCCATGTGTTTAAATGTATGTTCCTACCATTTAGCTGTGATAAAATGGCTCAGTTGTGTACAAGGAGAGATGATTACTCTTTTGCCTTGTAGCAAACTGCAGGTACAGGTTGTTCTAATGTTGAGTGAGAGTGAGATGTTTTGTTTTGATTTAGCAATGTCACAATTCCAAAAATCTTGTAGTAATTTAGAAATGTCTCATTTAAAAGTTTCTTACTGATATCAAAATTGTGTTACTGTAGCTTTAGAAAGCAGGATAAAGATTATATAACATTGCAAGGAAATGGCCTTATTGTTAAGGATGAGAAGACTTAGCTAGGATATACTTAGATGACAGATCCTGCCCAGGAAAAGCTGTCTTAATGTGTGTGTTCCTGGAATATTCTGTCACATTTTACTGCCTTTTTTTTTTCCCTTTGGTTAGCAAAATTACTAAATGTAAGTACAGCTCTTACAAAGGATGTAATGGAATGTCTGAACAATGAGATCCTGTGTATATTCTTCTAACACAGTGGTTTTCCTAAATGATTTTGATCAGTTTTGAAATTGTTCCCATGGCAGGAGTGCAAGGCTTTATTCCCTTTGTGTTTTCTGTGTTTATTAGGGGGCTAAATTCTTTTGCTGCATTCTGTCACAGAAGCGTTTGCATTCACAAAGCCCCAGTCTGTCCTGGTGCTGATACAAAGAGTCTCTAGAAGTGATGGTGCTGTGAATTGTAATTGTATCTGTGCTGCTGTAAACATCCTGCCTTTGTCCTGCCCCATGTGGGGAGGTGTAATGTCACGGCTGTCCTGTCACTGCTGTGATGCTGCTGTGCCCCACAGCCCTCCCTCTGGGGATGAGCAGCTGCCTTTGCTTGTGGAGAGCAGCAAAAAAGCAGCAGTTATGTAAAACATCTCCAGTACTGAATGTGGTGGGAGCTGTGCAGCTGAGAGATGGTAGAGACAAAATCACTGCATGGCAGCTCTCAGGTAAAAGGCCCACAGTAATGGGGCTTTTTAGCCATTTAGACAATTAATAGTAAAATAACTGCTATTTTGGGGTTCCTCTCATGAAATGTCTTTGAGAAGTCTGTGTTCCTTACATGACACAACAGCTCATAACCCACCTCTTATCTCCGCAGCATGCAGATACAGAAAAAAAAGCTGACTTAATTCTCTCAACAGAATTAGCTCATGTGAAGTGCAGTTGTTTGACCTTACAAGCCACAAGCTTAGCTTTAAGTTGCCTGCTGTGGTTATTACAAACTCATGAGACTTTTTATATCTGAAGTTCAGAGTGTTTGACGTTCATGTGTGAATTCTGTATTTCAAAATATAATGACTCACATCCGCGTGGAAATCAGCTGTTCCAAAAATACAGATTACTTACAGATCTAAAGAAACTTAATGCCATTTATATTTTTAAATTTAATGAATATATTTATTGGTAAGTGTGAAGAATTAAGAGGTGTGGCAACAAAATGGAAGTTTAATTGAATTTTTATTTTACTATTAAGCATCAGTTGTGAAAAAGTTGGAATGTGCAATTAAATAATCATATTCCAAACATCTAAAATTTGAAGTATTTTCTGATACAGTTGAGTAAATATGCTTGCAGTGTTAAAGAAGAGCCTTTCTGAGAAGTGCACTATTCCCATTAATGCTTCAAAAGCTAGATCAAACTAAAATTTTGAATGGTTAATAATTTTTAGGACATAGTCATTCATGTACACTATACATTAATAATCCAGGCAGTATTGAGTCCTTGTAGGTTTTCTCACCTATAGAAAGGCTTGTTTTCAGGGCATGAAATGGAGTAAGTGTAAAGCATGAGTAAGAAGGAGGCAGCAGCACGTTCAAGTAGCCACTGCAGTGTATTTTAACTCGTAGTGGGATTGCTTGATCATCATATCTACACTGTCAGTCATGTCCCTGGCTGATGACAGATATGCTGCAAGTATTTTGGAGGAGATAATTATACAGGCCCCTAGACTGGAACAGATACTGGTTGCAATAAGGAACATCCTACTGTGGGGTTGTTCCTTAAATTCTTCAGGTGGAGAAAGGGGAAATAAAATTGCCACAAAAAAGGAATATAGACAGGGAAGAGTTGAGTTCCACTTCCTAAGCATTCTTCAGATTCCAGATACAATTTAGAAGAGAAGACTACCAGGTGTTTGTCTTCTATAAATCTTTGCAATTAATAGACTTGTATAACTCTGGACTAACATAATTTTAAAGATGCTTGATTTAAAAAAAAAAACAAACAAAAATACCTCTTAGCAGAATTGTATATGCATGCATACAGTCAAAATGTGACTGTATCTGGAGAATATTTTTATTCTGTTGAGTCTGAATTTTAAAGAAATACGTGGCTTGGTGAATCTTGGAAGAGATTTTGCTTGCTCTTTGTATTTCTTGATGGGAATGTTGGTGTAATCTAAAGTCATGGTGGTAGTGTTTACCCTACTGCCTTTCTCTTAACTTCATGAGCTGCACAGAGAAGTTTGACTCCCAAGAACAGCTGGGTCAAACAAGTATTCAGGCAGTGGGGCCACAGTTAGCAGAGATTCCCTTGGGTTGTTCCCCCTGCACATCCAGGTCAGGGTGCAGTGGGAAAGGCTTGAGGTGAGAAGGTTGCACCAGTGCAGAAGACTTCACAAGTAGGTTGCATGTTATTAAAAATGAGCGAGATGTTATCAGTACAAAACCTGAAATATCTTTAATGAAGTTTAGCTCCTAAAAATAACAGTTTAGAAACCCAGTGACATCGGGGAATTCAGCCTTGCTTGTCCCACAGACATAGTATTAAATGAAACTGAGGAGAAAATACACTCTTCTCAAGCACTGTCTTGTGTAAATGAAGGAGGTGATTCAACCACATCTGTAAGTCTGCCTTAGCCATAAATCTTGGCAAACTGGACTTTCTTGATAGATGTTTGGGATGTTAGGCCTTAGTTAATAAAGAATAGATGTTCCAAACAATAGATGTTCCCCCACTTCCTGAATACTTGTTTGGCTCTCAAGAACAGCTGGGTCAAACTTCTCTATGCAGCTCATGAAGTTAAGAGAAAGGCAGTAGGGTAAACACTACCACCATGACTTTAGATTACACCAACATTCCCATCAAGAAATACAAAGAGCAAGCAAAGCATAGGGTAGTGTGCTTTGAAATGAGGTTGGAAGATGTGAACAGTCTGTCTTTTCGTAAAGATACTGGGAATATCATGTATTACTTTAAGGAGTTTTTAGCTGTGATTTAGAAAAAAAATTGAACATAAACTTGAGGGGATCAAACTTGTTAAAAAATAAGTTTATGCAGAGACTTCAGTTTACAGGTGGGAATTTTAGACATCTGTATCTAGAACTTCTCTGGAGTATGGTGTCAGTCTGTTTTGCCACAGCTGATGTCCTTTAGTCATATGGCTTCATTTATGGGGTTCGGCGCTTCAGATAGAAGGTCACTTAGGAAATATACTTTATTAAAAGCTGGTTCTGACATGCTTGTATTTTTCTTCAGTTTTCAAACCTTGCCTGTTAACTGTTGAAGAATGAAGCATAATTTGTTGTCTCTGGAATGAGAGATGGATTTTTTTCCCTTTTCAGCTGCAGTGAGGGAAATGAGTGAAAATTCCCTCGTTACTTTGTAAGACCTGGGGATATGAAGATAATATCTGGGCGATAAAACTGAGGTTCAGCAATTTGTCCTCAGCTGCTAAGATTTAATTGCAAGGGTGAAAAGTGGAGAATGCCTTAAATAACTAAAGCAAAACAAGTAAAATCCACACACATCAACGATAGGGAGGCTTACTGTTGAGCTGGAAGCTACATGGTATTTTTCATCCTCACAATGTTACTAAACCTGTGTGAGGAGAAAATTAGAAGTGGTTTTTAAAATGTTTGAACAAGTGCCAAGGGCTTTCTGTTTACCTTTCTGTAGCAGGCGTCTGCCAAGCGCCTTTGGAAGGGCTGCATGCTATGGCACCTTGGTGGCACCCATGAGCAACTGTAGGGTACATCTCTTCCATGGATACCATGTGCCCAAACTGTGGCTTTTTGTGGGAAGTGGAGTGCACTTGTAATCCTGTGAGCTCATTTGGTGTCACCTGGCTGTGTCCTGGCACCTGCCTGCCAGCTCTGGGACTCTGTGGATGAAGTTGTGCCATGAGCTTTCCTGGATGCAGTGTCTTGCATTGAGAGATCCTCAACAGTAGAATGTCCTCAATGAGCCTTGGTGGTACAAAGATAAAATGGCAGATTTTGGCCCTGCGGTTGGCTGGTTAAACTGTCCTCCAAGGTAGGACGTTTGAGCTCTGTTGCTTTTGCCTGTGGGTTGGTGCTAGAAGAGTTTCAATAATCCTGTTTGAGGAGGAAATCTAGAGGCCAACTTCTATTGCTTTCACAACTTTTCTTTGCAAGAAGCTGTGTTGTTTATGAAAAATCAGCAACAGTTTTAGTCTTTGACATGTACTGCTTGTGATTTGATTTTTTTGTTAATTATCACCCATACCGCATTCTTAAATTTCTCCCTCCTGCTCCACCTGCTGCCAAGGTTTTAAACATTTCAGCACTGTTTCTTATGTATATCCGTCATCTGAGAAAGACAAAAATAGGTTGAAATACTAGAAGAACCAGATGGCTGGATTTCTTGCATTACCTAAATATATGGTGTTAAAAGCTTCTGTGTTACCTGACATAGAGTAAGATCAAAGGTGATGTTAACCCTGTGTTATGAAGTTTTGGGGGTAAGTGATTTTTAAAAGCTTTGGCACTTTTTGTTTATTTGTTGGGTCTTGTGTTGTTTTGTTTTTGTTTTTTTTTTTAAACAGGAATCTTACCCCTCTTCATCACCAATATGGTTTGTAGAATCAGATGACCCAAACCTGACTTCAGTCTTAGAGCGTTTAGAAGATATTAAGAAGAGCAATACTCTGGTGAGTTAAGTGTTTTGGTTATTTTGGGCATTTACTTGGGATTGTGTGTTTACTTGGCTTTGTCACATTAAACAAGCAAGTCAACTAGTTCAATTTTAGGGTTATTTCGGGGATTTTATAAACAACTTTCTCTTCCAAAAAAATTTAGGAGCCAAAAGTAATCTAAAAGATTTGAGGCAAGAAGGAAAAGATTACTTAAACGTTTACTCTCTAAAAGAAGTTAAGTTTCAGCCCCAGTAATTAGTGTGAAGTTTTCTGAAAATAATAAAACAGTGAAGTGGATGAAAATGTTAAAACTGCTGAGTAAGACAGCTGTTGCAGAGTTTTCTTTGCACAGAAATCAATTGCAGAGGCAAAACTTTGTACTCTTGAGGATGTATATTCTCCAAAACATGACCGTAATACCAAGAATTCTTGGTTTCTTGAATTCTTTCCTTCTTTCAAAGGAAACTTGTCCTTATAGCTTCTGTTTCATCAGAATGTTCCTTAGGTACTGATACATTCAAGCAGTGTTATGACTTTGGGCAATTGTTACTTAAAGAGGATCTTTGTATACAGATTCTGATGGCTGTTTTGTATTTCAGAAAACTCTGAAGCGTTATGTCTTACTTAAAAACCCTTTTCATGTACCAATGGAAGCTCAGGGGAACGGCACAAGAGTATAAAAATAAACTTCCTAGTCTGTGTAGGAAACTGTCCTTGAATAGTGCTTGGAAATAAATTTAAGTAGGAATGCAGTTTGTGCTACAAAGAGGAGTATTGCAGCATACTGACAAACTCAGGTGATCTTTATTAATAGATTATATTAGCATTTTGTGTTTATTTTGGTGGACATGAATGCAATGCATACAAAATAAATCAGTCTGCAGAATACTGCTTATTGCGTGGATTATATGCTTAGTATTTGTCTGGTTTGGGAAAAATTGGGAATGTTCTTTCTTAGGAAAACCTACTACTTATGTTTCCTGGGATAATGTTCATCTAGGATACCCAGCCTTCTTACATAAGAAAGTACAGGTTTCTTTTTCTCAAGATCGCTTAGGATGCATTTGACTTATAGCAAAAATAATTAAGAAACTAATAAAAGTAAAAGTCTTTGTGGGCCTTGCCATAATTAAAAACAATCGTAGAGGGATGTTAGTGCTTTCATGCATTTTGTTGAATCTGATTGCACAAGATACATCTCTATATTTTCTATTTTAACCTAAGAGTTAGACTGAACTTCATTCAGAAGAGTATGGTAAATCTTAGTCTTTAAGCTTTGCCTAGAAAGACATAGAAAGGGGCAGTAGCAGCATGGCCAAATGAGTTTTTTGCTTCAACATGCTTTTCAGAAGATTGCGCAGCTTGAAGCTAGTGTGGCTGATATTCGCCCTAAAGGTTCTGAACAAGATATTTCCTGTGTGCAACTGCCTGCAAGAGGCTGCAGAGTTTTGTTGTAAACATGCATAGGACTTGCTGTGCTGAATTGCATATGCACAGACTGCTTATGTAGCTGGTAAGAAAACAGCTTCTGCTGTCAAGATTGTACTTGTCCGTGTAGAAAAGCTGATGGCTTGATGTAATAGACACCTGTGATGGCCCATTGGTTTCTCGGGAATCCACCCTGCATCGTGCTCTGCCAAGGTGAAGGCACATGGGAGTGGCTGAAGAGACAAATACTTGCACTACAAAATCTGACTTCTTTTTTTGCTCCAAAGACATGGCTGGTGACTTTATAATTGTTTCGGTTTTTTTCTCCCTACAACTCTACCTCATGGAACTCCCTCCCTTTCAATGGCATGGAGCAGCTCACACAGAGGCTTTTTGCAGCAAAGTAGGAAGGGATAGGGGACTACATGTAAAAATCTAAAGGCTTCTAGTTTATCACAGTCTCATAAAAATTCATTTTGTTTAATTTAGAATAATACAGAGTGTTTCAAACTAGCTTTCATTTAATTTACTGCGGGTAAAAGATCATTAGTGCCATGTTGCTCTAAACTCAAAGTTACTAGAGCAGTCAAATTTTTGAATGGAAAAAGACACAGGGCTCCTCCAAGACCTCAGCTGTGCTAAAAGCAGTGCTAGCACATGTACCCTGGTTTAGCCTTTGGTATTCCACTGCCCTTTCTACCTGCTTTGTAACATGGGACAGGTGTCAGCTGTTGGGAAACTGAAGAACGTGCTCTTCAGGCATAAATGTTTGACATGTGGAAGCCTTGTCATTTGACATGGTAACACGAAAACTGGTTTATGATGTTGAAATCATGCATGTGTGTCCTGGAAGATCTTCTGTGGGTCTGAAACTGTGTTAGTTATCTTGCACCAGCCTGCCGCTTTTGCTATGAAAATTCATCAAAACACTAAACATGTTGAAAGGTTATTAAGAATGTGATCAGCATGGATATTGTCAGGTTTGGACAGCTTAGCTGCTTGATTGTCAGTGCTGGACAAGTTTCAGTCAGCAGATGAAGAGGCTACAGAGTTCTTTCAGCCCCTAGTGTCTCCTGAATTTCCTTCAGAAAATCAGCCATGCTTTAGACTGCAGAAGTATGAAACTGCCATCTGCCTTCTAGAGGCTGTGCTATGCAAAAGAGAAATCTTACTGTGATTCCCTTGTTCTGTCTAGTATGATGAAAGTTACATGATGCAAGTCTGAAGCCTCAAACCTTATCTCATGATGAGATGTTAAGTATAACTACACTATTTGGAGGCTTGCTTTTTAAAGAGAATAGGGAAATGGGCTTAGATTCAGAGAGGCAGCTTTAATTCTCACGCTCTAGATCTTAAACTTGCATGGAAGATGTCAAAAGTAAGTACACAATTCCTGGCATAAGTATGTTTACGGCTTGGGTAAGCTGCTGTCTTGAAGTACATTGCTTCTATGTTAATATTTTAGATTAAGTCCCGCATGGAGGCATTTCAGGGAAGAATGTTGTCTTTTGCAAACTCCCAGTGTGGCAGCAGCTGTTTCTGTAATGGGAGTCGCAGAGCCAAAATGCAGGAATCAGCTTTGCTTTGGTCTGAAACTGCCTGAGGCTGCTGAGTGTGGGGGAGGCCAGGTAAGGTACTGTCACTGTTACCTGATAACCAAGTAGTGACCACACTCCAAGTGACAACTGCTGCTTCCCTCTGTTTCCATTTGTATCTTTCTTCAGCACTTTCTCAGTGGTAGGATAAGATTTACTGATGCATTTATTTTTATACAGATATTGTGGGTGTAGGTAGAGACACATAGAAAAAGTCTTCCAATGCTTAAACTGTATTTCTTAAATTCATTTTTCTTGGTAATCAGGAAACAGGGTGTTTCATGGTGAACCCAGCAGGATATTAATATCATCAAAGGTATCCTAAAATTGTTAATACTTTCATACTGCATTAGGAAGATATCTTCATACATAAAAAAGCCTCCTAGTGTAGGCTGGGTTTCAGAAAAAAAAGTTCTAAATTGTTTTTGGATGTGCCGGACACTAAGATAGGAAACAGAATTCCAAGAGGTGTTTGTGTTCTAAACCAGCATTATGGTGTCCCAAAGAACCACCAATTTCTCAGAACTCCTGAAGCATTAAAAATTAAAGAGGATGTGTTTTCTAGTGGTGTAATTTTTGTTATTTTAGTATTAATTTTAATCATGATAACAGATTTATAAATGTGTTATATTTGGTCACTTGAGGATTTCTCTTCTGCAGGCTGTTCACATTGCTCCTTTGCCCTGTTGGGTTATGAGTTCTAGTTGCTGTTTACTTTATGCTTCAGGCAGGTTGTATTCCAGGGAAACTGCTGGTGTACTGATAGCTCACTTTTCTTCAGTAGCCTCCAAGTGTATATGTCAAGCATTCATTTTACATTAGTCAAGTCTGTGAAGTTACCCTGGAAATACATTTAAATTATTAATATATGACAGAAATCTGCTCTCCCTTTTGATAGTCTGTTCATGTACATACCAACACATACCAAACCATGCCAGGCCCTGCTTAGAGCACAGGGCTGGATCAGATGTCTTCCAGACATGCCTTTCAGCTCCAATTATCCTGTGATTTTTTGTACAGATGAGCAGAGGATAAGGGATAATAGTAGTGGTGATCTGTGGCAGAAAGATCAATGGTATTAGATTAATTCCTGTGGAAGAAAAATGTAGCAATAAAGAAGAAAGGTAGAAGGGCTGTGCAGACAGGATGAGCTTCTTGCTCTGCCACCACCTTTGCAAATTGTAGACACTGCTTTCAAATAAAGCAGCTGATCTATAAAAATGAACTGCAGTATGAGTTGCATTAAGCTAACCCTGCAATGTAGAATCCTGCCAAGGAAGAGGATCCCTGCTCTCAGCAGGTCTCTGCCTCCCCCTTCATGGTGAAATGGTGCTTGTGTGCTGAAGCACACCAGAATTGATCTGCCACAAAGCTGATAAGCTGCCACATAGTAGTGTGATGTGTGGTGCAGTAGAAATGAGAAGGTGAAAAGCTGCTGGAGGCCCTTGTCAAGCCCAGCTGTAACTTGGCCCAGGCTGTGCCAGCACCTTGTGTTTTTGAGAGTGCTCCTGTTCCTTGCTTGTGGTGCTGTACTCGGGAGCAAGGGAAGCTTACAGTGTGGTAGGTCCTGGCTGCAAAAATCCCTTCTGAATTTCATTTCATCTGGCAGGACTATTCGTGGGGAGGAGGGAGAGTGAAGGAAGCAGGACAGGAAGCAGTGCTTAACTCTCCGGCCCTTATTGTCTCTCTGTCAAGGCACAGCTAATACTGTGTTCTTCTGCTTTTCCAAGGCCGGTGCTAATTCACCAGCCCAATGGTGGCAGTCTTCCCTCACTGCTTAGGTTTATTTTTGTATGATTCACAGAAGATTTAAACAAATTATTGGCTCTGTGAGAAAAATTACGGCTCCTGGAATTGTAGGGTTTATGCTCCAGCTCTCCATGAGGCAATGTTTGTGCAGAGAAAAAGTTTTTCAACAAAATGTATAGCAGTGCAACTTTAAGCATCTTGCACATACTGAAAATAATAATTCTAAGACCTGTGATTCTATCTGGCAACTAAGTTTTCAATTGATTAACCTGAGATTCCTGTCTGCTAAAAGATTTTATGATGTTCTGAATACCTGTGAAGCTTGAAACAAGTGTAGAGTCTTGATGCTGATGAGAAATGTGATTGTTACAGAAGGGTTTTTGCCAAAACTCATGTCTCATGTATATACTCCTAAGAAATGTGGTGCTGGTGACCCAGTCCTTTTGGTGATATCTGCTTTGTTTTTGAGTTAGGTTAATTATCTGCTTTATTTTTGGTTTGGGTTGACTATCATGAATGTTGCAGAAACAGCAGACATGGTGTGATGGTGTTGTAATGCAGACTGGTACCGCAGTTCATGGCCTCAGATGGATAAATAGCATTCCTATGAAGCACAACGTGGAAATCTGCTGTAGAAGGGAGAGGCACTGAAGCTTTCAGATAGCATAAAGGCAACATTGCCTATCATTTGCTAGTGATTGGGGCTTGGAAATGAGCTCTTAACCCTGGAGAGACTGACTTTTTCACTTCCAGTGGGGTAAGGTGAGAGAACTCAAACTGGCCAATAGCAAGGCTTTAGACGTGTATTTCGGAGTGCGTGTGCAGAAATGACTGCCTTGCATGCTGCCCTTGACGAGTGACAAGACAAATTCTCCTTAGTATCTGGAAGAAAAGTCCATAAATGAGTGTATAATTTCGGCAAGCCTCGTCTAGGGTATTATTTTGCAAATAATGAGATGTTGATGCTTTTACAAATGGATTTTGCAGTCTTTTTTTGTTTTCTTGACATAGCTGTACAAAGACCTTGGAATGGTAGGAAATGCAGTAGTACAGTTTTTTTCATCTCCTCGCCTTAGCTAGGAATCTGAGGCTGCCTGGAGAAAGTGAAGAGCTGTAGAAATCAGTTAGTGTGGTGATCAAAGAGCAAACTTAATGTTTGTTTTTGCAGAAGTAAATTTTTTTTCTGTCTTGCATTAGTGAGTGTGAGGTGGTGCACAGTTTGCAGTTAACAGAGCACGGTCAATGGAACGCTGCAGGTTGGAAACACAAGTCAGAGATAGTAACAGGTTGTGCCCAACCCTGACACAAGATACACCAAGCAGAGTGCCTGGGCTCCAGCTCAGAGCCCGCCTGGCTCCTGGGACTTGGGCAGGGTTTGTCTTGCTTCTGCTGCCTTGCTGGTGTGCCCTGTAAAGGAATTCAAGATATGGAAAACCAGACTGTTCCTCCTTGGTTTTTTGAAGATATGGTTATTTAAGCTGGGAAATGGAAATGGACCATTTTGTCTTACGGAATGTGACCATGAGACACTATTCCATAGTGATGTGTAGTTCAGACACCTATGCTTGGAATACATGATGCTGTCACTCCAAATTGTTTTTCTGCTGATGGCTTTCTTCTTGGACACAGGAAGATGAATGGAAGTCATTGTTAACTTGCCATGTCCTTGAGTTTCTGTTGGGGCGACTTTGCTGCAAAGATTGCAAAGGAAAGTTTATTCTGGCCTGAGCAGATTTAAATGCTGTACACTGACTTTAAGTTCAGTATCAATGTGTGAATAAAATTCAAAATATATTTCTCTGTGCTTTGGTTTAAATAAATGTATCCATGTTTTCTCCTTGTTTATAGCTTCTTCAGCAGTTGAAGAGATTAATATGTGACCTCTGCAGATTATATAATCTTCCTCAGCATCCAGATGTTGAAATGTTAGATCAGCCATTGCCAGCTGGACAGGTAAATTAAAAAGCTGCGGACACCTTCTTATGCCAATAAAGGAGTTGGTTTTTTAACTCCAAGAAACAAGATAATGGGCATGATTAAACCTTGTGTAAACCAGAACTGAGATATGAAGCACTTTTGCATTATGGTGTCTTCAATCTGAATTTTGTTTGCAAAATCCATTTAATAATGGTGTGATAATATTATGCAATTCCCTTTGAAGTTTCTGTGTCACTGAAAGGTGTGTATGTGATACCAGTGCTGTCAAGTTTAATTCCCTCCTAAACACTGTTCAAGCCAATCTCTGTGCACTTGGAGTGCTTCCCAAACTTACTTTTTCTGAAATACTTGGCGCTTTGTTAAAGAGTACGTGTTTCACAGTGTGCACTCGGATGAGCTGCTGTTCGTGTTTTCCTAGTTCAATCCCTTGCAGAGACGTGGAATATTAAGGCCATATGTTACTTTGTGTAGGGAGGTGCCTTGCTTAGTTCGTGTGCACTTGAAAAATTAAGAATTGTGAAGGCTTGTGAGGTGTTCTTCTTAACCAAAATGTTTTGTATTGTGCTGAAAACAGAAGTGGTAACCGACAGTAGCTGTTCTTCTCTGTTTTTTAATAAGATTGTGAGATCTTCTTGTGTTTGTACACATTAAGCTTACATGATTGCTAAAATACTCCTTTAGAGTAACAGATGGCTTTCCTGTGGTGACAGTACTGTAGCAATGACGAATAACTTGCTTAATTTTTGGTCACATGCCAAATTGTAATCCTATAGGTCTCTTCTCTGAGCCACCCACTCATCAGTGAGGCTGTAAGGCAATGGGCTGTGCTATTAGGGTGTAGCTTTGTGAAGGGTCTCACATGTGCTCTGAAACTCAAAAACAAACCCCTGAAAGGTTTCTTAGCCAGAAATGTTAGATAGTTTCCAGTTAAATAAGAGGGGCCTTAGTAACTCTGACCAAAGATTCATCTGGTCTCATGTATTGTCTAGAGCAGTGTCATTCCTTCTTTGCCAAAGGAAGAGTGAACAGAGGACAAGAATATCAGAATGCTCCTGAGTATTTCTGCAGCTCAGGCTTCCTGAGCTTGGAGTGGTATCCTGAAAGAGAAAGTCATAAAAATTAACTCAGTGTATTGTTTTGATATTTCCTCAAATAGTCTAATAGCAATGGCTACATGATGATACTAGTGGCTGCATAGAAATTCCAGGTAGTGAGAAAAAGAATCTGTTAAATTCTAGAGGTCTAAAGTTCATTGAGTTTTTTCTTTCTAGCGGTGTAGCATGTGGATGGATTGTAGTCAGATCCATGATCTGATTTCATGGTTAAGGGATTCTGGGTTGTAACCCATTTGATATGTTTGTTGCATTTGTCACTGTCTCAGAATAGGATGTTTCTTATCTGAATTTTAAGTTTCTACTTAAAATTTAATTGGAATTAATTGAGACATTCTATTTACTTTTGCTTCATGCAAAAGTCTCTTCACTGTCATATTCCAGGAATGCATCTTTATGCATCTTACCCTTATCTGCAAAGGACTGAAGTTTGACATGTGACTTTTGCATTTACTGCTTCTCTTTGAGAGTAGACTTGCTGATTGTGAAAGCAAAAGCATATGCAGAATTCATGCAGAGCTTTCATTGTTGTATTGCAGAATGGAACAACAGAGGAAGTTACATCAGAGGAGGAGGAAGAAGATGATATGGGTGAAGTATGTCTGTATATGAGATCATTATCCTAATCTGGTAGAATTTTGGCATTTTGCTCTGCAATGTCTGGCTAATAATTAAACCAAACTGTAAAATGTAGGTTACATTGGAGTTTAACAGAAAAGATAATTAAAATTTGGATGTTTACCTGAATGTCAGCTTTCCCTTCAACCAGAAAACTAGTGAAATTTTCTTCTTAAACCTAGATCTCAGCTGTGAGGTACTTCGATACAGAGAATTGGACATCTGTTTGTGCTTTAGTCAGACAAAACATAACATTGTGTGCCAAATCAGTAAGTTATTGCATTGTTAACTCCTATTTCAAGCAGTATGTGAACTGACTCTGATACAGTTGGAAGTGCCTCCCAAATTGAAGCAGACTTGCTAAGAGTAAATCAGTTTGCTGACTCATTAAATGGGTGAGCTATTTTTTGACTGTAATAAATTGAAGGGACTGGAAGGACATTGAAACAGACACACTAAACTTTTATGTCCATGTCTGGCAACATAGTGCTCTCTTTAATGAGCTTTTGAGTTGTAAGAATCACCCTTTTTGCTTGCTTCTGCTACATGTTGGAATAGCTCCAAGGTGCTTGCTTTCTACACCACTATAGACTGCCTTATTATAGAAGAACTGTTCTGACTACTTCAGATTTACATTTTTAATTAAGGTGTAGTAAGAATGAACAACTCTCCGAATAAGTGATCTTCCTATAGAAAAGATCTAAATGTTACCAAGTTCTTAAATTAATTTGAAGCAGCCTTTCTTATGCCATATTTAGCCTGATCCAGACTACATTTGCTGGAGCCAGTCTTTCTGTAAAGGTGGTCTGTCCCCTGTCCTGCTGGCACAAGGCTCTGGTTGCTTCCAGGCTGCTAGAGTAGCCTTTTGCATTCTGTTTGGGTTGCTTTGTACAAAAAAGAAATGGTCTGCAATTATTTATACGCTATCAGGGGGGCATTGTGTGTGGCAGTGATATCTGCAGTCTGTAATCTAGTCCCAGTTCTAAATGGAGAAGCAGTTTACAATTCCTTGGCTCTATCATTGGAGAAACATGAACATTTTGAAGAATACTTAGTCTAAAGTCTGTTACAGCTGAAGGAAACAGTGTTGTCAAATGCACTGGGTGTATTTCTTGTTGCATAGGGTGTCCTTGAATTTGAGATTTCCTGCCATGCAAACAGATGGTGCATAGAGAGCAGCCCCAGGGTGGCAGAGCTCTGCATACTGGAATATATCTGGTAGTTGTGTAACCAAAGCCTGCTGGTGTGGCTGCTGCAGTGCTTCCTTTTTCATGTCAAGGTTTCCCTCCTCTCCACAACCAGCATTTGAATCACCTTCAGGCAATTGTCTGAAGCTCAGAGTGCTTCTCTGCGCCAAAGATAACCCTGTCTCAGCATATACAGTGGAGGGGTCTTAGTACCTTGGTCTAGAACATAGAACCAAAGTGTTGGCTTGGGTGATCAGAATGCTTGACCACAGAATTTTGTCTTATGTCCTGATTCCAAAATTACTGCATCTAGTCTTTAGCTGAAATGTTAACCTTGAATAAAGTACACATAGTTTTCTAATATTTAACTTTCTTTAAGGGTTGCTGTAGCCCTGCCAGATCTGTTAATCACTGCTTGCAAGTATAGTATAGCTAGGATTCTAATTGCAGAAGTCTGCTCTTAGAAACATCTTGGAGCCACCCTAACTTGGGGTACTTTTTTGATTCTCTAGTCTGGTTTGTTGCCTGCTTCAGTGGGCTAATTCTCTACAATCCTATCTTCTTGCAGAGGCTGTACTTGTTTCTGTGACCAGAAACACGTTGTGAATTTGGGTTTCATTTGTATTATGAAGGTTCCCTATACTTCCAGTGGTTATGTTGGCTGAGGGTGAAGTTAGAACAAAATAGAAATGGCATCCAACAATCACAAATCCATAGTGCTGTGCAGTATGTGACTGTGTCCCACATGCCTTTGGAGAGGGTTTCATTGAATGAAGAGCACACTACAGTTATTTACAATTAACTTCTCTCTCTCCTGTAGGACATCGAAGATCTGGATCACTATGATATGAAGGAGGAGGAACCAGTTGATGGGAAGAAATCTGAGGATGAAGGCATTGAAAAAGAGAACCTTGCAATCTTAGAAAAAATCAGAAAAAATCAAAGACAAGATCACTTAAATGTGAGTTAATGGTTCCATGCTTCTTCTTTGCAGTACTTCTGACTTCAAAATAGAGATGGTTTTCAGCAAAGAAGGCCCACTGCAATGCACCTAGACATAAATTAACCTGTAGCTGACTGTTTAATTGCACTTCTCCAGAGGTATCCATGTGATTGTCCCTCTATTTCTTGCTTGGTGCCTTTGTTACAAACATTAGTTCTCCTTGTAGGATCAGCAGAATGCATCTAGGCTGTGGGTGTGACTTTTGCTGAACCCTTACTAAAGTAAAAGAAGTAAAGCCATAATTAAAATTGCCTGTGTTAAAAGTCATGGGTGACTTAAAATACTTGGCAAATCTGTACTTTAAATCCATTCTATGCATGAGTTTGATTTTCAGTAGTACCTGTGCCACCTGGAGATTACTGAAGGGTGGTGGATTGTTGTGCAGTTTTTTTATTGCCATGCCTAAATTAAAGGGCCTTCAGCAGCTCTGCAGTTTTGTTGTCAGTTTTCTGACTGATCTTCCCAGCAGGCAGTTGTAGGAAAAGTGTTTGTTCTCTAGAGGCTTAGAAATGTTCTGTCCCAAGTGCCAGGTTCCAGAGAGGCTTCTACTTCTCAAAGGTGCATGTAGGAGGGTGTGATGATGTCACACAACCTTAATTTTATTTACCCTGACTCCCAAAGAAATCAAAGCTTTTGTTTCATAGAGGCTTAAAATGTATAAAACATGAAATTTAATACTTACTTTCTGAAGTAAGTAATACTTACTTCAGAAATTATCTGCTTCAGCCAAAGGATTTTCAAATTTTAACACCTAAACCTGATTGGCATTTCAGGGTTTAAAAGCAGGTAAATGTAAGGTCCCAAACTGTTTTGGCTGTATAGTGAAGTCTGGTTTTGAGACTCGACTAGCCATAAGCATAACAGTCACTTACTGGTTTTGTTTAAACTTGAATGATCGCAGTTTAAGAAGATGCCTAGTGAGGTTTAGTGTGTTTGTGTGTATAGCTCAATCTCCTAATAGTAAGGAGTCTTTAATTGTTAAAGAAAATATATCCTCTTGCAGCCTGAAAAGCATGGCCGGCTTTACAATAATGTAAAATTTGGTAGGACAGAAAAAAAGGTTTTTGTAGTGTCAGCATTGTTCCTCGGTGCAGAAACCCTCTTAAAACTGCAGGTTTTCTTTTGCTATCTGTACTTTTCCTATTTAGCAAATACTGCCTTTCCTTTTGCTTTTTCCCTCCACATTTAGTGGAGCTGAAATGAACACTGCTGGTTTTCTGTTTGACAGCAGCAGATTCAACTTACATAATAGGTGTTTCTCATGCCAAGACACTCTCATTGATGCTGGTGCATAAACAAGGTCAGCTGAGTACAGAGAACAGGGTATTCAACTACTGCTGAGGAACTGTGGTATTTTTGTGGGTCACCAGAAATAGCTGTGCTGCTGAAATAATTTCTCCAAGGACTTGTGAGGGTTTACTCTTAGGTGCTGGAGAACCAAAAGTTACAGCTGTGCTACTGATCTAGGAGAGAGCTAGCCCAGCAGCACTTTATTGGTCCTCCATGCTGCCAAAACGGGGGGCTTCTGATAGAATGTGTTAACCATGCTCTAAGAGCATTTGTTTGCTGAGTGTCCTAACACAAAGCAAAATTTAAATCTTTACAGCCCTCACAACTGGGTTTCTTAGAGGATGCTGAGTATCACAAACCTAAATGCAGGGGCTAAGCCTAGTCTGTGTTTTTAGGGAGCCAGGCAGCCCTTTGGGATACTTTGTTTCCTCAGCAGAGGCCAGTTAAACCCATGCCATTTATGCGCTGCTTGTTAGAAAATGGACTGTGCAGCATAATATGGGGCTTTGACTGGTGCCCAGTGCAGCCAGCAGACTTTCCAGTTCCTTTCCATGTTCTTTGGCCCAAGTCAATGGGCTGTCCTCTCTCCCCTTGGCTGCAGTGCAGACTGGAGCTACAGATCATGCTCAAGGTTTCTTCATGGGAAAGCAGTGCATACACTCCCGTTGTCATTTATTCCTGATAGGTTAAAGACGTTTTTCTGTATCTCAGGATGTTGTCACAGGAGTTTTTAGGGTTTGTGTGTTGTACAAGTTAAGAATGTGTACTTGCTAATTTTTTAAATGAGTTCTGTCCTTGGCAGAATCCTTAATTGCATTCTTCTTGCTGGCATCAGGAAATAAATTTGGCTTCTGGTACAGTATGTAACTTGCAACAAGAATTAATCCTCCTCTTAACATTGTAATAACTTTAAAGAACCACTTGCTTACCTGTAGTTAAAACAGGTCTTTGAACAGGAATCATTACCTTCAACTATTTAAGAACTTGCTGCTGCTTGCTTTTCAGAGGTCTCTCCCCATATAGTCATTTTAGAGATTAATGCCTTTCTTATTTAGATAATGCTATTAGCTTTTCCTGTTTCATACTGAGGAGTTTAATCACTTCCCTTTAGAAGTCTCCAATGTCTCTACTTTTATCTTCAGATTTTATGAAATCTAAGGTGTCATTTCTATTTTTAGTCTAATCCTTAAAGGAAGTATGAAACTGCTTTAACTTCTAGGAACGATTGTGCTTCTGCACAAATATGGAGAAAGTTCAGTGACAAATGGAACTTATGTTCTTTAGCTCTTTTTGGGTTATTTTAGATTTCAGTTTATTATCTTGGAGAAGTTTTCATGTTTCGTTTCAGCAGGTAATTTTTGGTCTTGTGGGTAAATCTTCTGAAATGTATTGAGTGAAGAGGTTTCCTGTAGTGTTCTGATGTGTTCACAGTATTTTTCTGATCAGACAGAAAACAAACAATCAGATCTTTGGCTATAAAACTGCATTGAACTGCACCTCCTATCCCCTGTAACTTGGGGGTGGGGGGAAGAGCAGGCTCTGGGTGCGTTTTGAGGGTTGGAAGTGGAAAAGAAGCCCCTGATGTCTCTGTGGCCTTAGTACAGCAGGGCAATGGCAAGTGCTGGTCTGACTGCACCACGAGTTTCGTGTTTCCAGCAGTGGCTCGTTCTTGGGGGGAGGAGTTTGAGAACAGGACAGGCTTGTGGTGGTGCATCTCGTGAGTATTTTTCATGTCCAATAGTTTTGGAGAATTCCTGCATCAGGTATTTGTTATTTGCAGCACTCAGCAACTGGCATGTTGTCAGCATAGATGTTTGCCTCTTGTAGCAGAGATTTCTCTAGCTTACCTGCTCATTGTTCTGGAGAGCCGCAAAATATGCTAGTACAGGACAGGATGATTAAGTGAGACTTTTTGTGCCTATCTGATTACTTATTAGGAAAAAAAACACTTGGGTCTGGTCCTACAGCTCATTTAACTCCTTCAGATGGAATGGCTTTGCCTTTCTGCTCTTGGCATCAGCCCCGTGTGACAGATACCGTCAGATCCCATGATTGACCACATATGTCTGAGGCAGTTGCAACTATAAATCTTACTGTCACAATTTGAGAAATGGGAACTTTATCTCTCTTGGAGTGTCAAGTCCCACTTTTCCAGAAGGATACTGCTATTTATATCTGAGTTCAGTCTTTGAAATAATAACTTGCATGTAGTGAGTTATGGAAAAAGTTTTTAATTTTAGTATCACTGTAGTCAAAACTGACCTCAGTGCTCTGTATTGTGCAGTGGTGGGATGCAAGTTGTGCTCTCTTCTAAACTGCACTTTACAGTAGCTGCAAAACCCACAAGTGACACCAGAATGAAGACATGCTTCAGAGCAGTGGTGTTTGGCATAAGGCTTAACCATCAGGTTTAGTTGTTACCTTCTTCTTCAAGTTCCTCCAAGGGTAGTTCAGAGCACATAAAATAAGCCCCTGTGCTAAACTTCTTAAGTTAGGCTTGTTGTCTTCTTTCTCCTGATTGTAGATTACTGGTTTACAGTCCATTGATTCTTTAGAGTAGCAAGTGTAACTATATTTAATGCTGCTATATAAGGAGTGAGCAGCCCAACCAGAAACTCCTGGGGAAAAAAGGGTGAAGACAAAGTGTGTTGAGGCTTGCTTACACATGCTACAACTAACTTCTTTAATACCACCTCATTTATCAGCAGTTATGATGGCAGTGGGATGTGGGTGTGTTAAGCTTTGTTTTTTTTAAATGTCTCCAGTACAGAAGATACTTAAATTTTTATTTGCCAAGATGAACTTCCAACATTATGTATAGAAATTCAGTGGTTTAATTGGATGGAAATAGACATGCAAAGAGAGGTAGTTTTCCACAGGATGTCTTTGACCATCCAATTTGTTCTTAAATTGCCTGTGTTTGTAGGTTGACAATCTGTGAAAAGTGTATGGAAATTCCTTCTTTTAGTAAGAAATACAGTGGAAGGGGCAAGGATCTGCTCTGAAGAAAACCAAAGTCTTGACACTTGCCTATGAAATGTCTTTCCTCCAGACTCAGCATACTGATGAGTCTCAATCTTAACGCTCACAAAGCACAGCAACTGTACAAAGAATGGTGATCAACACTGCTGTGTTAACTGGTTATGTGTAATGCTTCCTTTTTCAGCTGATCTGTAAATAGTGGGCATAAATAGTAGTAATATGCAGATAGTGCGTAGAAACAACTGTTTTCCATAAAATTTCATGTACTTGGTCTTTGAGAAATCCCTTCTTTGTCTGATACTGCTCTATAGAGATGGGCATAGTAAATGGAGAAATTACTTGTCTGAAGCCTTGTCTTCATGTAGCTTTTGTTTAATCAGATGAAAGGAGTTGCCTGTAATTTGCATGTTTAATTACAAGGTTCATCCTTCTTACCTTCTTATCTTCTTAGTCTGTTAAGAAAAACTAGTGGAATTTCAGAAATCTGCATAATTAAATCCAAAGGTGTATGCAAATGAATAGCCTTAGAAGAAAAGCCTACAGATTCTAGTGTGAAGCTAAGTGTGTTATTTGATACTAATGGACAGAGAAGACAGAGGACTATGTGGAGGCTTTACCATCAAGTAACTGTTATTGATACTTAATTTTTATTAAGAAGTAATTTGGTCCTACAATTAAGACCTTGAAGAATATAAAACATCACTGTGGACTTCAGGCAAACAGGGAGGATGTTTTGGGTATTAGGTAATGGTCACAGCTGCTTCATATTCTTCCAGAAATACTTTTCTGACCCTTCTGTCCCAAAAGGATATGTTTATAGGTGTTCATAGTATCTGGATGGAAACTGAAGAAATAAGTACCTTTGAATTTTTAGGTGGAATAAAAAGAGCACCTCATCAACTTACTCATTCAGTACTTGATACAGACAGGCTGACTTATTCTAGGTGGGTCTTTTTTATTTGGTAGTGGGGTGGTTTTATTTTTTGTCATGGTTTCTCCCCCCAGCCATGCTTACGAGCTCCATATGTTAGCCTGTATTTCAGTGGCAGTGACTGAAAAACAGGAGCAGAACTGCAAAGGTCCAGTGGAATAATCTACCTTTGGGAAACAGACTGATGGTGAAAGCCCAAGTGTCACAGGGTCAGGGTTTGGGGTGGTAACAACCTTAGCTCATTTGGAGTCCTTGTTCCTATTCTGTATTTTAAATCTTATAATGCTGACTTTTATCTCTCTGATTTTCAAAACTCTTGAATCTAAAGTGGTATTTTGGGTGGAATATATAAGCAGAGTAATCACATAACTCAAAACAATTTTCTTATATGTTTTCTCTCACTTTGAGGTGCTGAGTAGTACAGAAATGAGCTCTAAAAGAACAGAAGAGATTTTGTCCTAGTTGGATAAATAACAAGAACTATAACAAGTCACAAGAAATATTTTGTATTTTAAGGTTTACTTACCTTTGTTTTCCTCTGTGTAGATGTTGATTTTTTTTTTTTTTACTCAATTGCAACAAATATTGCTTTTGTTCCATGTTTTCTAAATTCAGTGCTTGGTCTTATACCTCTGGAAGATGCTGTTCTAGAGTGGATACTTACCAACTCCTGTACTTTTGTCAATGACCAAATTAAACTATACCTCTGAGAAAGCAATAAAACCTTATGTGTAGAAGCTTGTTCTTAGGATTAGGCTTACTCTTCTTCCTAGTGTGTAAAAGCAGAATGTAAAATTAAATATTTCACTCCGAGATGTACTGTGCATCTGTCTTGGAAATTAAAATGCCAAAGATTTAGGTCCTTTACAGAAAAATACCTGTCATACCTTGATTAAAAGTTTGTATCACCTGTAGCATTTAGTAGTAGATATTAATGTGCTTCTTTAGAGGGAGGGCCTTGTTTCTTTGGAGTAGGCTTTGCTCACTAGAATATTTAACTTTTTAGAAACCTAATTCTCATACAGAAATTAATATATTGTTAATAGCTTCTAGTTAGTGTAACTTTGTAATGTAAAGCTGTTTGTAAATATTTTCACTTATTTGGAGTCTTTTTTGTTTGTTTCAGGGTGCAGTCTCTGGGTCAGTTCAGGCTTCAGATCGACTTATGAAAGAGCTCAGGGATATATATAGATCACAGAGTTATAAAACAGGTAAAATGTCTCAGATTTCCCTTTCTAAGATATATTTTAAATGAATTCTCTTGGGAAATACATCCTGCTAACTTCTCTGTGTTTTGTTGTCCTGTGTTTGTATATAGGTGCGTGTTTGTGTGTGCACATATGTAAAAATATATGGATTCATTATTTATACTCTTATTACATAAAGTAGTTTATTTGTGGACAAAAGTCAGAACATGTATTCCTTGGAATAATGATGTGAATGACAGTGGAAAACAGGCTTGTATTTTAAATTAGTTTGAATAATGACCAGTGATTATCTTTAGGTAGTGGATGGCTGTTTGATTTATTCCTTATAAGAGCTGTAGCTAAAGTAGCTCAGCAAAGGATTCCTCATATTGAGTTGTCTGAGTGTTACCATATGAAAAATGGAAATTACATAGATTTTGGGCAAGTTGTATTCTTCTAGGTCTGCCAAATAGACAACTCCATCACTGCAGCCAGGTGTCAGACCCTGGTGCAGGCCAGGATGGGAACAGGAGGAATGCCTAATTAGAGAGTCAGTATAAACTTAAATACTCTTTCACTTTTCTGGACTTCTGCCTATATTTATTTCTAGTGGACTTAAACCTCACTTGGCAATGCCATTTTAATCGTGTGTAAAAGAACAGAGGTGAAGAGACAATAGGTTCATGTTTTGGTTTGTCGTATTTAACTTTTAGGTCAATTGTTTCATGCATGGAAGTGCTGGGGACAGTGGTAAAATGTCTGGGGTATAAATTTGATGAGGTGATGTAGTGTTGATCTGGTGCAGCCTCCTTCTTTTACCTTTGTCGCAACTGAGTGCTTGCCAGTGTGCCCCAGTCACCATCTATCCAGGAAGGAATGGATTGGTGGGTCTAGGGAGGAGCTAGAAGCAGATCTGTATGAAGTCATGGGGGATGCTTTACTGCCTGGTTTTGACCTTCAGGGTTTGTTTTGATGATTTGAGCTAAGGTTGGTTATAGCAAGCCAGACTGAAGAGAGTGGGCTCTCTAATAATGCCATTTCTTGGCTTCAGATAACTCCTAAACGAGTTGCAAAAGACTGATCTTGATGTAGGAAAGCATACTCTAAATTATGAGGAAGAGCAAATCTTGCTAAACTTTACAGAAAGTTGAGATTCTAAAGGGTGAGTGCAGTAAATTAGAGCTTATGACTTTGAAAATATGTAAAAACACTGCAACTGGATGCTTCATGTTGATCTCTAAAACGTGGTAATGAAGTGGTGTCAAGTGGGGCTTGACACTACAAAGATGATGGCAATTCTGCTTTGAAACACTGTTCTGCTGACACATTTATTACATTTTGCCAGTAAATTGATGCTCTTTGTTGTAAAACTTAACTGGATTCATTCCTTATGGTTTCATTTGTTCTTTGACCTTGAGTGAATTTGTTCTTAGTTCTTTTCCTTTGCGCAAAACTCCTGCTTTCATAGCCTAGTTCTGCCTTTTGTTAGGTAACTGTCACCATATGCACAGGCTGTGGCAGGTAATTGACTTTTTTAATGTCATTTTTGTTCAAAGTACTTGCCCCATGGTCCATTTTACCCTAAATTTAATTTCTTCCTACTAATGCACAAAGGGATCCATTGTGAAACTTCAGGTTCTTGTAACTATTGCAAGGTAATTTAACGCTGTTGTCATTTCTTTGTAAGACAAGCCAGAAAGGCTAAGACTGATTTTTAGTTGGGTAAGGATCACTTTATTTAGTTTGCACAAGGTTACATGGTTTTAGGACAACACTGGGAGTTCTGAAGAGAATAATACTTGCAGCAATAGTATTTTATAAAACAGTCTAATACAAAAGAGAAAATATTTTAAAAGTACTTTTAAAAGACAGTGGCTTCAATTGTAGGTGTGCATTCAAGGTAGTATCTATTTTAGAAATGAATTTCCTTTATAAAATAAAGCAATGCTGCTCGAGTTCAAGCAAAAGATGACAAGCTTGCTCTCAACAGCAAAGTTGCTTATCTACCTGGGAAATCTAGGGGAACAATTGCCCTTAAAGAAACAGAAAATTATTTTCCTACAAGCTGACAGAAGCAAAAAAATACTCCAGCAAATTAAGATACTCTGTTGTGAATTAGTTTCATTAACCTGTTCATATAATGAGAGCCACAAGTCCTGTAAAGCAAGATTATCTCATTTCCACATATCAGATTGGAGACTCACAAATGACTTAATGTAATTTAGGGGATTGGGGCAGGAGGGCAAGAAACAAAGAATTTGAGGATATTAAATGAAATCCTTTCTGTTTGTATCTTTAACATCTGTTTTATTCAGATATAGTTCATATAGACTTCAATTCCCTGTTTTTATCCAAAGACTATATAGCATTTACTTTTTGATATAGTAATGTTGCCCTAAGTAAGATGTTGCTTCTGCTTTGAAAGGAATTGTTTTTCTTTTTACATTTTAATTTCTTACTTTTTTGCTTGCTTCATGGTTCTGTGGGTTTCTTTTTACTTGATCACCTCTTTTACTTGATCACCTTTGAGTAATAAAAATCCCACCCCACCTTGTGTTTGAGCAAGAGGAACCTACCTTGATTCCTTTCCTAAATTAAGGACTTACAGCAGTTTTTTGTAAGTTAAATTCTTTTTGACAGGAACCTTTTTCCTCTTACTGTCAAAATCGCAAAAAATGTGCATAAATTACTTCCAAATAACACCTCTTCATTATTCAGAAAACCCAAACAATGCCCTCCCCGAGCTTTGGATAGTGTTGTTAAGTATCAAGACACGGAGCCCCCTTGCTGCCGTTCATGAGGAGACACGGATGCTATTTGGCTCAAAACTTGGCTGCTTGAAAGGCTGCTGGAGTGTCTTGCACTGGTGTTAAAGCTCAGTCCTGAGCTGAACCTGTCTCTGAAGAACCCTCCTGCAGCTTCTGGCTTAGGTGCAGTACAACTCTTGGGGGTACAGCTCTTCCTGTTGAGGAAGCTGGCAAAGTGTGTGGGCCTTGGAGTTGAAGGAGTGGGACAGGAGCTGTGGCTAAGAACAGGAGGCTCAGGATGATGGAACGAGGGCAGGAGTGGGGCTGAAGGCTTAGTGAGTGAACAAAGGGATGCAAGTTCTCTTGTGATCTTCCACTGTTTAGCACAGTGTCAGGAGCCTGACTGTAACTTATTGCCTGCCTGTAATAAGTATTTGCTCCCACTTGGATGCAGGTGGAAGAAAATATTCTGGATACAACAATGGAATAGATTTGTCATTAATGGGAGTTGACAATAAGCAGAGTTCTGAATGTCAACTCTTTTGTTGTTACATCAGAGCAGTACAAATTGAAATCCTTACAGTTTGTGACTTACCCTAAGGTCAGTTCAGAAAATAGTGTCCTTGGATATGGGGAATTGCAAAAAGGCCTTAATAGCTCCTTTTGGTTGATCGTCAAACAGAGATGTCATGTCTCTGAAGTAGCTACTGATTAAAAGGAGCATGGATAGCATGGTGAGTATGTGCTCAGGCCTACATTGTTATTCTAGACATAGAAAAATTAGGAATTGTGCTCTTGGCTGCAGTACCCACTTGTTAGTGGCACTCAGAAGAAACAAGCATGGGTGCTTTAACTTCTGTGCCAAGTTTTGAAATGCTTTAGAAATAGTGGTGTCTGGACAGCTTGAAGTGTCATCTGTACTCCAAGTACTAATGCTTATAAGCTTCAACTGTAAGATTATTTTTATGCTAGAATAATAAAACTCAGAAATTAATACCCCCCATTCCTTGGAGAGAATGTGGTGACTGCAATCTGGTGGTTGTACTGCCTTCAGAAATCCTAGGCAGGTTCCTGATTTGTATATGGCTTCCAAATAATTAGGCCAGCAAGAAAGATGCTGTTAAATATTAGGCCAGGTAATGAGTTTAATAATAGTAGGTTAGTCTATATGCATGAATATTCTGTGAAAGAAGAGGTTTAACTTCTGTACATGACTGATATCATGCTCTAAATCTTGTTGAGCAGTTAAAGATTTATTGCTTTTTCCAGAGCTGCTTGTGAATTTATGCAGAGAGGAAGCTTTGAATATACAGGAAAATGGCAGATAACTTCCATCCTTCCCTGAGAGTGAATTGCACAACTGTTGTTTAACATGCTTTAAAAAAACCAGGCTGCTGAAAGTCACCAGCTTGTTCCCACAGACCATTCCATTCTTTAGATGCATCTTTCTGGCTTCCTCAGTCAGCTGTTGGGAAAGAGCAGTGTATGAAGCACAGTCTCCTTGTTTCTGGGTTTCTACTGCATACACTGTCCCATGTGCTGTCCTGGTCTGCCTGTACTGATCAGAACCTGTAAAACACAATGCTGCACACTTGCACTGTGTTGTGAAGTGTCTTAAAAACACATTGGTAGTGTACTGGGTGTAAAATATAGTGAGTAATAAGGAAGCTGGAGTTGCAGTTGTGGAAGGTTTGAAGGTGAAATGGTTAAGTATCAGGAAAAAAACTGATTAATGTAGAATTTTTTAATAGAAGTGAAAACACCTTTTCCTTCTGTCTCCCCAGAAGTGCATCTGCTACTGGAGGGAGGACATGCCTCAGTATCAGTATCCTACCCATTGCTTACATCTGCTGACAGTATTCATATTTAGAGCAAAGAATGTTTTTTGCTAAGTTTTGTATCTACATTTCTAGTGCATAATTAATTCCATCTAATATTTCTACAGGGATATATTCAGTGGAACTGGTAAATGACAGCTTGTATGAATGGCATGTTAAGCTTCTCAAGTAAGTTAATAAAATTTTTACATGTTCTGAACAATCTGTTTTATTTTTGCTGGAGTGATTCTTTTGATCAATGAGTATGTCTAGCCAGAGCATATAAAATAGTGTGTTGCAGTAGTAGTAGCAGTAATGGTAATTGTAGCCACTAAATAGTGGCTGTAATTCTGATACGTAGAAATGCGTTGAGATGGAACTGTAGTAATTGAGCTGGCAAAAAGACTCACCTGCTTTTCTCTGCCAACACTGTGTATTGCATTAACTGTCATGACTGTTCAATTATAAAACTGCTCCAAAATATGCGGCCTTAAATGATGAATATTCTTTTCAAGAATTTTTGCATTATTTTATTTTTCTTTGTTTTGAATGACAGGAAAATCCAGTTTCTAGTTTCATTTGATATAGGAAAGAACAGAACTGAGTGTTGTTAGTTGTTTGTTTCTGCAGTTAAACAGATACATAGGACTGAAACTTAGCTATCACATAAATGTGAGTTATATAATTATACATACCTTGTCTTCTGTCATCGCCTAGTAAACCAAGTGAAAAGCAGTACATAACTCACCTTGTTACATCCATAGTCCAATAACCTTAATCCTAGAAGTATTAGAGTGAAATTATTCTGGGTAAGAGGATCATCTACTGCTATCCCTATACAGTATCCTAAAGAAAGAAAGAGCTTACCCAAACTGTGCTGGGAGGCTGCAACATCTGGTAATGGATGAAAGAGCTTCTGTGGGTTCAGATATGTCCTAGGGGGTGAAGATAAGGACAGAGGCTGTTTCAGCACAGTAGTTGACCTGCCTGTAGGAATTCTTGCCTTGTCCTAGGGGTGAGACTTGTGCAAACTGGGTCACCAGCTGCTGAAATAGTTTTGTTTCCTTCTTAGTGTAATCATGGGCATGTGAAGGCTTTGAGGCTGAAAATGGCAGGAATGACACATCAGAGAAATCTGTGTCACGTTATTGGAGGCCTTTCCTATTGAGCACTTCTGTAACCAAGTGCAGTGATTTGAAACCTCTGTTCAAGTGCTGTGAGCAGTTCTCATTTTCTGCCTTCAGAAAAGAGGGAACAGAGTTAATGCAGTGAATGCCTTCTAGAATGTCTAAGAGAAGAAATGTTGTTTGTTTATTGCAGCAAAAAGTGTCTGGAAACAAATGTACTGTGTCCAGAGTAGCTGAGGGGTAGATGTTCAGAAGAAAGAGCCCACATGAGGAAGGAGCAGTATTGTTACTACAACAAGTCCCTTTGAGCTGGCCCAGCAAAAGCCATAGCTTGAAATGAGAGGTTCCTAAGCACTGAAAGATTTTTTTCTGAAATAACTTCATACTGGTAGGATGGAGACTACCTGCCCAAGAAGTTCTGAAATGAGATCTAATAACTTTTGTAGTTTCAGCTGTACTAGAGGATTAGATTTAATGGTCTTTCAGTCCCTTTAATCTGCTTTTGGCTTGCTGCAGGTGTTTTTGATAGTCTCTTCTATTTAAAAGCTGATGGAGTGCCAGAGCTTGATGGGATTAACCCAGTAGTGTCTGAATTAATGGCCAGGCTGCTCACTACCAGCATTTTGGAACAAACAGTTGTTGGAATTCTGCTGAGCAGAAGCTGCTGGCTTTATTACTTCTGCTGATGCAGATTCCTTTTAACAGCTGATACAGAACTACAATTACATATTCCATAAATGATTCACTAACTATGTGCTGAAAACTAGATGACTACAGTCTTCCTATTTTTCTCCCCTCTTATTTGAACACAACTGAACTGAAGAGAATTGAAATTGCTCTTTTCAAATAAACAGCTTATTTTGTCCTGTATTTAAGCAACACTTGATAGCATTGGGAATGTAGTATATTGCAGCAAGTTTTCATGCTGATCTTATGGCAAAGTTTTTACTTGGTAAAAGGAGCAAGAATTTCCTACATTTCACCTTAAACTACAATATGTAAGCTACAATTAGATAAAGGACGTCTTTAAGGGGAATTACTGTTAACAGGTATTGAGGGTATTAACTTCATCCATGATCTCCCCCCTGCTGCTTTTATAGGGTTGATCCTGATAGCCCACTGCATAGTGATCTTCAGGTCTTAAAAGAAAAAGAAGGTGTAGAATACATTTTACTCAACTTCTCTTTTAAGGTAAGTGTCTGTAGGATGAAAAGCTGCAGTTAAATTTGAGGCTTACTATAGAAAGTGACTGAAATCACCCTCAGCTGTTACTTGGGTAATAATGGATCTGTAGCATAAAAAAAGGGAGAAAAAAAAGAAAACTAACTTTTTAAGTTCAGCACTGAAGATTCCCCAAAAAAAAAAAGCTTTTTAGCCAGTACTGTAAAAAGTGAATTTTTACACAATTGAGAAACTGTAGTACTTCAAATCTGATTTGACAAATAAGGCTATTGAGATACTTTCTGTTTGGGAAGCAATGTCACAGTATTTTCCTTAACCTGTTTTTTTTATTATTCTTTTCAGGATAACTTCCCTTTTGATCCTCCCTTTGTGCGAGTGGTGTCTCCTGTGCTGACGGGAGGGTAGGTTTGAGTTGCCCTGAAGAAATTGTGTTTGTGGTAAAAATGTTGCAACTTGAAAAACTCTGTGCCTGCCATAATGTGTGAGAACTGACCTCTGTGGGGGGTTGACATTGCTCTTCTCCTGTTGTGAGGTGCTTTGGGTGGGTGTTTTGGGTTTTGATCCTTGTATTACCTTAAGTTTGCTATAAAATCTTAGCTGTCTCGCTGGTAGCACTGCCATAAAGTTTTTGTTTAAAAATTCCTCAAATGTTAATCCAAACCCACTAAATTTAATTGAAAACATGCTCCAAATGTCATCTAAAGCATATTTGAAGTGCTGTCTGTGGCACTTGTATATATCCATGGAGAGAGAATTAAATTCACCTTCCAAGGCTTTTATGCATCTCCTGGTGACAGGATATCTGCATTTGGAAATGTAGTCTGTGATAGCTGGTGCTGATTCTTACACGATTTTAATTGCCATGTCTTCTTTAATTCAGTAAATGGCTAGTGCAGTTAAGTAGGGTTCCTGAGGAGTGCTGCTATCTCAAAACCAAACAAGCAGACCCAAACACCAGAAAATTCAACAGATTCTGATTTGATTGTACTCAGACTTCTTTTTAGAATGAAAAAAGGATGGCTTTTCAGTGGTCATATCCCTCTGAATGTCATATGAATCTATGAGGTTTAAATATCTTGAGAAAAGAGAATACATTTTGGCAGTGGTAAATTCTCTTCCCTCGATCCAGGTTTTATCATGCTCAGGTGTTTTGAGTCCCAGTCAGCACAATGGAGAAAGTGTTTTTGAAATTTAAAAAAGCTATTTACAGGAAAAGACCAAAAAAAGATCTGGTTATTTCATATAATTTATAAGTGCACCTACATTGTTTGAAATGGTGTTAAACTTCTTTACGTAATTGAATTTTGTTGGTTTCTTTTTGCTACATATCTGTACCATGTATATGTAGAGTAGCCATAAAAAGTAACTTTCCTTTTTCCATGGTCTCTGCAGTTGTGCAGAATAGCTCAGTCAGTGGTTTAGACTAAGTCTAGTTAGCAAACAACTTTTTTTTTTGTCTCACTAAGCTAATTTTCTTTGCCTAAGTATAACATGGCTATCTAGTTATAATATATTAGTGGTTAAAGGGCATTTCAGCTTTATGAACAAAGAATTGAACAAACAAGCTGGCAAGACCTTAATCTAATAACTGCACTTGCATCTAGCACTTGCATCTTTTTGCTAACTGCTGATGTCAAGTATATTTTCTCTTGCATTTGTTTCTAGGTATGTCCTAGGTGGAGGTGCATTATGCATGGAACTTCTCACTAAACAGGTGAATATGAGCTGTCTTATCTGGACAATAAAACATGCCTGAAAATAATGAAAATAGGTGCTTCCCTTGAGTTAAAGAATCCCTGTGTGGAATAAGTTACACACTCCAAAGAAAACATGATGGAATTAAACCTCAATCCCCCAAGATTTGCTTCGTTGATCTTGTTTGAGATGTTTTCTGCCTTGGATGGCTTACAAGTGATGTGAGGAAGAGGCAGGCAGTGCAAGCATGTCAACTTGGAGCTCTCAGTTTCTGAGGAAGGCAGTGTGAAGAGCGAGTTCTGGGGAGCAAGACACAATGTTTTCTTTTTTAGAAGCCTCATCAACTGCATAAAGTCAGCTCTGGAGAAGTGAGGAATACAGACTATTATAGTCTTGGATGATTTATGTAGACAGAGTTATTTTCTCTTTAAAATAAGTAACTGAATGAAGTAACTTACTTGCAGGCTCTGGCAGAAACTCTTGTGAGCTCTGGAAGGTAAAGCACTGCCAGAGATGAGCAGAATTCTTACAATTTACTGAATTGACTTCATTAGACATCAGTTTTTTCTGCTTCTTGGAAAAAGGAGTTGTAATTTCTGTTGTGATATTGCTGAAAATGTGTCAATGCTGTAAGGATGGAGGTTTTTTTGTTTCTGTCTTGCTGTGTTTTGGAAATGTGATTCAGCCTTTTCATTCTTCTTACAAGTTCTTAGTACTAGAACTGTATATAATTTTACAGATTTTCTGTGAAAAATAAAAGTTAACTGAAAAGAAGTAGTTAAAATTGGAATGCGGGAAAAACAAAAATCCCAAAGCACATGTTCTAAAATAGATTTGCAAGGTGAGCACAAGAAGCAAGTACATGTTGTTAGTATTCCTTTCCTCCTCCAGGGCTGGAGTAGTGCCTACTCAATAGAATCAGTCATCATGCAGATCAATGCCACTCTAGTCAAAGGAAAAGCCAGAGTACAGTTTGGAGCCAATAAGGTAAATGTGCTGTGTTTCTCCATTACACAAATCACTGTTGGGCTTCCATTTCCTTGCTGACTCGCATAGAAGATGCATAATGACAGAGTTGCTAATGCATTTTGAATTGGCTGGTGTCTGTATGAGTGTTTTATTGGCAGTTAAACATTTTTTTATGTAATTACAAGCATATGAGGTGGATAAAGCTTTGGGATGGGCAGGGTAGGCTTTTGCTATCCTTGTGTTGGCAAGGGAGGGAGGAAAGGAGGATTTGGAATTTCTGGCTTTGAGAAGGGAATCTTGAAAGCCAGGAATGTTCTAACATTGTGCATGGACTTTATTTTTAAGCCCACTCTAGAATTTCCTTGTTAGAGCTGTTTTAGAGTCTTGCATGTCTAGATGCAGGTTTTTATGTTTGTGTTTTCTCCTTTCAGAATCAATATAATCTAGCAAGAGCACAGCAGTCCTATAAGTCACTAGTACAAATACATGAGAAAAACGGTATGTATATTCTTGTCACTTTTGTTCTTGTCTGCACAGCACCCTGGGAATTGGTGCTTGGCCACAGAGAAACTTGAAGTGACAAAGTGTCTTATTTTGGCTTGGGAGGACCATAAATGTTTCTTCTTTTCTTCTTGCACTAGAAATACAATAGTGCTTAAATGACTGCAGTCATTGCAACTTTTCCAGCTTACTTCAGTGTTCTGTGTGTGTGTGTTCCTGCTGCTTCTTGAAAGGCAGCTGCATTTCATTTTAAGCCAGTTGATCTAGGAACTTCATTGTTACTGTGGCTTTAAGGACTCTTAATATTGCAAATTATCTGCTGGGAGTTTATCCCTTTCCCTGAACTGTGTCAAGAACCTAGTGGAAATAATCACTAATGAAGAGAGAAAGTGGGGAAAAAAATACCTAAGACTAAAAAATACAGGAAGTCCAAGTGAGGTGTACTAGCTGAGAAACTGTACAATAGAATAGGGAAACACACTACTGTTTCAGTAGGGGCTTTTTTTACTCTATTTGAAGTCTCTCTGCTGTATAAAACAAGTGTAAAAGTGCTTCAGGTATAATTGAATTTACTATGGCAGTATGAGAAGCCTGAGGCTTTAAAAGGTTTAAGTAGCTTACATGTTACATAAAGGCAGTCAGCAGAATTGGTACCCTGGTCTTGTGATGAGGGAGTCAGTGCAGTTACACTTCCGTGATGTTCTGTGCTCCAGGTTGGACAGAGTCCTCTGGGAATTCAGGTTATTGTGAATGTGTTTGTGTGACTGCAGTGAGCACCTCAGCTTCCCGGCTGCTAACACAGAACATAACACTGTACTCTTGGGAGGAAGATCAAAGATAATGACTTTAACATCATCTCCAGTTTTTACAGTATTTTGATCTTGCTGTTAACTGAGCCTTTTGTTCTTTTTGTTTGCTACAAAAGCCAGTGTGGCTGTTTACTTGTATGTTCTACAAGTGGTCAATCCTGCCTCAAGAGCTGTACACAAACCACTCACAGAACTCAGTGCTACTGTGGAAGGTGTCTTGAGCTTAGAGCTGCTATGTGCTCTCTGGGACAGCACAAATAGGCCTTGTAGTCACTGTACACACATTGAGAGGAAATGTTACAAGAGAGGCTGGGAAAATTAAGATTGGAGCTGTGGAGGTATCTAGAAAAAACAGTGCACACTTGATCAGGTATGATTCAGCTGCTAAATATCCCAAATTATGTCAGGAGATCAGTTACTCAACTGACATTTCTGAGCTTATTCCTACAGTAAGATTTGCAGAAGTAGGATAAACCATTCAGTTGCTTGTGCATGCCGAACTCTACAGTGCACAAAATGGGATTTATACATGTGTCCTGGTGCAGCCATGTTTGTATGTCTATGTTTTAAGTAGCTTGAAGACTTGGGGGTTTTACCTCTCTTCTATTAAGTTTGGTTAGAGCAATGTTCCTCCTTCAGCAGCTTCCTCTTATTGGTGTTCAGCTTGTCCAGCACAGAACAGCTGCTGCCACAGAAATCCATGTGTTCACACCCAAATACAGGGTCTAATCTAGAATGTGCCACGTGGTTTGTCTCCCACTGCTGACTTACTTGCATTTAGGGCACTGGGTCTCACTGAGCTGGCCTGCTGTAAGAGGGAAGGACTGAGCCAGGTTAGGCTTCCATCTCCCCCAGGTGAAGAGTAGGATGATCTGGATGCAGCAACGTTGGTGCCTAACATGTGTCTGTTCTCCACAGGCTGGTACACTCCTCCAAAAGAAGATGGCTAGTGCTGAGGACTGTTGTCTACCTGGACCAATGTCAACAAAACAAGCTCTTTTTTATGTTTTCCAACACAGAGACTCAAGCTATGAGTGCCCCTATAACAGCTGTGCTGAGGACTTTTAGCTCTTAGTTAAGTTAGTGGATAATCTGTCAACTGACACGTACAGTATAAGTTACAGCCTTACCATTCTGCTCTTCTTAGGCATCTGGACTGAGCAGTTTGGGCCTTTACCATATTTGTTCTTATGGATTAAGCAGATTTGGGCCACACCCTCCCTTCTCCCTTTTTTTATTTGAAAGCATAAACTCTTCCCTGCAGCAGGCTATCAACTTACTAAAGATCATACAATAGGAGTGAGTTGTTCACACACTTCTGTATATTTCTTACTTTTTGCAAAATGCAGATTGCAGAGACTTGCATTATATTGTTTCATTTAAAGCCAAGAAGTTTAATACATTGTTTAATACTGTTTTAGGAAATGTCAGGTCTTGCAAATCACAGTAGTTTTTCTGGTCTAAAATTACAGCGTTTGTAGTATTTTCCAAATTAATGATATAGGAAAAACACATGTATGTTAAGTCATTAAACACTTTTCATGGCTGTATTGAGAATATGAACTGTTTATTGGAAAAGATGCTCTTTGTTTAGATTATTTTAATTTTTTGTTTGTTTTTTTTCTTTATTTTGTTTTGATTTTTTTGTTTTTATGCAGAGTGAGGCTGTGCCAATAAAACCTTGTAACTAGTCACTTCCACTGGGGCATCAGAACTTGCTGGGCTGTTCCTACTACTTGTTGGCTCAACCTCCTTAACAAGAAGAGCCACAGTCTGAAGCTTGAAGTTATTTAAAATACTAAAAACCTTTTTAGGTGTTCCATTTTATTAACGGGTTGTTGCAATCATTTCTAAACTAATGAACTTATAAAGTGATTGGCACAAATGGAGATGGAAGTCCTTGAATGAGATTTTTTTTATATAAAACATACAATAAAGTACAAAAACATGTCATCCAACTCAGAGGTGTAAGAAATGCTGCCATAGTCATGACAGTGGTTTTGTTATTGAAAGACTAATGGGAACTGTTCTTTATTAGGAGATGAGTCTGGGTCTGTGTACTTACCCAATTTCATTGCCTTACCGGAATTGACTCTATTTTGGTTGTAGTACTAGTCCTTAGGCCTGTGCACTCCTCGGGGCCGAGCAAAGGGTGTGTTCCATGGATTAAGCACTTTCAGAAGTGCAGAAGCATGTTTTTATGTTATTTTTAGTTGACTATCGAACTTGTGCTCTTTTCTCTATCAGGCGCCCGTGGGTCCTTGTGCATTTGCTTCTAGATCCAGTTTTTAGCTCGAAAGAAACGATGGGAGAGGTTTGGCAGCACTCCCAGTGCGTGTTGTGGGCGAGCGCCGGGGCTGTGCCGCTGTCCGGGCACGGCGGGGCTGGGGGCGGCCCCGGCCTCCGCCGTGCGGCGCATGCTTTGGTTTGGGTTCCATTTCTTCTGGCAAAGTTCCTTGGCAATGTACAGTAATTTGTAAACTTGCATCAAGTTTATGAATAAAAAGCATTTTACGAAGCACTGTGTCCGTGCTGGGGCCCAGGGCGCGAGGGAAGGAGGGAGGTGAGAGCGGGATGGGTCCTCCCCGCCGCTAGGCGGCGCTGGTGTGGTGGCTTGTGCCTGCGCGCGTTTGCCGGAAGTTGCTTCAGGCGCGGCGGCGCGCGGGTGACGCAGGGCGACTGGGCCGGGTAGGCGGCAGCGCCATGGAATCCGCGGCGAAGGGCAGCTACGTCCTCGCCAACCTCGCCGAGGTGGTGGAGCGCGTCCTGGGTTTCCTGCCCACCAAGGCGCTGCTGCGCGCCGCCTGGTAAGCGCCGGGGACGCGGGATGGGCGGCGGCTGGCTCCGGTTCGCGGGAGCGGTGCGGGTGACGCGGTGTGTCCGTGTTATGTTGCAGCGTGTGCCGGCTATGGAGGGAGTGTGCCCGGCGGACGCTGCGGGCGCGGCAGCGAATCGCGTGGGTGTCGGCGCTGGAGCCGGGCCCCGCTGAGAACCACGCGCTCGTGCGCGCGCTGGCCCGGGAGCTCGAGGTGAGGGGGAGCGAGGGGCGGCCTGAGGGGGCGCGAGCTCAGAGCCTTCATCTAAACACTGAATGCGCTTCTTGCAACCGCCTGGCAAAAGGGACATGTTCGGAGGCGTAGGTGGTTTTGATAGTTCGAGTGTTGCGTGTTAATACACCGGTCAGTGCGCCGAGGATTTGCAGTTCAGAGCATATCTGTTCATCGCGGTGATCTTGTTAAGAGGTTTACCCTCATAGGCTGGAAGACACTAAGTAAACACTGCAGGACTTCTCTGTCTGGCAGGATTTCTTTCCAGTATTAACCTGGTGCTGGGTCTTCAATACACAAAAGTTCATGTCGGGGTGTTTAGCAGTAGACAGGCCTCAGCAGATCAGTGTTAAACCAACTGGGACAATAAGGGTCAGAAGCAGCTCTACACTGTTTCCCAGCACTGATGAACAGCAGAAGATGACAACCATGAATGCAAGGAGTTTTAGATAATGCTAAAAGAAGGAACAGAGTCGTGGGGCCAGCCTGCAGAGCTGTTCTTGCTTCTTTGAGGTTTGAGTCTGTTTCCTGCCTGTGGGCAGAAGTGCCTCTGGTCACTTCGGAGGCTAATGAGGGGTGACAGGAGCCTGGTGAGGGGGGAGGGGACCAGCGTGGGCTGGTGGTGGAACAGAAGCAGTTTCTCCTTGGTTTCTGCCCTCACTTTCCCTCCACTCCATCCTGTCTCGTGTACTCCTCCGCCTGTGTCTTTGCAGAAGGTGCACGTACTGCCCCAGACCGTGCTCTACATCGCTGATGCGGAGACGTTCAGTGGGCATGAGGAGTGTCACGAGCAAAAGAAAGGTAAAGGCTGGACCTAACTCACTCCTGCTTCAAGATATGCTGGGCTGTAAGTAGAGCATAGTCAGCTAAAAGGGAATTCTCTGCTTTTCGGTTTCAATGGAAAGGAAATGTTTTGCAGAAGCCATGACCACGTAGTATTGCATTTGTGGTACGAGGCAGGTCACAGATCTGTATTAACATGCTCAGACGGGTTCCTTTCCCTTCTGTGGAGGACGCTGGGTGTGTTTGCCTGCCGCAGCCCTGTGCTCGCAGGGAGCAGCGCAGACCAGCATGCTGTTACCAGGGCTGCCACTGATGGGCAGCATTGGTTCAACAGGATGAGGTTGGCTGTGGGATTTGCTAAGAACACGCTTTTACTGCTGTCTGATGGGTTTTTTTGTTTCTTCTTATTTTAACAGCCAGAAAAAGAAACAGTAAGGAAACAGCACTTGCACTTGAAAAGTTGTTGCCAAAGCGGTGTCAGATTCTTGGACTGGTCACTCCAGGGATTGTAGGTGGGCGCAAAATGCATGGGTTTTTGAGAGGTCAGCTTGAAGGTGTCATCTCCTGCTTTGTTAAGCACTGGCTTCAATTTTAAGGAGTTCACAGTGTTGCTGTGAAGTGATATGGAGCTTACTTAATGTATTACAGTTTTAATTAAAAGGGTTGATTTAATTGGGCAGGAAGCTTTCCCTAGCACCTTAATGTACTTACTGAATGTTGCTTGGATTTATGTATACATTTCAGTCATATTGTGACTAACTGTACAGGGCATCTTGGTATATACCTGTTTGTAATGGTCTAGCAGGAGGCATATGCAGTAACTGGAAAATTCACAGCCTCCTGTGGCAGGCTTTTTCTCATTGTTTACTTTTATCATTAGAAAGATGTTTTTATGTAGTTTCTCACCTTAAATTCATTTCCCACATCATAAGTAAGATATTTGATTGTTGTCATTACCATATTTTAATAATACATTCACAGTTTTTGTGTCAGTTTGCTGACACAAAAGTTTACTATCATCACATGCTTATAGGACACCTTAAAAACCTGAGTATGTCTGTGTGCCTGCAGAAGTTGGCAGGAAGGCACTGTTCTTGTTTTCCTAATGTTTTATATTTGATGTGCCTGGGGGGATTTGTGTAAATATATCCATGTCTCAGTGTCAAAACTGACTTCAGTGTGATCGATAGCCAGCTGAACCTATATGTTTCATCTTTCCGAAACATTAAAAAAAATCACACCGGTTCTCAATTAGATAAGTTGTTACAGAAATAGATAGTCATGTTTTATATCACCTGAGCTGTTCAACCTCTTTCTGCCTGTGTTAGTGTAAATGAATGTATTAGAACCTCTGAACACAAGATGCTTGGTTTTGTCTCTGTAGTTACCCCGATGGGTTCAAGCAGCAATCAGCCTCAAGAAATTGAAGAGGGTGAAGCTGGGTTTGCTCTGTTGTTTCCCAAAATTGATGGGGTGAAAATTCATACCTTCCATTTTTCTAAAGACGTGAAGAATAGGGTCTTTGATGAAAGCAAATTTGCTGAAGCAGGTATGTCATTTTTCTCTCCTTTAAGTGGGCTTTTGTGAGATGCTGCTCTCTGAGGTGCCAGTCTGGAGTTCTCAGTAGAACCAGCAGCTTCTTTACTGGCTCCAAGAGCCTCAGTGGGGCTTCAGCTGGTGACTGTGCATCTCTGCTCCACCCATTCTCTGGAGTACTAAGGATAAGTTATCCTGAGTGTTGGTTTCCAGTTGTCTCAGTTATGTTTCAAGTGGAGCTGTTCAGAGAGGCGTGTGATGTATTATTTGAGGAGAAGCTAGGATGGTTGGACTTCAGAGTTCAGGGTTTAAAAATAAGAGGATCAGTGTTGGCTTTTGTTTGTAGGTCTGAAGAATAACCCAGATCTCCGTGTTGTTCTTCTGTTTGGCTACAACTCCTGGAAGACTGGAGCTACTCGATTTCTTCATCAAATAGTCAATCCACTGAATGAGAAAAGTATCATCCTGGCTGGGGGACAGGTGGAGAGCTTTACATCACTGACCTCTGAGAAGTAGGTGTTTTTTTCAAGGTAAATGATAAAAAATACTTAAACTGAGAGAAATATTGCAGATCCATAACCTTCTAGTTATACTGAAAATCCCCTTTACCAGTAGTAAAATAACAATTTCTTAAAGGGAAAAATGACCCAACTGCTTCACTGTGATGTAGCCAAAAAAGCTGGAAGCTTGGTATGGCTGTGTTGCAGTTTGGATTCTGGAAACCCAGCTAGGAGAAACACAATGAAAAGGAGATTTCCAGCTTCAGATACCTTTGTGTGTTTATTGCAGTCAGCATTTCATCTCTGGAGTGCGGGTAAATGAGTGCCCGTTGTGACAGAGCCCAGTATGTGAACATGTGTTTGTGCATCTGCCTCAGTTTGGCTCAGGGCACGGAGCAGTAGCTGCACACACAACAGGTCTGTGCCCCAGGAGCTCACCTGATCCACCATGGCTGCTGAAGGACGTGGCAGTCCATCCTGTGGAGCGCAGTGCAGCCATGCCCATGGGCTCTCGTGCCGTTGGGGATCTGTAGTCCATACCAATAGCAACGTTTTCCTTGCATCTGACTTTGCCAGCTGCACCATTACCCCCGATAAGAGAGCTGACCTCAAATAAAGTCACTGCAGATAAAGGTTTAAGTACGTAACTACTTAACCCCGTTGTGTCCTGGCCAACCAATTTAAAGGTACAGAAACAGGAATCAGAAACCTTTATTGACTGATGCCCTGCTTCAATATATGAATCCTCAGTGCCTTTGCTTGTCTTAAGTTTAACTGATGTTTTAGTTGGAATTGCAGAGCTGTGACATACAAACTGCTGAATTTGGCATGAGTGAAACAAGTTTTTGCTTAATATCTAGTAATGGATGTGGAAATTTTTCCTTGTGAAAGGTCGCTACACGAGAACTTTACTAAAATATGAAGTCTTTGGTTTGCTTTTTAACTTTGGATGGTATCAGAATCACTGCAATGTTGGCTGCTTTGAACCAAGGTCACCAGTTTAGTCAGGTGAGAAGTGGTCCTCTCAGAATGTTCTCTAACCCTGTGCCTGTTGCCTTTCAGTAACCACGCCCAGCCTGGTGACGCCTGCGGTGTGGTTGGGTTGGCTTTCAGCGGTCCCCAGATCCAGAGTGCCACTGTCCTGTTAGACCAGGATGTGGCTGATGAGAGGACAGCAGAAGCAGCCATGCAGCGTCTCAAAGCAGCAAACATCCCTGAGCACAACACCATTGGCTTCATGTTTGCCTGTGTTGGCAGAGGATATCGGCATTACAAAACCAAAAGGAATATGGAAGCAGATGCATTTAGGAAGTTTTTTCCAAATGTACCCCTCTTTGGCTTTTTTGGACATGGGGAAATAGGATGTGATCGAATAGTTACTGGGAATTTCGTGTTAAGAGAATGTAATGACATAAAGGATGACCTGCTTCATGGTTATACTACTGTTATGACTCTTATTCACCTTGGTTCAACTAAAGCAAACCAAGCATAAGTAAGGTTTAATGCTTCAGTGAGCTGTTTTTTTCGTTCCAGAGAGCTGAGAAGTCTGGAAGAGTGGACATCTTGCAGTCAAAGCCCCTTCCAAAACATAAACATCATTTTGGTAATATTATTGAGTCTTGTAGTTGCAATAGAGTTTTCTGTATTATCTGTGAGAAAGCCTTGCATTGTAATCCCCTGTACACATCAAAATTGCAGGAAATTATATTTGATGGAATTTTGCAACTGAAGAAAGCCTCTTTCTTCCAAAATGAAAATGGTTTCTACAAATCTTAGAATATGCTGAATTGGAAGGGACCCATCAGGATCGTTGGGTCCAACTCTTGGCCTGAACAGGACACCCCAAGAATCCCACCAAGTGCCTGAGAGTGTTGTCCAAACTCTTCTTGAGCTCAGGCAGGGCTTGGTGCTCTGACGCTTCCCTGGGGAGACTGTTCCAGTGTCCAGCCACTCTGGTTGAAGAACTTTTTCCTGATACCCAGCCTAAACATCCCTGACTCAGCTTCATGCCATTTCCTCGAGTTCTGTCACTGGTCATGAGAGTGAAGAGATATTGAAGACCACAATAAGGTCTCCCATCAGTCTCCTCCAGGCTGGGCACACCGTGTCCTCAGCCACTCCTCATAAGGCTTCCCCTCCAGATCATTCACTTCCTCATGGAATTCCTCTGGACGCCCTCAAAACTAGATGTCTTTTTTTATACTGAGGTGCCCAAAACTGCCCACAGCACTGGAGACTGCCCCAGTGCAGAGCAGAGCAGGACAATCCCCTCCCTGGCCTGGCTGGCAGTGCTGGGGCTGATGCCACCCAGGACATGATTGGCTCTCCTGGGTGCCAGGGCATGGCTGGCTCATACCCAGCTTATCATCGACCGCAGCTCCCTTCCCACAGCTGCTCTCCACCCTCTTGCTGCCCAGTCTGTACACACAGCCAGGGCTGCCCCATCCCAGGTGCAGAATCCAGCACTTGCCATTGTTACATTTCATGTGGTTGGCAATTGCCCATCTCTCTTTGTCAAAGTCTCTTCAGCACCTCTGTCCTTGAGGGAGTTGTCAGCTCATCCTAGTTTCGTGTCAATGGCAAACCCAAACCCAAATGTAGAAAGAAACAGTGCTTTGATGTGCTCTATTTATGTATGTAAAGCACTCTAGGAAAACTACTGATGCATTAAATGCACTATTTCCTGGATTTTATTTCTAGAGAGATGCAGAAGTTTCCCGGAGTCCTATTTACAAAACTGAACAGTTTTACTAGATAAAATCGTTTAAAATCTTTAGAGAAAGTAAAAGAGTACTTGTTAAATAAAGATACAATTATGTCAAAGTACCTTGACCTTCTATTCTCAGAGAAAAGCTCCGATTTAAAGATATTGTCCAGCTAAGATTTCAGCTGGGCTCACCACCTTGAACTGAATTGCAGTTGCTTAACTGTGTGGTTCAGATAGTGGTTGCCTCTTCTCCTGTAGCGTGATGTACAATCTTTTAAATCCAGAGTGCTTAGAAGTAAGTCTGTCTATCTTTAAGTTTCTTTAGGAAGTTTTTTGCTCCTAAATTTGGAATTGTGGGACACACAAGATCTGGCTATATTATATTTATATAGAAACTTTAAGTAAAAGTTGTGCTTCTGCATGTTTTTCCTATGCTTTTACATAAACAGTTACCTGTTTTGATTGCTGCAGCTGGCATGCAGTATCAAGTGAGTAAATTCAGCATAGTCTCAGTATAGCTAATAATATATTTGCTGCTTTTTAAACTTTCACTCAGTAATAGAATGACAAGACAAAAAGATTAATTTTGCACCATATCACCAGATTTCTAAATGCTAAATCAAGCAGCTGGCCCATTTTCAGTGTAGTAAAAAGAAAATACTTACCTGTATGTTATACAACAAAGTGACATTTTTTGCTTTAGATGTACCAAGGAAGACTTCATTTAGCAACTTAATGCCCATGTCTAGTTAAAACTTTTCCTGAACTTGGCCTAACAGTCTTTAGTAGGAGTGTATCTGTCCTGAGCATTAATTGTTGGTGTTAGTGTGTGCTGAGTACAGACAGCACTTCCCCATTGTATTGATGATGGGTTTTTTTTAATTAGAAGATAGTATGAGCTGTGAACTCCCAGTACCCATCTGTGGATGAGAGATTAGTAGTGTGGGTGTGACTTGGACAACGTTTAGTTATTTCATTTAGAAGGAAAAGTATCTGGAAGTGAAGTATAGTTGAATTTGAAGAGAAGCCCCTTGGTGGGAGGTGACTGTGTGTTATTTTAGCATAACCAGAATGTCACATTTGGCCCTTTGTGTCTGCATAACCTTCGTGTTTAACAGGACAGAAAGGATATGTTTCATTTCTGTAATGCAGATAGGATTCCTGGTGCTGTCAGCCATGCTGAGCAGCCTAGGAACGTTAAGTGGTTGCTGTGTTGGAGCAGTTGAAGTGTGATCAACCACATGTCCTCAATAACAGTGCAGACTCAGCCAGAAGGTCGGAGAAGTTGATGGTGAGCTCAGACGATGGCACAGCTAAACCAGAACTGCCAGGTTGGTCTGCAGGGGACAGTCAGCAGGTCCTGTAGCTGAGGAAGCTTCAGAGGTAACCATAGTACAGAAAAGGGGGTGGAGGGGTGGGAGGCTCTGCATCAGAATCCAGAAATCCTCTCCAGCATCAAGAAGTGTGGGGATGAGCCCAAAATACCCTAGAACCATGCACACGGCTGGAACCACTACAATGACTGTCCCAGGCCACGTCATGCCTTCCATGTGACAGGGAAGTGGTGTAAGTGTTAAAATTGCAACATCTTTGATTAAAGTGTTTTGCTATCCAAATTCATTTTGCCTCCATGCTGTTATTTGCTCTTCAACCACAATTCCTGAAAGAACCCCAAATATATTTGCTTACAAGGTGCATGTACCAAAAGGCAGAGATAATTGATACAAAGTTTTGCAGTGCCAAAATTTATATTTCTGTCACTCAAAAGAAGGAACCATGAGGTTTTAAAGTGGGTAAAGTTACTTAAATGAGTATTCAGCAACTGAGGCAAATGTGAATAGCAGGACTTCTCTAAAGATATCTAAAGATAAGGTTTATCTACAGTTACAATGCTGACATAACGTGTTTACAGTAAGAGAATAGAGTCTCTAAATGACCACAACTGGATTTTGGTTTTGTTATGAATAAAGTAAAATTTGCAAAGTCACAAGACCTGCAGGGAGGAGTGATAGTTTTGCTTACAAAAGGTAAAGACATTGTTTTTCCAATGTTTTGAATAGAAATGTTTTGCTGCACATTTGTTCTTGATGAAACATTCAGTTAATTGATCTGTAGGTTTCAAAACCACAAAAAATAATAGGCAGGCAGTGTGATGTATAACCTTGTACTCACACAACCAAAGTAGCAACTACCAAACATAAAGCTATTACTGCAACTTTTATTTTAAAGTTACTTTCAAAAGAGCTCCTCACTATAGGATGTTTCTGTAACATGCAGTTGTAAAAAAGCGAGAATAAATTGATAAAGAGGAGGAAAACTTTTAAAAACAAATAGTTATGTATGATTCTGAATTAATTTTTAGTCAAAAATTTACTCAAAACTCACTCAAGTGTCATTCCCCCTCTTAGTTTCTAGTTTCCTTTCTAAAAATGGAGAACTTCTTACTTCTAGAAGTCACTTTGTGGTGGGGGTTCTTAGCTTTCATATCAGAAATTGAAATTAAGTTTTGTGATGTTTGGCCCTATGAGAGAACAAGCAAAAAGCATTTGTCATTCAGATACTTGCTTCTGTTTTGCTCAACAGAATGATACAGAAAAATAACATCTGAAGTATAGAAGTTTGCATAGTTAGAAGTTACAAAGATCTTAAGTATACAGTTAAGTGGTCTTTTATAGGATCTCTTATAGCCTCTGAGCACTCTGCAGACATTATGAAAGTAATGATTTCCACCACTGTCAGATTGTTTTTCATGATTTCATGGTGGAGAATGTATTTTTTTTTTTAAATTATGAATCTGTGGTGGATCTCTGAAATCCATTTAATCTTAATATAGCAGTTGTATGTTCTGCACACAAAGCAGATAACTCAGTTGTTTTAGTCTAATTGTCATCTGCAGTTTTTCCTATTGCTAAGCCTATTTCTCAGCCAGACACAAGCTTCAGGAGAGGCAGTTTCAGCAGGACTCCAGATTAGCCTTGAGGGGGTTCTGAACTGTAGGCTCCAAGGTGTGCAGCGAGGTAAACCAAGCTTACTTCTGCTGCTGGTGTGCATTGGTCCTGTACTACTGGTTTAGGTCAAACAAATACAAGTTTAAACATTGTAGGGCCTTTTAATTGATTATTTCATGCCTGCCAGCACTTTTGGAGAGCATGGGGTGTTATTCTAAAGAGAACATACAGCTACAGTGAGAAATTGGAAACTGGAAGGAAATGCCTAAGAGAGGTTTGGATTATTTGGAAGTTGTATCACCTGGATACTTTTACTAGAATTATCAGCAGAGAAATAGCTAATTAGATTTTTTTTTTCCAAGTGCTTTGATAATTTAGGAGAAAAATTTTTTTTCCCAAATCATTGGGATTTGTGCTTCTAAATGCTTTTGAAATACAATGTATAAATTGTCATCATTACATCTCACAGGTATATCTTCCCTGAGCAGATAGCCCAAAATTCTGAAAATAAATGTTTCAGAGATCCACATCACTGAGTCAGTGGCAGGTCATGTCACCTTTCCATGATAAATTTTCACAGCTATCAGAGTTAGAAACAGCGTCTTTTGAAATAAACACATCTTAGCTGAGTTGTCAATATGGCAACAGTGACAGCAAACAATAATCCTCTCAAAAGAGGAACTCTCCTAGAATCTTCAGAACTGGTGAAAATACCTGAATGGTTGACTCGGGAGCAAACTCTGTGATGGAGAATGTACAATATAGATTCAAGCCCTCTTAAAAATGCCACCAGTGGAAGCTCGCCCAGATTTTTACAGCCCATTGTTTGCCTGCAGTTTTAGCTGAAATATTATTTGCATTGAGAGGATAATTTGAAAATGGTCTCTTTTAATGTGCACTGAAAAAATTTTTCGTATGCTACAGAAACTGACTCAGAGGTGCATTGAAAAGTGTTAAAAATTCGTTGTAGCTTTAATTTGGGAGACGAAAACAGCAGTATCTTGTTATTTCATGTTATTTCTGTTCACACGCCCTTATCTAGCTCAAGAAATGGTTTCTGCTGAAAGGTTTAGTGGAGTGTCAATGTCAAAGATGGAATTGAGTGGCAGCCTGACTATTGGTATTTCACAGGGTTTGTTTTGCCTGCTCTGCTATCATGAAATGGATCTCTTGCCTTGCATACAGGTTATGTTGAACAGGTACAGTCGCCAGGACAGCAAGAACAGACTTGGATAAACATAAGCAGGTAACTTACTCAAAATAATGACCATTTCTGCTGGGAGAAATTCTAGCTCGCATTTCTTCTTGGCTTTCCAATTTCAAATAACTGAGTTACACAATCAGAGCCTCTCTACAGCTCTTCAAAAATTCAGGGCCAGAAGGAAAATGTTTTCTTTTAGTGCAGTAAATTTTGAAGGAATTGCACAACATTGAAGTTTTCTTTAAAATGGGGAGTGCTACAAAATGGACTTCTGTTGGTTTTTCTGCTTAATATTTAACACTATAAATCAAAAGACTATGCAGCACAGAGAAATCCTCATTTTCTTTGGAAAGCCATTTGACTTTTTTAACTGTACTTTGCTCCAGTGTTTGTTAGGGCTGCTAATGAAAAACGATTCTATATTGAGTAACATATAAGCAACCTCTTACTTACAGGTCTATAAAGAGGTTTCCTGCTAATGGCTGTCAGTTCTGCAAGTGATCAAAAGGTTTTTGTGATACATTATGAAGAGACTTTTACTACAAGGTTCTGGCAGGATAACACAATCCCCAGGTATAAAAGAATTTTTGCCATAACACTCTAATAGATTGTTGTGTAATCATAGTAATGGAGTTTCTTAGGAAATTGGTCTTTTCCAGTTTCTTCCCCACATAACCTTTCAGCTGGTGGAGTGGTAATTTCAAAGATGTGAGATCTTCCGTTTCATGAAAATGGGAGTCAGACAGGAGAGAGCCCTTATTACTCACCCTTTCATAAACATGTAGTAATTTTTAAGACTCCAATGACTCCAACCATAAGATCTGATCCATTGGAACCGGAGTTTCCTTAATTGCTCACAGGACTACTTCATTAATTTTGTAAGCAACCATTGCTAAAGAATGTTGCACTATTTCATTAAATTATATATAATGTTGGCTACCCTGTACTTTTTGTGACATTTGACCAAATTAAAATGAATTTGTAGCCAATGTCATTTTGATTTGAACATCATAGTCACAAAGTTTGTGAACTGAAATAATTTTAGAAGCTGAAATGTTCTTAGATGGAATGGATTTGAAGCTATCTGAATTGCTGAAAGAATTTCCTTCACAGATAACAGTGATTCATAAATCAGCTTGTTTGCATTTAAACATGGGGTCAGTTTATTCAGGCCCACTTGTACAGATTGTTTCCCAAATAATGCAAACAAGCTCACTAACAATGAATAATTATTCCATGTTTGTCTAGAAAGCTGAGATGATTCTAAGAGCTTATACAGAATAACTTCAGTCCATTTATTTCTTATATCTTCCATTAGTATCTCCTTCCTGTATTTCCACTAAAGATGACCACAAGCCTTTTCCTTCTTCAGTGGAGACAGTATACCAAACTGTAAGCCTGACTGTCTCATGATCAATAACACAGCAAAGTGATCTACCAGGTGTCATTTCTGATTAATTTTCACTGAAGCTGTGCAAAGTACTTCAAGTAATGCTGATTCTGATGCAGCTGTCAGTACTGCTACACATCTCTTGAACTCTGTACAACAGTAGGCTGTCCCTATGTGATGAAAAATAACTTTTATCTTTCCTAGCCTTTAAAACAATATTATCAGCTTCCTTCGGCTTATCTGCTAAAGTTTTGAAGTCCAGAAAATAACATGTATGATTGGTTAATTGGGGGAGAAAGTGATCTTCTAGTGCTTTATATAACTTAGTCTTTGGATCAGGTCTTCTACCTGATTTGGTGACCTCGGATTCTCCTTTCACATGCTGAGCAGTAACTTGGACTCTGACCTCTCTAACAGGAGTTTTCAGAAGGTAATGAATTATTCTGGTTTGTGTTCTAGTAGCCATTGTAACATGATTTCTCTTTGACTTCTCACCTTATGCACTGTACCCACGTGCCTTTTCTTCCCTGTCCCACTGTGCTTTTTCTACGCTGACACAAAGTACCCACTGCTTTTTCTGACACTTGAGCATGGAGTAGACATCCTAGAAATAGGAGCTTGTTCAACACTTCCTCTGCACCTATGTTTTTATACATCTTCAGATTGTTTCTTTCGGAGATAAGAAATCTCTGTTCTGAATTTTCTCTCCTTTCAATTCATGAAATTTCTCAGCTAATCTTCCCTTCAATACAACCTTATAAATCCCATATAATGACCTGCTTGGTAATGTGTCATTATGGAAACATATCTGATTTTTTGCTGGTTTCTGCCTCTAGTGCTAGAAATAAGTTTAAAAAAATTTGTTCAGTTCACATTTTCTATGCCTCTGTCTAACCAGACATTCTCTTTGTGTTGTGAAGGCAAAAAAAAAGACATGGACCATGGCATGTGGCTTCTCTTTGTCTGAGTAGGAGAATCCTGTAAGGGACCAAAGTGTGGTATATAATACATTAGTGTGATCAACAGATACTTATGTGAATAAAATAAACAAATCTTTGGAGAGGGCAGCGTTTTTTCAGCCAAGACACCCGTCTGGATAATATTTTATGTCAGAAACTGAGCTGATGAACAAAATCCCTGATTTATGCTATCTGAAATATAAACTGGAACATTCAAGGTAAGATTTGAATTTCCTTCAGTAGTGAGATTTTCAGAAGAAAGCCAGACTAAACTAAAAACTATCAAGGAAGATGTCTTGCTTAGTATTAGGAATGTACACCAAACTCTGCCTAAAAAACTTTTTTAACCATTGTCAATCTCTTTTCTTAATATTTCCCTTTAATTTGAATTAAAATCATATTCCAGGAACCTGGGCAATAAACTACCAATGGTAGGTCGTGCTGATGTTGTGTTACAATTTAAAAAAAAAAAAAAAAAGGATTAGCTGGGAATGGGTTTTTCCCCTACATCTGGTAAGGGTATTTGTAGCAAGCCAAATTCTGGACATGTGTCACAAATATCAATTTTGAAACTCTTGAATCAAGAAAGGCTTCAGCTCCTCTGGGGAAATCCTATGAAAAATGAAAAACTGCTATCAAAAATTCATAGTATCACCTCACACTAAAATCCTGTGATAGCTCATAATTTCTGTGCAGTGAAAAAAATGTATTGTTTTTTATTTATTTCCCATGTAGTAAACCACAAAATTATCTCATGCATCTACCTGTGCATTACTGAAAACCATAAAATCTCACAGAATTCAAACATAAATTATAGTGATTTCTGTAGAATTGATACAGCTTTAAAAGTACATAGAAGCTCCATTAAGTGCAACTGTTTAAGTCTTAGATGTAGTCTTCTCCAACATGTCAGCCTCCTGTTTCAGTCAACTTTCTTCTCTCATCTTGCTTACCATGTCACACTCTACAGCTTAGATTCTTAGGGTTGCTCTGCATGTTGTTTCTCCACCATTCTTCCACTTTAATGCTTTAGGCTGTTGTTGTTTCTGAAGAATAAAACACATGACTTTAATTAACAAAAACTTCCTCTTCCACTTCCCTTGTGGAGTCCCGTCATTTAATTTTAAATTGTACTCACTGTTGCAGCCATTGCTGCTTGTAGTTTCAACTAGGTTGGCACCATGCTCTGAAGAACTTGTCCTTGGAATGGAAACTTTTCTGACCATAAACAATGAAAAGGAGACAACAGAGAGAGAGAGAAAAAAAAAAATACAGAGTGAAAAATGTTATCAGGGAAGAGACAAATTAATGGAATTATTTTTCCATTGCAAAAAAGTGACATGGATCTTCTCCAATTACTTTCTAATTAATACTCATTGCTTTTGAGAAGCATGTGTTTGAGGGAGAACACAGATCAGAGGGCAGTACAGCATTTGGAACTACATGGCTTCTCTCCTGAAGGTAATATTCCTGCTTGTTTGATTTCTTAGGTCTTTATTTAAACAACTAGTAAATAGCACAGAATTATTTATCAATTCTCTTAGTGTTTGGAAATGATGTGAAATTTTCCACACTTTGTTGAAGAGAAGCAAATCTTTTAAATGGGGCTGATCATTTGCTGTCTAGTTCCCTTTCTTTTAATAGTAATCAGACATCTGCTCTCTTGAGAAGAGTCATGAGCTATTCTCTGTTCTGTCCAGTTTGTGTCCTGTGGTGATGCAACTCCTCCACAAAGTCTGTTGTCTTGGACAGCTTAAATGGCTTTATTCCTAGACCCTGTTGTTTTGGCTGGCTGTGTTCTTGTTCATCAATATTACACTTACTTTACAGGTCATTTGGCATTTCAGCATGCACTTACAATGAAATATAGAAAATAATTGTAGATTTATTTTGGTTTTCCCTAGGGTTTGCACTATTCCTCTGAGCTGTATGTGTGGCATTTAAGCTTCTCTATTACTTTTAAAGAAAAGCTGGCCCATGTGGCATCTCTTCTCATCAGCTACCTTTCTTTTTCTTCTTCCAGTAACCCTGGTACAATATGTTTCTGGAGGAAGAAGACCAGATGGACCTGGTCTGATAGGTGAATTGCTGGAAGCAGAATATGCCATTTGTTCCTCAGTAGCAGTGTAATAGCAGGGATTTTTGTACACTTCCCTTTTTGCCCATGTCAGAAGGACACGCTTTATCAGCACTGTTTGTTGGAGAGGGTGGGGGTTGTTTCAAGATGGAGAGCAGCTAGATCTGCATTTGCCCTGCCTGCATGCGCTCTGCAGATTGGGAAAAATAAATCATCAGCTGATAAAAATGTGATGACTCAGTTAAATGTAAAAGGAGAATTATTTCCCACTATTCACCCAGAGTTTTCATGTGCAGCCCTACTCTTTTATGGATTACTTTCTCTGTTAGTTATGATTTAGTTTTATAAGCAGAGCAATGAAACCTTCACCCTTGTATGTTGAATGGATTTGTTTCTAAGGAGCATGAAATGCACTTGCACATGCTTGGTCCTCAAATCTGCCCCAAATAGCCTGAGAGAAAGAAAACTTGGAAAGGGAGGGAGGTACGATGATACGGACAAGAAAATAGAGCACTGAGTTTTATATTCCAAACTATCTGATGTATAAATTTTAGGAATTCAGTTTCCATGTCCTGAACTTCAATTAGTACCTCCCCTTCTGCACCCCTCCAGATTACATTACTGTTCATACTAAAAGCCCACTAGAACCCTCTGCTGAAAGAGCCATGGAAATGCTCACTAACACAGTATCAGGGAAAAGGCTTCCTGCTCTCTGATTGTGGATCAAATGTCTTTGTTAATAAAGTGGAATAGTGGAACCTTTAGCATAGTGTCTTTCTTAACATTTTAATATATCCTGTCAGGAGGACAAGTCAAAGGTGATACAAACTCTCAGCTGGCCCTTATAAGCCCTAGCTCCACCCTCTTCTAAGATATAGGTGATAGATGAAGTTTGAGAAAAAAGTTTGGATTATTGACAGCTCTTAGCAATAATCCTCATTCACTCAGCTGAAAAGAGGGGAGTAGATTAAAGTATCCACTTGAGACTCATCATGTGTTGGTTGCTTCAGCCAAGAGATAAGGACTTAGAGATGCAAAGTGTTTCATTTATAGATGAGTTCTCTAGCAGGTGATCATCCTACATCAGCCTCTGAAGTGTAAAGGTAACACAATTTTAGCCAGTTAGGTTCTTCTATATGTACTAAAGAAGTTGATAATGGTTTTATGAGATTTCCCAAATTAGTCTGGTGTCTAAGATAGGGTTCAAGGACAACTATGTTATAACTGAGTTGTTGCCCTTTTTATTTTGCTAATAAAGAAGCACTACTACTTGTTCTGCCAGTTAGATAAAGCATGAGTAAAGAGAAACTGATGTTCTAACTGTCTAATAAAAGAATTTTCACAGACCTGTCATTGCTGTCACTCTAAGCTTCTGTACTTGGACCATAAAACTCAATAGCTTGTCTCCAGCTTTCCCCTTATTTTACTGTATGTGAAAGAAAAGGGATCTTTTAACACATTACTCTTTGAAGACTTTTTTCCTTTTCTGAGACAATTTTACTTCTAAAGAAATACTGTCTGTATCTCTATGAGACTTAAATTAATTTTTCTTAAGTTAGTTTAAGCTGTATTTTGTTCTAAAAAGTTTATAGTAATTTGCAAAGGTTTTTTAGCAAACAACCGCTGTGGCATTCCATGGCTAAGCAAGATTAATTAATTTAATTAAAATTGCTAATGTGGGGGGTATCCTTTATAACAAGGAATTTTTTTATACCAACTGTTTTATCCAATGCTCTCTATCGCTTCTAAATACATTCAGCTGTTGGAGAAGCTGGCATTCAGTGGGTTTCCATGACAGCAGCTGAGGTAAAACTAGACCAGCTATTCCAAAGGTCGCTCATTGAAAGGCACAGATCAGAAAAGTTGATTTGGCAATGTGACCATGGGAGCATAAAGAACAGAATTGCAAGAACCTTTGGTTATCATAACCAAAGAGAAATGCAGTACGGGAGGAAAGAGAGGAGTCTGCAAGTCTCAGATGGTGCAGGATTACAGGGGCTATAAATTGCCTTAAAGAGGCATAGAAATGCATAAACACATATTAATGGTATACGGCAAAATGAGTTCTTACAGAAAGTGCTGCACTCTAAGGAGGGGACACAGGTGCATTGCACAAATGCAAAATAAAGAGGGCATTGCAAATGAAGATGATAAGTTTGTTTGGGTTTGGTATAAGTGTAGTGATATATGTACAGCATCAAGTAGTTGCCTCAATCCCAGTAACTATTTATGTGTTTTCATTCCAAGTCCTAATATGTCTAAAATACTACTAAAACCAACCCTGCAGCACTTGCTGTCTGGCACTGAAGTGTGCCTTCTACTCAAACCTGGATCATCCTGGACAAATTAGTTATCTCTCTGAGTTGTCCTAAATGCTAGTAAACATCTACCTGGAAGTATTCTTTAATTTCACTCTTTCCTTAGTTTTCCTTTTTCGACCAGGAGTCATAGAAGAATTTGGAGCTAATGGCACCAGCTGCTTTGGTTACCAATTCAGTAGGAACAGTTTCTGACCCCTAAGCACTTTGTTATTTTACTTCTACTTCTCAGTCTTTGGACAACACAAGGTAGACCAATGTTTTAAAATGTTAGCACTAACTCTAGATGGACTGTAAAATCTCAGATAGGGGTGTACTATGTGTATTTTTTACAAAGCAGCTGTAAGTAAGAGCTTAGAAATGACACTGAGAAACTTCAAGCCAGAAAGTAAGTATTACAAGCAACAAGTAGAGACATGCCCATTCATTATGCTGAATAACCATACAACCTCATGGATAATTCATTACATACTTTTACATTCAGATAATTAGTACATCATTACCAGAAGAAATTTCTACTTGATTGAATAGCTTCAGCCTTATGAATCACTTTTACCTGCAAAGGAAGTAGAATGCTCCAATTACAAGAACTCCTAGAAGAAGAAGGGAAGCCAAGAAAGCTGCAAACAGGTCACCTTTTGTTTGGGATTTGATGCTGGGCAGCAAAACTTCCTCACAACGAGCTCCTGTGTAATTCTCGATACACCTGGGAAACCAAGTTGTATTTGGATTAGATGGTATCTTGTCATCTATGATGAAAAGCACAAAAGGCTTCTTCTGGGTAGAGAACTTGTTATGACTCAATTCAAAGGTTGTATTTGCTTCACAGCAAGTTTTCTTACAGAATTTCTCTCACCTTGTATTTCTGGAACAAAGGGAATTTGGTATGCTGGGCATCAAGTTTACATTCTGATCCATATTGCTTTTATATATTAAGTTTAATGTACTCATCACTGACAGATTTAATTAATTAAGCCTACTTCTTTAGCGTTAACTGTGTTATCCCACTGGTTCTCACACAGTAGTCATACTTTTATTTCCCTGTTTCAGGTAACTTTCTGGCTTCCTTTGTTGAAGATAGTAGTGTCAGCTAAAGAGATCAAGGAAATGAGAATTCATTGAGACACAGGACAGCTTAAACTGCAGAAGTAGTTTATGCAGTGTAATAATTCATGCCAGAACATGTTACATGCTTGGTGAATAACCCTCTCTTGGAGAGACCCACGTAGAAGTCTTCTCTACTATGCTTATTTTATGTGTTCTGAAAACTTCTTCTGAAGAAAGGATTAAAAGAATATGGTATTTGACCATGGTAACATGGTATGATATTTTATTTAAAATAAATAAAATTAATGGCTTAGTAATTCATATTCAGCCAAAAATAGGTAGGTTCAAGCTAGACTAATCTTCATTTGTTATGTATTTTGCACTTATTCTGTCAAGTTTTCTTAAGGAATTGATTTCATTACAGAAAATAGAAAGCACTTCTTTCAATATCTACATTCTGCATGTATTTTTTATATATGTAAATTTGCTTCTCTCTATTTGTATTACTAAAGATCTTGCTCCTTCTTGCTATTTCTGGCACTGAAGTCATAATAATCTATGACATAAGCAATTTCAGGCTCCAGCTGAGAAAAATGGGCTAAACTGCAACGTACTCGAAGTTCTCAACTGCCATTGGCAGCCGCAAGGTATAATTTCGGATGAGAGATAAGAAGATGGAGAGGGGAGGAACTGCCAAAAAAGAAGAATGTTTAGCATATCTAACTAAGACCAAAGGATTCCTGTGAGTTTTCTGACATGATGCCTGATGTGATTCCCACTACATTTTCTGTAGGTTATGGACCAGTATTTCAGTACTGCTGGCCTAAACCACTGCACAAACAGTTACTACCCTTTTATTTTAAAACTTTGTCTTTGGAAATATAATAGAAGATTTAGACACTAAAAAAAGACATCTAATTATCATCATATATTAAAGCTATGCAACTGATCAAACAGACACCATTTACTAAGGACAATCTGAGGCTTTTCAAAGTCATGATGTTTCACTGCTGGGAGAAGCAAGAGTAGGCAGACTGCTCTGATTGCTTGAGATAATGTTCCAGATATTTATTCTAAGTGTAATGGCTTTTCAGTGGCTTATTTCTGAAATACTGTAGAATACTTTAAGAATAGAAGTGTAGCTTGAGTGGGGCATTGTTCTCTAGCAAGTGAAAGAGAAATGCTTTGGAGAGCTGAATAGAGTAACAGGGAAAGAAAATGGAATAAGAAATTCATAGGAGTATTCTTGAATAGCAATGAAAACTGGAGAATAATGCAAGACTAAAACGATACAGGAAGAAAAAAAATGGGTTTTGGCATCAAATTAAGGCTCATGGAAAAGTTCTAAAGAACGAGTGTAAAGGGAGTAAGTCAGTAGCCTAAAGAGCAGAATGTAGCAGGAGGAAGACAAGACAGTCATAGCTGCAGAGAGCTGCATAGAGGATCAGGTAAAGGGTAAGGGCTACTGAACTGTTGTGATACAGGAGAGTGAGCTGATGTGAACGGTTCATGGAATCTGTATTCATGTTCTGCAAAGACTGTAGGAAAAGAATTGGGAATGTGTTGACAGCTTAGCAAAAGGGTCACTGAGATTGTAGCACTTCCTACAAAACAGAAAACACAACCAGATGCTTAAGGTAGTCACAAGTCTTTAAGGGGGAAAAGAGCTTGAAGGCTTAAGATGATGAGGAGAAAACTGTAGTGATATGAATCCAAGGTTATAGCAAAGAGAAAAAAAACCTATACTAAAGAAGCACATGCCAAACCTAAGACATCCTGGATGCTGAACCTATTAATTCCATAACATGAATTGGTTGTAACAAAAACAAGTTGTAGAAACATGACTAGCTAGTTTGATAGTATCTCTTTGACTGTGAGCAGTGCACTAGGGATGACAAAACTACCCATCCACTTTCTCTAGGCTGGCCTGTTGACACACTTGCTGAAAGTGATTCCATGCTATCTAGAAAATGCTGTCATGTAACCTAAAAATTATGTAGGTTTTCATAGAAACAGTAAAATTAAGATGATGTATCTTTGGGTTACATTTAAATAATAAAATTATAGCTAGTGCGACCAAGCTGTGCTACAGTTAGGGCATTTCTGAAAATCCAAATATTCAAATACTTTGATTTGAACAAGCTTTTACGAAGTCACCTTTCCTGATGTACAAATAGGCGAAGGCCTATGTTAAAGATAGAGGCAACTGATGCTTTAAGACAACCAGGAAAAGTTTCTTCTGCAAGTCCTTTGCTAAAATTCGTGCAAAAGAAACTTTGGGATTGGAAGCAGTGGGATTCTCTCAGAAGACCTGCTTATCCCGTTGCAAAGCTGCAATAATTTCATTGGAGTTACATATGCAGTGACCGCAAGCAAGACAGGAACAGTCTCTAACAGGCACGTGGGCTGTGAGCATAGCCCAGAATGATGGTGTCTGTATAGCGTCTCCCAGAGGCTGTGAGTCTTGCTATACACAGCCTTAAAAGCCAGTAGCAACTCAGTTTATCTTGTTTATAATGGATGCCTAAAAGTAGAGCACAAGTTAAGAGCAGTTGTTGACATGGCAGGCACTGGTGCACCTGCACTTGAATGAGTTGGGGCAAAACCCAGACAAGCCTGGTGCAGGCTGTAGTAAGGAGGAGTTGCACTCACTGCATTTGTGTTCCCTGGCCAGCTGCTGCGGTTACATGTCACCTGCATGCTGTTAACCTGCTGTTGCTGCACGTGCCCAGTGCTGCCTTTAAACGGCCCTACTATGCAGCATCCCAGAGGTGATTTTTAAAAAGGAAAAAAGGTCTTTCCCCCTCTAAGAAAATTGAATTTCTAAATCAGAGTTGAAAGACAGAAGCCTTCAATGTTTGAGGAAATTCTGTGACTAAAACCTCCCATTTTCAGCTGGCATCCAGATTTCTGCTCTCCTAGATGGCTGCACACACATGCACACACACCCACACCTCTTGTCAGATGAGATGAGCCGGCCTTAACTGTTGTATGCAAATGTCCTATAGGAGCTCCGGACAAAACACCAGCATATGGAAAGAAATCCATAGAATTGAATCTTTCAGCACAGGGTATTAGTCACATCAGCATCAATGTAAGGTAGAAGAAAATAGACTACATTGGATGATGTCAGGAGATGACCACCAGGTCTGCAATTACACAGATCTTTTACAATCTGATTAGTAACTAAAACATAGCAGCCTTGCAGTAACACGAGCATTACTGCTGTCTCCTTTCAGATGCTGTTTGTTGGATGGTGCAAACAATCCTATGGCACTGGGATTTAGTAAGCAGGTAAAATTTCTTTGCCAGACTCTAAGGTGGGCATCATAAGGAAGCATCTGACAGACTGTAAAAGTAGGAAGTAGAATTTGAGTCAAATATGCAGATTCTCACTGTTTTCCATTATACTATCAGGGTGTTGACTTTAGTTTTCATTTAGTCTTTCTTTAGTCAGGGAAAATCTTGGATACTTCTTGGTATAAAAACTACTTGGATACTTGGAACTTGGGTACTTCTTGGTATAAAAACTACTTCCATGTAAATACAAAGCTCTGAGCAGAAAAAGACAAGAAATTATCTACTGAATGTGATTCAGGTTACATGGCTGATAACTTCAAAATCAACATAATCTTCAGTCTGTAGCGGACTCCTAAAAGTTGTCCTAATCCATACAATCTAAGAACATCTAGTAAGTATGAAAAAGAATTTACAGCCAAAGTGAATAAGCAATGGCAAAGTTAATTGGACACCTGAACAGCTTTTTAAAAAGTTTTGCATTTAGAGAAGTTTCAAAACTGTTACTCTCTATACACATAAAATGCTCCTACTGGAGAGAAGTTGAAAGAATGGGTTATTCTTCCCTAAAAGAATGGCTTATTCTCCCCTTCCTTAGCTACATGTTTATATGGGAAGGTTTCCCTATCTGGCTTTTACGTTAATTCGGATTGCTAATAGTTTTCACACATATAAGAGACTGTTGCATTTAATATTTTATGTCCCATTAAGAAGAAATCTTAATTATTGTCTCTTTTTAGCTATACTTCTGGTGTGTATTCTAACTTTTGTTACTACCTTTCAAGCCAAAAGCAGAATTGAAAAATACTAATGGGACAGTTTGTTTTCAGAAGAGCCTGAGGTACATGAAAGTGTATTTTTGCAGGCAGAGAAAGAAGAAAAGCCAAGATGACTGGGAAGCCCTTCCCTGGCAGCTTGCAGGACGCACGTTCTGAAGGCTGAGAGCACAGTGAGTGTATGACTTGTGGGGATGTCTGAAACAGGGAATGAAGGGCCCATCACAGAGAGCCAGGCAAGGAGGAAGTATAGAAAGTGGTAGAAGGAATTTGCATGGGATTTACTGGGTTACCATAGGAAAGGTGGAGGAGTGATTCCATTAGGATGGAAGCAAAGGAAGGGAAAAAGAAAGAGATATCCTTGAAGATACACAGGAATTTCATGGAGATGTGCAAGGTCTGCCTGTGTCTCTCGCAGTACTTAACCCTCTGCAGAGTAAGATCCCTGTCCCAAAATGAGAGCATTCACTGTTAATTTCTGTGTGTACTGCCTTCCAAAGCAGAGCTTTGTGTGTATTGTCTTATACCATCTCTATTTTGCTTGAAATACAGAAAGAATACTCTCAGAAATCTGCCAAGTGTAAGAAAAAAATGGGAGTACCAGAGCTTCCCCTCAGAAACCAAAATATTCGCTTAATTCTGTAGTGCATTAATTAATGATTATGGGACAGCTGTGCATCAGGTGCTGAGGCAAACAGCTTTCCGCCTTATGTTTTATGATACACCTGAGGCAGCTACTTTTCCATCTTTCTCTGTCCTGCTGCCTGTTTATTTAGTTCATTCGAGTGTTCCTGGGTTTGAAGCTCATCTGGTTTATGGTGACAGGTGTGCCTTTCACTGCTGAGAACATTAACTCCTTGTTAGAAAAGCAGTGAGGGAAGATGGCAGCTGAGCAACCTCGTGTTTCAACACATCAGCTGTATTTAAAATCTGCTACTGTTGCACATGGAGGGGGGTCAACTAATGTTCAACAGACATTAAATCTCTGCCTTGTATATATCTATTTCTGAATGATAAAAAATAACTGAAATTCCAAGGGTAAACAGCAGCACCTCATTTTTAGCATGCCACAAAACTGATACATTTTTCTTAGTCACATGGTGAAATTACTTCCAATGATGTTCCATAGGGCTGAACACAATACATTTGTGTAACTAAGTACCATGTCAAGGCAAATGTGTTTTAAGATATTTTTAGTTTGCTAGTCCATTCTTTCTCCACCTCCTCCTTTTAATTAACAGTCATTCAGCCCTTGATTCTAAAAGTGATTTGAGTTTTCTTTCAATAGGATATGATCATTTGAGAACACTGGGGAGCTTTGGGTGGGGTTTGGCGGAAACCTTCATCAAAGAAACTGTGCAACTGTGTGATGATGCCAGTCATGAAGTTCCAAAGCACTAAATATTTTCTGAATTCTGCTGAATAGTGATGCATTTTTTCTGTTGTTCCTATTCACATTGCTGCTGATTACTAAGATATCTGTGTGTAAACAAAACCTTTCTCATCTATAATTAGCCTTCTCTGACTGATTAAGGAACATGCTTAGAATGAGGATGTGCTTAAATAGAGTGCTGCTATTTAAACCCATTTAACTTCATAATCAACCACTAGATACAGAAAAAAAATAGTTGATCATTTAAATGCAATAAGATTGCCTGAGTATAACAAAAATGCTCTTAAGACGTTACTTTTCTCCTTCAGCAGATTATAAAATCCTATGGTACCTAAATTGAAAATTACTTCATTTGGAGCTGTTAAAGTGGAAATTATCTATGCTGACTAGTTTGTGATTCTGAAGAATGAATTTTTCTGAGTATTTGTTACTTCATATTTATAGTCATTGCTTTGAATACATCTTCCCTGTTTCACAGTCCAGCAGTAGTTGAGAGGGTGCTTTGAAATTGTGTAACTGCTGCTCTCCAGTTTAACCATTCATTTTTCATTTATGTACAATAATACAGGATTCCTTCTAGAAAAAAAACCCCATGTATTTCAAAATGTTTTACTTTTTTTTTGTCTAGTATTCATTTTATATTACATAAGCTTCTAAGGTTTAGCACATAGAATAAATTGTCATAAAGCACTTCAGAGCTTTAATCTCACTTCTGAATCTGATTCATTGTGACACTGAACAATGACAGTGATACCCTGTGTATATTTTTCAATGAACATTTACTGTAAAATTGCCTCTTTTCTCCCTGTCTAACTAAATTAATTTATGTGCTTGAGTATAAGTATTTAGATTGAACTGTCCCAAACAAAAGAAAGTAATATTTTAATTAGGCATCTGGGAAAAGATGTTGTTTCCTTCTTCAACTGTTTTATCCAGTTATCATTAGTTATAGCTCAAGACAGAAGAGGGAATAGAAGTTGCCATGGAAGAAAAAAGGTAATATCCTTAGGTGTATCTAATATTTGTCTGAATGCCTGTTTTTTTGTTAAGCAAACCCATTGAATCAGCCATAATTTATTTTGATGAATGATAACTCAGAATTAGTAAATGCAGAACCGTGAAAAGTGATGGTTTTATTTACAATCTTATGTCTTGTTAAACCAGAGAATAAAAAGATAGGGCAGTATTTATGCAGGAAATGCATCCACTTGCAAAACCAGGAAGTGCTTCTTTTCCAGTTTGCTACTTGGGCTTCAGAAGGAAGAATGGTTCTGTTATAGAGTGGTGTAACAAGTATCTGTATTTGCTGCCTTGATGTTTCTTTATCAAGTAGTTTTTGGCTGTCACTATAAAGCTGATCTTTGAGTATTTCAGCAAGATTCAAAGAACACAGTAAGTCTTGAATTACATTATTTTTTTCCGCCTTAGAAGATTATATTATTTTTTGTGTCTCTGCCTGTTCAGGTCAGGCCATTTTATGTTACAAAAATTTTTGCAATATAATTAATTAGTAAGAAAAACTGTACTTTGCCTTTCTAGATGCCTTTCCCACAGTCTATATTCCATGAGGCAAAGGATATTTTGTTCTCTTTCGGTATTGTAATGAGGAAATATGGCTCTAAATATAGATATAATCCTGAATGCATACTGAATACTGTTCCACCTGCCAAGCAAGTATACACATTTATTTTTCTCATATTGCCATGTCTCTGTAAGCTAGGTAAGTAATAGGTAATTGGTATTTTCTTTTACATAATGCTTTAGCAGTGATTCTTTAAAGAAGGAAAATGAAGAAATAGTCTTTATACAGCTACTGTCCGATACTTAAAAACACAAACTTTAGTTTTTCACTGACCTGCAGAATGGACTGGATACAGTAGGAATCATATAACAAATCCCTCCATTTAGACAAAAAGATCCATAACTGGTGCCACAGAGTTCTTCATGATCTTAAAAATAAGACCAAAACAAACAGAAAAACAGACTTTGAACCAAAAAAACACAAAAATAAACTACCACACAACTGAAACCAGCCTATGAACAAAAAAGGTATAGGTCTTACCTTCCAAGCCAGCAACACAGAGCACTGTTTTGCAGAACAGTTTCATGTAGCAATATGCAAAAATGATCACAAATTTATCACCATATCAGAAGTGAAACAGCTAAATTAGATTAATAAATCAAACTTTCTCTTGCAGTGAGAGGAACTTTCGAATTCTCCATTACTTCCTTTGCCTTTCATGACCACTCACCATAGTAAGTACAGTGATTCACATGATGACCTCTATGAAGTCTGTTTTGTCCTGTTCCAGTGGCACAAACTATCTTTAGCTTAACTAGCTCCTGCAATAGAGTCAGTGAGTCCAGAGGCAGCCAGAATAGTCCCAGGTAAGGGCCAGGACATTCTGAGACTGCTCTGGGCTGCATTAAAGCTGAAATGTAGCACACTGGGATACCACCCGGTGATCCTCCATGGCCAGACCAGGGGACAGCCTGCAAGCACTCACTTATGTACAGGATTGCTGGCTACAATATCATTTCCACAGATCTCAAAAAGGCTTTTTCCCAACTCAGTAGGCTTCTTAGATGAATTCTTAATGTGTTAACCATAATTAGGCATTCTAATAACACCCCAAATACAGGACACTATTGTTGGCACTTGTAACAGCACTTGTCCATTTTGTGCTTAAAAAGCACATCTAACTGTACCACTTCACTCTTCCTGAAAGCAGTCTAAATTTGCAAATTGGACTGAATATATTTATGACACATTTAATGCATCAGTAACTCATTTCATATATATGCATCTAATATTTTTATATATTTCCTCCATCTTATGAAACCACAGTATCTCAATCAAAACAAAAATAGACCAGTCTTCTGACATGACAGAGGTGATAGTCATGTGTTACCTCACACTTTAGGTGTTCTTGCTCTTATTTCTCCCAGAAGTTCTGAAAACCAGAATTCTGCTGTGTCACTATTTATGTATAGAAGACATGTTCTATATATAACATAGAGCTAAGAGGAATCAAGATTTTAGTTTTCTTATTTGTCCTTCAAGAAAAGGAGTTAGGGTTCCCCTTTATTCCTGCAGAATAAAAAAGTAAGAAGTGTAGCTGTAAGACATTCTACCCTAGAGAGACCTTCTACAGCTTCTTATCTAAAATAAGCCAGGCTTTTCTAAGAGTGGCCGAAATGCTCAGGTACTTCTACCTCTGTGCAACAAAACCATTGTGCATCCTGCTGTCCTCTAGACCAGCTCTACCAATTCTACTCTCCTTTTTTTCCCTACATTCTTCCCTTTCTATGACAGCATAGTGATGTAGAAGTGTGAGTAAAGTCCTTACATTATTTTAAGATGAAGTCAGTTATACCCCAGGGCCCAAGAGGAATTCAGTTTCACATTCCTGTAACCAAAGTGGCAGCATCCAAATGGTAACTGGACCTTCTTGCCTGTGTGCAGATAAATTAGGAAGCTGGAGGAGGGGAGAAGAAAGGCTGGAAAGATTGTTCATGTTTGACCTTGTTGCACAGAAATGTGTGTTCTGTCCTACCTTGTTAGAAGTTAAATGGAAATTTATTTTAACTCTGAAGCTTTCTGTGCTTGTCTGCTGGCATTTCATTTACTGCAAGTTCACAATTAAAAGACTTTTAAAATTATTTTGTATGGGTAATTGTACAGTTGCAATAGGAATAAAATGGGAACAGGAGAAAACAAGGAGGTTTTTAAACAAGAACTAAGTTGTTTTAAGTCTATTCAAACATAACAGTGAAGGCTACATCCTTCCTTAAGTGGAGAGAGGGCACTGAACACATCAACAGTGTATCAAGATATCGATACAATTTTAAGAATCAAGTGAGAAAAACAAAACTCTCAACTTTGACCTGCTCTCAACTCCGTTAAGTGTCTGAGGGAGTGAACTGCTGAAATTCTACCAGATGGAAAAGTAAGAGGATAGAAGGTAGACCCCGCAGAAAAATCCTTTTGAACAGCTCATGGAAAGGTTTCAAAGAAATTCTCATGAGGATTAACGAGAATTTGTTAGCCTCCTTAAAATCCTGCCTCATTGGTTCTATTTCTTCATCTTTATGCAGAAATAGACCTGTCTCACACTGGCATAAGGGCAGAGTACTGAAGAATGCTAAATGCCTCAAGTCATTCAGGCCTTGGAACATTTGAGAGAATGAACATTGTTAAGGTGTGATCTTTGTATCAAGGACCAGCTCTGCAGCCCAGCCAGACATTTCTGTTCTGGCAAAATACCGCAGGCACTTTCTCTTAGGTCTATTAGAAAAAAGTGAGAGAGGTGGAGAGAGAGAACAAAAAGAGCCTAGGAAGCCTTTGAAACCTTTTTGATTGTAATTACAGACAATTTTTCTATAGGCTATTTCTTTCTAGAGATGGACTTTTCTTCCAATACTAAGGGGAAAATGGTAACCTTAATTTTAGCAGTAATGTGCAACTTGAAGAAACCTCTAGGTCCACCTCAATCAGATACCCTTTTTCCATCCAGTTTTGCTTTTCATTAATTCTGTGTTTTAATACTTTGCTGCTGATTAGCAAAACTATGTGAGTAACACAGTGTAATGTAGATGTTAGAATTATGAAAGACAATAAAATAAATTCAGGAAGCTTTAACACTAGAAAAAATATTACTAACAAATTGTACAATACAAATCGCTACAATACAAAACCAGGTATTATTGTACTCCACACCTATGATTATGAAATGCAGTAGCTTGCTGCAAATTTCAAAGTTACAGTTCTGTATTTGTAGACAGGAAAGTGTGAAAGCACCAGTTTATCCCTTTAAATCGATAGTCAGTGATGCAAAAGAGTATACTGAAGAATCAGAAGGGGTTCAATACAAGCCAAAACCCAATTACATTAGCATTGGTGAATGTGTTATGATTTTTCATGAGGTAAGTCAATACATTATATTAATCTAAGAATGCAAATTGTATGCTTTGAAAGTCAAATGTATACTACAGTCAGACTCCATAATAAAGATAGAAAAGTTTAACAAGTCAAGAGATGATGGGTAATTTAAAAATATGAAAGATTTAGCTTTGAAATTAATAGAACTCTATCAATGTATGTTAACATATAAGTATGTATTTTGATACCCCCTTTTATGTGATTAAAGAGAAGTAGGACACAAAAGTTACTTTCTAAAAAAGTTGGATTTTGGTGGGAGAAGTGAAAAAGAATAAAATGAGGTTGTTCTTTCTAATGCTAGACTGAATACTTAAAACTGACTGAGGAAATAGGAGCCTCTAAATACACCTATTCTTAATTATTCTTTTTGAGGACATGCAAGTGTCCTGGTTTCAGCTGGGAGAGAGTTAATTTTCTTCCTAGTAGCTGGTACAGTGCTGTGTCCCTAAACTGTCTGGTCTGTTTGCATTTAAACTTTTGTAACCTGACTGTCCTGACTATTAAAAAAAAAACCAAATGCAATAATATGTTCAATACCATTTTAACCCCAAAGAGCCAAGCCAGCCTTGATAATCCACATGTTGACTCAGCTGTCTTGCCTAGTCCAGAGGCTAAAATACTAGACTGCTAACACAAAAAAGGAAGAGAGAGGAGTGAAAAAGTTGGGAGAAGATAAAGGGGGCTGATGCATGCTTCCTGACTTGTAAGCAACTTTGGTTTGCATGCTAATCAATCACAAACTGAAATATTAGGATTGATCATCACAGCAAACATCTACTTACAGGATTTGTACCACTGGCTGCTAAACTCTAGTGAGGGATGGCATCTCTGTAGAGCAATTGTGACAATCCCAGTGGCAGCTATCAAAATCAATGCAAATTTAATGAATTCTAATTATATAGGTGTATGTATCCAAGTAAAGACTTGGAAGAAATTACCTGTTCGCATATTATTCCAACAACAACTTTTGTTCTTGGTCAAAGGCAACAGCACCTAAAGACAAACATGTAAATTAAGCATTTAATTTTTGAACCTGGTGTCTTTTTCCTCTGAAGAAATAGCCATTGGAGTGCAACTTTCAGTGTTTCTGCTAAGACATCTGTTGCACTTTGACAGGAATGTACTGTTATATGTAAGTTCCATTAATTCACAGTTAATGGCAAACATTCAAGTCTGCTGGCAAGTTTAGTGAATCCCTGAAGGCAGAGTAAAACTAAATTCAGACTAAAGCATGTTTAAACAACGAATACTTTTAAAAAACTTATTCATGCTTATTCAGAATTGTAATACCTGATGCATTTAGGCAGTCTGATTGATTCTGGCTAGCTAATTAGATTGACACTTGCACCTTGAAAGACAGTGCACACAACTGAACCATTCCTCAGACTACTAATTAGTCAGATAAGGTCTTGGTGGTAGAATTCTTCCATTCCACAAACAAGAACTTTCTAATTTGACATTTCTCAGAGCGAATATGTGTTTCGCTTGAGTGTTCCTCATGTCTGGATGTCAGGTGAAATTAGTAATATAAGCTGTGAATTTATCAGAACTTTTACAATGATTTTTAAAATCTACAACAGAAACCCTCTAGCTGGACAGAAACCAATGTTCACTTGACATTGCTAAAAAAAACTTACTCTGTAGACATGCTGACTCTATAACCATCTATCCTAGCTATATTCTGTTTTCTTCTTAGGTATAGTCAAGGTTTACTGTACCAAATAGGTTACTGAACAAGTCTAACATAATAGATAATTTTTTCATGTTTGCTCACTCTTTCCTCAGAGTGTATGCAAAGTAAGTGTTTAAGCAAACTGCCCTATATTGGAAGAAAGATTTTTTTTTTTTTTACCATTAACTGATCAAATAAATTATCAGCTTAATAAGAAATAGGTGCCTATACTGCAGCTGTAGCTAACAGCTCACTTTCTGTAGAGGCCCATTTCAACAAGTATAATGCATTTGTACTTACTTTATAAGTAGATGGTTCTGGTTTTCATGGGACCTCAGGTGGCTTCTCTAGCTTTTTAAGTGTCCTGTCCATACAAGAAAATCTGAAATGGCAGTTCCCTGTGATACTGGGCTGTAACAGCAAGGTCCCCACCCAAAGGTGTCCTCACGAGCTGGCTCACAGCTACACTTTGCTCTGTGTATGGAACCAAGAACAATTAACATAGCATGTGGCACAAAGAAACAAATGAACAGGGGTCACTTCAGAACTAAAATCCTGTTTTTAAAGGAAATAAATCATCCTGGAAATTTGTTTTTCTAGCAGTCAAGATCTGGATTCTATGTGTGCTGTTAAAAAGGTTTCCAGTTTACATATAGTGCAGTGCAGATGAGATTACAGCAAAGACAAACATGCACAGGGGCCAAGTACAGAAAGGGTAACACCCCATCATGCTCACAGGATTACTTGCATATTTTTCTAGGGTTACCAGTGCTAGAGTTTATTGCTGAATTCAAAATACTCACATAATGTAGTACATACAAATTGTATCATACATATATTTTACACTGGCATCAAAAATGTGATTTAAGTTTGTGTTTTATTGGAGCAAATAATCTTTGTTCATTTAGTTTCCCTTTCCACAGAAAGCCCCAGAAAATTGTATAATATCTAATAACTCTTATAAAACGTAAACAGGATATGTAACCTAAATTTCATTACCAGCTCCTGTATTTGATTTAATTAGGATATGGATCCTTGAATTGACAAAACTGCTTGAGTTTAGCTACTGCCAAAAGGAGATCTCAGATCTCCTTTCCTCCATCCTACTGTCAGTACGTACCTCAGTATCTCTGGTTCTGCTCCTGGTCTAAGTTTAACTTTTTCGGAAGATGCTTAAATCTAATGATCAGGCAGAAAATCCCTTAGGGGAAGCTGATGTTTTTTTGCTGCATCAGTATGTTAAATGGATGTTCTATGCAACTCATCAGCTCTTGGAACTAAGACTAACTGTTCCAAGTACAACAAATTGTTTATAAGCTGAGTGTAGAGAGCAAGACAGCTTGAGAAAGGCTTTGGGACTACTAATTATTTATTTTCAAGCTTTGTTGCCTGTGTATCCAAGGAAATAGGGAATGACAAAGAGAGGAAGTGAAAATACTTCCTCATCAATGTGAAAGCATAACTTTATTTTTTAAGTTCTGATAATGAGTATCACAATATGGGTCTAAAGATGGTTTTTGAAAGAGGTGTTGCTGACAGCATCCAGTTTTGACTTTTTTGATTTTAAGATTGAAAAGTACATCATTAGGTAATCATGTCTTTAGATGCTTTTCTCTGAGGTGTTGCTCTCTGAGCAGAAGTTAAAGTATATATCAATGTTCTAAGAAGAATAAACTGGACTATCTCATTAGATAATAAGATGATATATTTAAAGAAAAGGAAGTACTACAGCAGAAATTGTTGCTAAACTTGATTCTAACTCATGCCTGTGTAAGCACTAAGTGTGCACTACAAACACAAAGATCACCTGTGCACCTTTCTTGCACTTTCCAAACTGAGTCTTCCTCTAGATGCAGATGTAGCCTATGCTCACAGAAACCAAAATCCAATTGTATGAATGCTCAAATGTTTATCTTCCATGTATCTTGGGAGTTTGTGAAAGGTTACTTTCTAAATCCAGTTAAGAGTATTCTAAGCTGAAATTTAAAATATAGCCTGTTTTGTTCTGTGCCAGCTTGTTGAAAAATCTTATCAGTTCTACCCTTTTCCCCTCATCTTCATAATCTAAACTGATATTAATAATAGTAATGCATGGTTTGAAATGCTTACACATGAAAGTTAGGTCACCTGTGTATACTGAGATATATTGGAACAAGTCTAGAACTCGTTCGATTTGTCTTTAAATGAACCTGTGTGCTTTACTCCCCATCTATTTAAATCAGAATCTGTATTGCCTCCTGGTTTTGTGTACTTTTACTGGTTAGCTGGCCTAAGCATCCACAGTACCTGTAAGTCTTAATGAGCACAGGCAGATAAAAAACAAGCACTGAATAATGATTTGGGTTTTGGTTTATGGATCTTTGCTATTCAAACATTCTTAAATTAATCTCTTTATAAACTCTCCCCCAAATTAAAGAAGATTATTTCAGTCATGTGGCTATTTCAAATATACATTGTTTGTACATTTAGATTAAGTTGCACTTTACAGCTGTCTTTGAGAATGGGATTTTACTGTATTATGTATTCTTTCTAAAAATCAAAAAAGGTAAAATCTCATTCTGCCCCAATATTGAGCTCAAATATTTGTGTCATGAAAACAATGAAGGGGAAAAAATTTAAAAAATGCTTATTATGCTGATTAAATATAAATTTCCTTCTGAGATGTCCTTGATATCTGTCAAGCAGCCAGTACTCTACACCTTGTACTTTGCCCAAGAGCCAGAAACTGTCCTGAAGTCTTGTTAAAATGAGTCAGTTTTTTCTCACCTAGGTATAACTTCTCATACCTTCAGTGTCTGAAGCTCATAACTCATCTGAGCACAGAAAATCATCAGGCATCAGAAAAAATCCATCGAACTGCCTGAAACTGCCTTGAGGAGGCTGACCTAGAACAGAGGCTGGGCAGAGTTACAGAATAAAGTCAGGATTTATTAAAAGGATTTCCTCAATGGATCCACCTAGGGCAGCACAAGAGCCCAGCCAGGGCTGCACCCAAGGGGAACCAAAATGGACCAAAAATGGATGGGAAATGCACGCCTGGGCACGGGGTCTCTCACTTATATCAGTTCTGCTCCATTTGCATATTGGAGTTAATTGTCCAATTCCAGCTTTAGCTCATGCAGTCCCATCCTTGTTTTCTCTCTTCAGCCCACGTTGTTTGTGCTCTTGGGCCTGAGATTTGGATCATTTCTCCTTGGTTCCCAGCTAGAGCACGAATTGTTTTGTCTCCCTGCTCTGTGAGGAGAGCTCACCATCCCCTGATATGAAGCTCACACACACTAAAGCAGCACAGAATTTGAAAAATATAAAAGCTAAAACCTAAGGCATCAAAACAAATCAGGACCTCTATAAGGAAGAATTCCAGGTGAGATCTTATAACAAATCTGTGTAAGAACAATGTTTTACCCAAATTTACACACTGGAAGTTTCTTTTAGGATGGGATAACCACAATATCAGGAAATTCTGACAAAAGACAGGAAGTTAAAGCAGATAACAAATAGGTCACAAATCTCAACGTGCTTTGGTTGACAGGGTAATTTTTTTGGAAACTGTTCTTCAAAATTCTTTCCATTGCAGTTTTCTGAAATGACAAGTGACTGAGTCTTCTTATCTTAGAAATCTCTACAGCAAAAATTTAGGTTTACATTTTCATTTTTATCCACTAGAGTATGTCTAGGATTAATTATATACTAAAACAGGGGGTAAAACTCCTGTCATGGTGTTGAAATTGAAATTTGAGACATTACAGTGAATTTCAGGGAAAACATGCCATTGCCAAAATTCCCCAAGCAGCTTGCAAATAACTGCAAATTTCCATCTGAAACCCCAGTTCTATTGTACGAGATATTAATACAGACGTTGGCAAAGCTACAACGTTGAGGCTTCTGTCCAATGTAACTACTGTAGTCATACCACAGATTTGTTATTTTGAGATAGAGATTCTAGTTTCAAGCTTGTGTGTGCTTATGTGAGGGGAACTATTAAATCTTACAAGACCTTTGCATTAAAAAAAATCACTATCAGTCTTGGAAAACAACCCCCACCACTATTCTGTCATTCTGTGTGCTTACTGATTTCTTCTGTGGCACATTTGCTTCCAAGTTTCATCCCTAATTCTTGTAAGAAATCAACTGAAATGAATGCAACTTAAAGTTTGTGTCTGCATGGTTAATTTTTATTCATACCTCAATGGCAGATGTAGTGCCCCTCATGATGTCAGCTCTCAAATGTCAATAATCTCAGATCCAGTAATCAGAACTCAAAACATCCATATTACAGGCTAACATACAAGGAGACAGTTTAGCACATGGTGACACAATAGAATAGACCAGTGCCACTTAAGCAACCTTGAGTTACTAAAAATGTATGTCATAAGAGTTTAGATATTTACTTTATGTGGCAGTCATAAGGAATCAAGTGTAACTAGTCTTCATAATAATGATTTTGATTTTTTTAGATTCATCCAGCACTAATAGCTAGTTGCTGCTAACAGCAGCTGTTCCAAAACATAGGGGAGATAATTGTCAAAACCTGAATTTCAGTCTCCCTATTATTTTGTCCATTTGAAGCACCTTAAATTAAAGCACTTAAATTCTGAACCTTGGGGCGTTTTACTTTTTTTCTATTGTGCATTCAATTTTGTATTGAGCTAATTTGTTCTACTTAAACCACGGTTTACCACAGTAAACGTGTATTCTTAACTCTGCTGGTGTAATCTTTCTCGGACACGCACAGGACAATCTGGTGAATCAACGTAATCCCTAATCCGCATGGTGTAATCCTGCAGCTGCTCGCTCCGGCGCCGTTATGTAATCCCGGCCTCTAGGGAACGGCAGAGAGCTGGGTGAGCGCAGCGCTCGGGGGCGATCACCCCCAGCGGGCGGGGGTCCCGGGCCCGGCCCGGCGCGGGGGTCGCGGCGCTGCCGGCCAGGGGCGGGGCCGGGGGCGCCGCTTGGCTCCCGGCTCGTAGTACTACAGCGCGCGCCGCCCGCTGCCGCGATT
>VWZV01000394.1:185317-265423 GCA_013397155.1 Irena cyanogastra | reverse complement strand
GCGGCGGGGCCCGAGCCCCCTCACGCGGGGTCAGCCGAGTCGCGGCCCGGCCGGGAGCGGTGTGAGAGTCGCGTCCGCCTGTATTGCGGGGCTGCGGCCGCGGTGTCGCAGCCGGAGCGGGGTTACAGCAGGGGCCGAAGGGCGCCTCACGCTTCGCAGTCCCCTGGAACCGCTCCTCCGCGCCCCTCCGGACGGGCCGGGCCGCACAACTTCGGATGTGCGGGTCCCGAATACGAGCAACCCCTATAATGCCTGAGCGTGTAAGTTGCTTTTATTGTCTGTGTTTGCAAAACCACCCAACGGTGGTGCCTCAGCAGTGTCTTCACGCAAGAGTACTCTGTATCTGTAAGTTGCTGCACCGCTTCTTGGAAACCCCCTGTCCTAGAGTAGCATCAAAAAGAACAGTAGTTTCTTTTCTGTTGTTGAAATCCATTTAGAGTGCTCTTTACTGGGGAGTTTTCTGTTTGCCTTCCATAAAATGTAATATACTTACTAGGCCTTTTTTGTTAGATTTGTAGAGGTGAAATCTAAATCGTGGGGATTGATGAGCTATAACGGGACAGTGTGTCATAATAAGTTTTCTTAAAAATAGTAGTACATGAACATGCATGTTTTCAAAGCTTGATAGTATACTGAAGTTAGGAAAAGGCTCTGCTGAGTGTGTCTCCAGAATTTCTTGGTTCTTGCGTGAAGGTTTAAGAGCAAGCCGATCTACAAGCTTTGTATTAGAGCATGCACCTGACACCAGTTGTAACAGCTGCAGAAGATTGTATGTGTAAAAGAGGTAAAATGAGTAATGGTGTAGGGGTATTTACAGCTGTGAATGCAATCAGCAGAGAAGGCTCCTTTGTCTGAACGCAGGGCACCTCTCATAGGCACACAGTCAGAAATTGCTTCTTTGCTGTGTGACTCTTAGGAATCCTGCTATTTTTGCAACACTTATTACTGGAATTTGCACAAAGAGGGGTAAGAAACCTGTGTATTTTTAACGTGCTGTAATAACATTAATAACCAAGTGGTGATTAGATGAACCAATACTGACAATAATTTTTTGATAGTTTCTGTAAAGATGCTGCAAGTTCCTGCAGGACACTTGTGAAAGGGTTATTGCTACCACAGTCACGTTAGGTGGGGGTTACAAATTAGACTTTACAATAGTAGCACATAGGTGCTTTCCAAGGAGATACTGTGATTAGCATTGTCCACCAAGTATCCTGTATGGGAAAATATGTGTCTTCATGTTGTGAACAATGTCTGTCTTGTGAGGCAGAATACTCTGTGCAGAGGAGGGGAGGACTACTCATTTACAGAGGATGTGGAATAACAAGCAAGTGTGTGCTGCTTCAAACGTGTTATGGTTCCTAAATGCTGGGAAGAGTGTACCCACAGTCTGTGGAGGGACAGTGTGAGTGAGGAGCCCATTCCCGAAGCAATGCATGCACATACTCATCTTACTCATTCCTCTATGTTTCTGAACAAAGTGGAGTTTTTGCAGCTCTGTCCTGATGGTAAGTATTGCAGAATTGTTTAGGGTAAGATGCTGTTTTTGCCTGAAGGGTAAAAAGAGGTGGAAGTTGCACGCAAATTTAGATGTGGTTAGCAGGTAGTAATTATGCTAAAGACAGCAGTAGACAACAAGGACGTGAAGCAAGAGTACACATCAGCTATTTCAGCCATAGAATTGGAGTAGTAGGTAAGATAAAGATCTGAACTCGCACTGGTTTATGAAAAGGCCAGTAAGAAAATTAAGATGTGAGCTTCATATGCTTGCAATGTGAGTACCAGTGCAAGCCTGCTACTCAGCTGAAGTATTTTCAGATCTTGACTGACAGCATAAATGCAGAACATAACAGTGTAGCTGTCTCCCCTCTCGCTGTGCCTGTTCCCAAAGGTTAGTTGGACGTAAGCGTGGTTGCAGTTCTGAAGGTGCCCTGTACAAGATGCTTGCAGCTCATTGCACTTTGCCTCTGCTGGCCCCCAGTACTGTTGTGCTGTTACACCAACTTGAGTTCGGTGGTGACTCCCCCAAACCTGGCTGCTTGCTGTTTGTCTCTGATGGTCTCTACACCACTTGAGTCTGACGCTGCAGTAATAATTGTATCACAGATTACTTTTAGCACGATGGGACAGACCTAGCAAAACCTCTAGCATGATGAAGCGCATGGTTTCAGTGTTACTACACGTGATTAGGTCCAAATTAGGAAGAGAACTTGCACTGCCCTACAAGATCCTGACATGACTAAAATTTACCTGCATCATCAGTATTCGTTTAAATTAGTTGCATTACCTGGCAATGGCACAAGAATTAATTGAATTGTGTTATTCAGGACAAAACTGCATCTTTTGTCAGAGCAACAAACTTCAGTTATAGTGGTGCTCAGCTAAACTGCTTCCTGGACAACGTGATTAACTAATAGAAAAAATACTTAATTCTATGAGCACTGCAGAACCAATATTGACATAGGAGACTGCGGTGGAGTCCTTTCTGCTGCATGTGTTAGCGTCAAAAGTGTCCATTAAGTGCCATTGAAGAATCCACGTTGCTAGTTCATATATGAGAGGAGGACTGAGATTTGAGTCCTCCTTTTCCTCTCCTCACTGGTTCTAGAGTGATACTGTGTGCTGCTGAAGGGTATTTGCCACACTCTTGTTAGGCTCAATAATATGAGGGTAAGTCTGGAATATGAGGATAAGTCAGCAATGTTGGAAAATGGAGAGTTTTGGATTTTTCGACTTGGAAGAAATTTCTGAACTTTTGGGAGTATTTTTGTAGTGTAGGTGGACATGAGCATACTTGGTGAAATGCCATTTTATAGAGCAGAAGAGTAAAAAAAAATAGTAAAAGGTTGGCTTCTTACTGCTCTGGAGTAGAACTTTGTTGTTGTTCATTCTTCGGCTCTAAAGGTTTCAGTCCAAGGTGAATTGAAACCTTTTTTTCTCTAAATTCCTAGCTGGTGTGTTGTGGGCAGCAGCAGGGTTACATCAGTCTCTGTCATATTTCAGCCCATCGATTTGCTGGGCTTAGAATTTGGTGTGACAAGTTGATGTATTAGGGTTTAATTCTTAATTTAGTTATAAGGTCCCAGCGAAGCTTGTTACCTCTATGTAATCCCATTGAAATCATTGGGTTTGCATGAATAGAGTGAAGTCAGGCCTTCTTGTAAATTTGAGTAGCAGTGGAGGTTTTCTAGTGATACTTGTTAATAATGTTCATCAACTAAGCATTATAAAATGCAACATCAGCTTATTTCTTGGTTTATTCTTCCGTCTCACTTGCATTTTATCATGTCTACAGTGTTGCTTTGATGTGTTTCAACTAAAATTTCTTTGGGGCAGTTTTTGTATCTTTTCTTGCATCTGTAAAGCACCATGTGTGCCTATAGCAATACAGACAGATGAAACTACCTTTGAAAATGAATGTTCAAATCCATTGGTTGCAGAGTCAGACCTGTAAGTTGGCAAATACCTGATTTAGGGTTGTGCAGATACAGTTCTGTGTTATGAGCCACCCTGCTCACTGAATGAGGCAGTGATTTGCAGGAAGAGTAGTATGTGATCTTAATAGTTGAGAGGAGGATTAATGCAAATGGAGCTAAAGTAATAGGCTGTTTTAAATGTGGTCCTCCCAAATTTTCAAGAGCTGTGCTTTCAGCCCAAATAACCTTCTTGCAAATTAGTTTCTAACATGGAACCTCTTGGTATTGGAAGACTTAGCCCCTTTAGTGTGTTTGTTTGGTTTGGGGTTTATTTTGTAAAATTACATTACATAGAGGTATAAACTTCCCTTGTTGACTTTAAAAAAATCCCTAAATGGGATTTGAGCCTTCAGTGGTGATTTCTAATTCAGGTAATTGCCTTATTTGGTAAGGTTGTTACTGGATGAATGGGGGAAGGACCTTTGGGTCCTGTGCTTTGTGTATGGGAACAACAGGTGAAGTCTGACCTGATTCATCCTCCTTTCTGCTCTGTGTCCTGCCTCTGCTTTTTAGCCTCAGCAGCCTGCCACTGCTCACAGCACACTTGCCTCTGTTCTGTCAGAGGTGCCCAGCCCTTTGTACCGGGAGTTTGTGTCCATTTGGATTGCCTTTTGAGGGGCCACCAAATACTTGATTTAAAAAGCCAGCAGGCATAGGAAAACAGTTCAGTTTAACTTGAATGGATTGCCATGAGACAAAGAGCATCTCTGCTGTTCCAGGGAACTTCAAAGGCTGCCTGCAGACGAGGCAAGTGTCAGAGCTTCTCAAAAAAGTTGTGAAAGTCTTTGTAGTGGAAAGTGTTATGTGTCTGATATTTAAGTGTGCCTACCAGGTTTTTCCACAAATAGAAAATGAAAATTCATGCATAAAACCAGCAAAATACAAGTTTTATTGAAGTTAGTGAGACTTTTACTGTTGAATTATCTTATAATTTTTCCTTCAATACTTTTGTTCAAGTTCATGAAATAATTTCTTACAGGAAAGCAGTCATTTGGAGTACCAGTCAATTTAGCTGATGGTACAAATGTAAAGAAAGCTCTTTTTTGAGTGAACTAAAGAGCTCCTGTCTGTAATAATTAAAGTTAGCAAAGATACAGGATGTAAACACGAGGCATGTGGTGTGTCTCAGCAAGCAGTACGTAATTTTTCTCTGTATATAATAACTGCCTGCATTTTACAACCCACATATAGTAAATAATTGCATTTTTATCTGGAATGATAAAAGTAGGCAGCTTTGAAAGCAACTTTTTAACAGAATAGTGAGATAGTGATCAAAGTTTACATGTTAATTGCACAAGTGTATTTTAAAAAAGCCAATCTGAACAATTTTTCTTGCACATATTTGTTGTTTTTCTTCTGTTACCAGCTGCTACATCCAGAAATCTGAATGCTCTCTTTTCTTTTTTCTTTTTTTTTTTCTGTTCAATCTGAAGAAGAAGGACTTTCAGAGCAGGAGCAGTAGTGTAATTAAATAGATATGTTTAACTTGGAAAGGTGTTATTTTTAGAACTAGCTCAAAAGGGCAGGTGCTCCTTGGAGACATTATAATATGGTCAGATTGTCTCCTCCAACTAAAGAGCAGTACAGGACATGGGCAGCATATAAGGTTTACTTAAAAGTTTTTGACACGTGTTATCTCTGGGCAAAAAATAAAAAAATTGAGAGGAGGCTGCAGAGTGGGCACAACTGCTGAGCCTCTGGACTCTTGGTGCTTGATTAAAGAATGGAGGTTCCAGAGAGGCTGCCCCGTGGAGGGCAGCCCTAGTTCCCTTCCCATTCTCAGGGCCTTGCTGGTGCTGGTTCTCTTCCCCGTGCTTGTGCCCTGGCTCCTGTCAGGAATGCACCGCTGCTGGCTGGAGCACAGAGAAGCACCCTCCCAGCAAGGATTGTGCTGGAGACAGCAGCTGTTCTGAGCTGCCCTAACCACGGTTGCCCTCAATTTACATCCTGAGCTACAAGGAGCAGGGTACCAGGTGCATGCTCCTGGTAGGAAAGGGTGTGTACGTGAATTAATGCGCACGCTGCCGATATGTTTTTCTCCCTACTGTCTGTTCTTTTTTTGTAGTTCACATTTGCTCACTTTTCCACCTCTGAGCAAAGGGGAGCATATGGCAGTGTGCTGTCCATCTGGTTGCCACTTACTGTGAAATCATTATGCAGGCAAATTAGGCCCCATCTTGAATTTCTTAGGTAGGAAAAACTGTTACTAGAATGACAGCTGAAGTGTTTATACTGAGCTGCAAATGTGAGTTAAGCGCAGAATGAACACAAAGGGCTCTTTCTGAATATTTTCAATCTCCTACATTAAAAAAAACCCCACTTGTGCTATGCTAGTATTTAAAGCAAATAAGGCTGGGATCCTCACTGCGAACAGTAGGCTCTTCAAGTATGGATTAAAGACAAGTCCTGTCCCAGAGGATTTGCAGTCTAAATACATTTTAATGAGAATATAGTGAATGGTGATAGGTGTTTAGGAGCCCCTTAGTTATAGAGATGATACTATATGTATGTCATTAAAAATTCCGTTGACATTTTTGCATCCTAGCACAAGCTTGTCCCATAGTCTCTTGAGATGCATAGCAGATATTAGTTCAGGTCCTGTGCATTTTTGGTATACCCAGGTATTTCTCGTTTATGTGCATATCAAGGATCAACACTGGCAAAGAGAAGTCTTACTGTCTTTGGCACTATGACCACGTGTGCGTTTTTGTTATCACATTTCACATGGCAAACATCAAAATAGCAATAACCTAGCTTTCTTCTAGTTATCTAAAGGAATACCACTGAAAAAAACAATTAGGTGATGTTTATGCTGTAATATTCTGATACTTTATCTACAGACAAGAGTACCTGCTGAAGTAGTTTCTAAATTCAATTTTTTTTATAGTCAGGAGGGTTAACTTTTGTACATTTTCTGTTGTCTAAGTCAAGAGCTTGTTTTTCATGTAGCCACATGGAAAAGTCTGTATTTTTTAAAATTGGATAGTGTCTATACAAGTAGAAAATAAGTCAAAAGAGAGTAATTTATCTGAAACAATCTGCCTTCCTGTTTAGATCGGGGATCCTCACTTTTGACTGTTGCATGTGTATTTATTATATAGTACTACTGCAGTGATTCCACTGTGATATGTGATATGAAAGTGCTTGTGGCCTGGAAAGAAGAGTTTTGTCTTTGTGGAGGAGAGTGGCTAGAGTTATTCACTGCATTCTTTAAAGTTTTCATTTTGCAACAGAAGTGCAATCAATTTTTAAATATTGTAAGTATTGAGATTTTTTGCCTTTTTTCCTGCAAGAGCCTATTTAAAGGACTATAGATAGCTTTCTGAAAAACTTTTGTTCTGTACTGCAACATGCAATGGGAAAAGTTCATTTTAAGTTTTCAAAAGAAAAAATCTTGAGTTTGAGATTTACTTTGAATGAACTGTTTTTGAACAGATATTCTCTGCATTAGTATGTCTTCTAAGTATTTTAAAATGGGAACTCAACCCTCAGTACACAGCAGTGAAACAGGTTGACAGTGGGAATTCTGAGTAGATTTGGGGAGGAGGAAATATTTCATGGCTTGTGTTAGGGTGTGGTGAGAGCTGTGGCCTGTGTCTTGGTAATCTACAGCCCAAGACCTACTGCAGCAGCACTGGGGGCAGCTAGCTCTGCTGGCTGACACTGAGTGCCAGGGTCTGCTCAATCCCTACTGAGCTGCACCTTGCACTGCTTTGTCGAATGACTTGTGCTCTGTGGATTTTTTTTCCGGTTCAAAAGAATAAAAAGAAAAAAAAAAAAAAAGGGGGGAGTAGCACAGAAAAATTCAAAGCTTTTCTTTTAGCCCCAGTTCTTTAGCTCAGAACGTCAGAGAGTACTTCCTGAGTAGTAATTGGGGTTTTTTAATGGATGGTGTCATATGACTTGTATTGAAGTTTTCTGAAATATATTTTATTTTGGAGTTTTTTGTGGGATAAATCTGTGATGAATGTAAATATGGCATGCTGAGTGAGATTCGTGGACATCTTCACCAAACTTGTCTCCCTGCTACTGTTTTTTTATGTGAAAATGAGAAAGAATTCCTTTAGTGGATTGCTTCTCATGAGATAGAAATAACTCGTAAGACAGTTTCTCTCTGGTTTTAGAAGTCAAAATAGTCACCATAGTGACTCCTGAGACTGAGATTTGAAAAAGATTATATTTAGTTAAAGATTCTAAAGGGTTTTAGTTTAATGATACTGGCCATCTTCCTGCATCTATTATTCTGCTGTAGAAAAAGAAGTAACTGTTGTGCAGGTAAAAAAGCCATGGTTCTAGCTAAGGAAGAGACTATAACAGCTGTCTTTAATTGTTGCTTTTAGGCTGGTACCCAGGCTTTGTATCCTGCCAGAAGGCAGGAGTTTTGATGTGTAAATGAAGGTATTCTTTGAAATGCTGGGAAGGCCTGGAGTGCCAGGCAAGGGATTCCCTCAAGAGCCTAAGGAATAGGAGCTCAGGGACTACTACAACCCTTTGAATCTTGAGCTATGGACTGTCCAGTTGTAAGGGTGATGTTTGGTTTATATTTTAATTACATTCTCTTTTGATTAGAAATGCTCATCAGCAGCTCCCTAGTGCTTTTCCAAAATTTGGGAGTGATTGAAAGAAACTTGGTGTATTTTCCATTAGCAGTTGGATATTTTACCCCATCTGACTGCAACACTTCATTCTGAAGCGTAGATAGGCTTGTTGCTTTTGAAGAACTTCTTTCCGTATAAGATGATTTCCCCTTTTTTGGGGGGAAAGGACTGCAGTCCAAGTAGCTGGTAGCCTGCCAAGGCCCAAATCTGAAAGCACTGGGTACAGTGAACTAGCAAACAAAGACTTATTGGTTATTTGCTGGAAGCATTTGGAAATGCGGCCAGGTCTCTGAGTGCCCAGGTGACTGGCAGCAGCTGGGATCTGATGGTTGTTTGCTGGGTTAAATGGAGTAAGTGTATCTCTAGTGAGAAAGATTCCATGGTCTCGTCTAAGAACATTGTTAACTGTTAACTTTCACGGGCTGCCTTGATGGAGAGATTTCATGGACTGAGTGAACACGTGAAGTCAGCGAGCTTTCTTCTGCTTCATGCCTCCAGATAAGGATTAAGGTACGTGGGACAAATTGACTGGGAAATACAGGCTTGTACAGTTCGTTTTGTCAAGAGAGGGAGGACTCTGTGCCCTAGTGTCTGTGTATTTCACAAGCTTTAAAAATCACTTATAAACATACTCCCTTTTTGTTGGTGGCTGTGTGGGGCAGGAGCTTTCTCTCCTGGTAATGTGTAATGAAATAAAATACTTATCTTGGTTATAATGCTATCATAAGGCAATGCCAAGTGTTCTTTCCTAGAATGAAGGTAGAAAAAAGGGAAGGCCAGTGTTCAAGACATTAATTTATAAAATGGAGGATTCGGTAGTGGAAGAAAAACTGATGGCAGTGAGTACTTTCCTTCCCTACATGGACATCTGATCTTGGAGCTTTTACTGGTTGTGTTTAAATGGTTTAGCAAAGCATTTCAGTCTGAAAAAGACTGGTTTTCTCTTAGTTTCATTGAATATATAAAGCATACTGCATGAACAACATTTGGCAGAAGAGAAGCAAAATGTATCTGAAACCTTTAATTATATACTGTAGGCAGCACTGTCAAGGTCAGAAGACACCATATTATCAAATAACATATTATGGGTATTCAGAACTTGCACAGTAGCTTGATTATTCAGTGACTAATTGGTCTTTGTTAAGCACATAATGGCACTGTTTGCATTCAGAGCCTAGATTTGAAGTATATGATATAGAATATTTGTGTTTTAAATCATCTGTTATCCAACTGATATAAGAACTAAATAAGAACAGGGTTCAGTAAAAGCTTTTAGGATGGTAGACTGCGTCTTCTGCTTTGCATATCTCACTGACTGTATCATACCTGCAGTTCTGAAGATGTTGAACAGATTTTTTTTGTTTATTGAATTTAATTTTGTGGGGGTGTTTGCAGCAATGCTTTGGACCATATAGACTGTTTATACATAGACCGTATTAAAAACCAAACAGAAAATGCCCTGAAGAATAAAACACTTTGGAAGCTTTCTGACCTGCTGGTAGGCAGAAAGGGAAGAAAATAGTGAAGGAGAACAAGAGTATGATTAAGACAGGCAAATAGGATTTATGAGAGAAATGCCATGTCTTTCTGTGTCACACACCACGCATTATTTTGCTTATCTAGAGGAGAGAAAGTATTTCTGCTGTATGAATATTTACTTAGGCTTTTTAATCCTTAAAGATCCTAAGGTAGAATATGAAGTTATTGACTGCAGTGTCAATAGCTGATAATTTTTTACAAATATGTCAGAATATGAGCTCAAGTAAGTTTCCAGGTGCCTTGGGCACTCATTTATGGAAGCTTATGCTTGGAGGTGACTGTCAGCTTGGTAGAATCCCCAGTGCTACAGTACTCTGTTTTGTACAGGCTGGGGAGCAGGTGATGATGAACAGACCTTTTTCATCTGGGTTTTATCTTTTTCTTTTTCCCAAGACAGAGTTTAAAAGAAAAGCAGTAAGGTGATAAAATTATTGCCTTAAAGGACAGCAAAAGTGATCAAACCTACCCAAAGTAATGTTTTTTTTGTATCAAGTGCAACATAGTCAGCTAATCAAAACACATATTCTCTATCTGTGACTGTTTAGCCTGCAGAAGATCAGCCTGCCTTGCAGTAGAGAAGTTGTATTTTCCATATGAACTGGATACCCATTTGAGCTGTGATCAGCACTCTGCCTTCCCTAAGGAGATGGCAGTGATTGTAGCATTTATCATATATAAAGGAATCTGTCTTGCTCTATGCATCTGCCAAAAGACATGTGAAAAATAGAGACCAAGGCAGCAGCATCTATGATCTCAGTAACCTCTCAGACAACAAGACTAATGGTGAGCTAAGGGAATCACTTCTCCCTTTCTCACCCAAGCCTCATATTTAGCCACAGCAATAGTTTTGAGTTGGGCTGATTTAAAAGCCTGTTTGTAAAGGAATCTGCTAGTAGAATATTGGCTGAAAGGTTTGTGTAGTGCATGAAGCTGTTGACCTGTGCTGCAGAGACATGAACCTCCAGGGGAAAACAAATTCTTGTTCACACCAGAAATTGAGTACCTAGATAGAGTGCCATGGCTTACATTAAAAATGATTACTTGAAAATTCAATGACATAGTGGGCAAGAGTTGGAATTTTGATGTTTAAGGAAAAATTGTAGTGCATACAATTGTTTTAATAAAAGCAAGGAGTTTGTCTGGGTTATTTAGGATTGAAAAAAGCACAGAATGTAATGAATGTTCTGCTACCATCAAGCAGCCCTGTGACTGAATCATAAAACCAAGGGCAGAAGTTCTATTCAGGGAAGGAAAGATGGAGCAGAGTTAAGTTGCAGAGCACTTTTTTCTTGGAAAAGCACTAAATATTAGAATTTTGCTTTAGTCCCCTGCTCTATAACATGCTAGCGAAAATGATGGATCAGTGATTCTTCTGACTTGGCAAGATTAGGGCTGCTCCCTGGAAAATGCAGCAAAAGAGCCTCAGAGGCTGCTCTGGGTATGCTCACAGATTTGTGTGTCTTTGCAAGGAGAGGAGAGACAAAGGACTTGCGAGCCAAGATCAAAATAAAAAATGATGTGTAGAAGGTTCCATACATGACCTGTTTTTCAATTCTCTGCTAAGGGCAATGAAGCTGCATGGTATGTAATTTCTAACTACTTTCCTTGTATCAAGCCAAACATTCCATTCATTTTCCCTCTAAGGACTGAACTATGAGCATTCTCATGATTCGAGCAAGGACAGATCTATATGTAGCAGCAGCAGCAGCTACTGGACCTCCATGCCAGACTGAGCTGCTTCCCTTCTTGCCTGTCATGGTGCGTGGTGTCAAAGCTGTTCAAGTTACTAACTGCTAACTTAAAATCCAGATGGAAGGATGGATGACAATGTTTGTATGTCCATAGCTAGAGTTTGTGTATCCCCTCTGCAAGGAGTATGGCAGTGTTTTCAAGCTTAGATTTTTGTCAGTTTTGATCATTTTGTGTTTGTTTTGGTGTGCGGATAAGTGTGTGTTTAAATTCGTTTTCGTCTTTTCTCTGAGATACGGTTTTGCATTTTTATAATAATTTATAACTGATTGATATAAGTTATATATTATACAACTGAGGTGTTGGGAGAAATAATTAATGCATGTTTTTTTAACGAAATAAGATCTAGTAACACTGTTCACTGTTACAATTTATTTGCCTGGAAAATGCTACAAAGTTTTTTCCTTAAATAAGCAGGTAAGCTCTCTTTCCCTTCCCCAGTTTACACAAATTTCAACACTGTATCTGCTGAAAAAGTGAGTAGGTGGGATTAGGAAAAGCATTTCAGCCAGCTGGACTTTTTGTCATTATCTATAATGTGTGTATGTACATGTGGATCCTGTAATTTTACTGCCTTCTGGGCTCTCATTAAGTTCATCCTGCTGCAGAGCTTCAAGTTTGATGTGTACTTTCCACCAAGATGTCTCTGGGGTAGCCTCTCATCCCACTGATTTCCTGTGATATTTTTATGCTAACTGTAGCAAAAGGAAATGTTTAAGGAGAAATATTTAAAGAATTTCAAATCTGCTTTTCATCTTCTGGACACAAACCGGTATGACAAAGGGGAGAAAAGTCAGCATAATGTGACCAGCCATCTCTGTTAAGTTGTCAGTGGAGCAGAGTTTGAGAACATCTGGACTGTGAAACGCACCTCTTGAACTTTCATTGATTGGTTCCTTGGGCTGCTAGCCAGGAAGTGTATTTTTAGATACTTGCAGCAAATTTTATTGCATGTGAGCAAATGCCAGATCCATAGTTCGTCAGCTGCTGTTTTTCAGTAAGTAGGGAAAATGGATTTGGGTTTAAGTTAAATAGTTAATTTTATGCTGCATTGCAGAGTGCAGTTTGTACAGCTGTACCTCAGTTACCTTTAAACTGGGCAGTGGCAACTAGTCCCAGCAGAAGCTGTGGTAATCCTGAGTGCTAATCCAGAGAGGACAACTATTGGCCTGGACACAGTAAAGCAATCTTATCTTTCATTTAGCCAAGCCTCTGAAAGCAGAGATGGAAAAAATGTGTGTGTGTGTGTTTAGTTTTTATGGATCACTATATATTTTTTCCAGAACAAAGGGAGGCATACTAATTTAATGGAAAATGAATGGGTTGACTTGTTATATAAATGAAATGTGATGTATGCTACAGTTACATAGCACACTAGAGTACAACTATTCCTTGGGATTTTGGGGCAGTTCTTGTTAAAAACAGGAGAAAATAGTTCTGGACTCCAGCTGTGTGCTCTGCCTGCAGCCCTGGGCAGGGCAGTGGTGAAATATATGTAAAGTGTGGGGATGCCTGAACTGATCTAATCTCAGTGGTTGCCTTGGTCCCATCCCATTCCCAAAGGATTCTGCTCTTGGTTGAGGGTGAACTGTGGTTTGGCCTGCCTGTATTTTTGGCCTTTGAGTGCTGCTGGATGTACTTCTGAGTGGCATAATTCTCTGAAGCTCATCACACTTGCTTCAGACATCTCTCTGTTTTGTGCTCAGTAGAAGAGCATTTCTAATATTACTGGCTCTTGAAATTACTTGTTAATGGAATATCTTGTCAAAACCTTGTTCATCTTTCATTCAAGATGGATGAACGTTCAATGTTCCTATCCTGAAGCATTCTCTGTTTCTCATGCTGTCTGTCCTGCAATTTCTCCTGAAAGGTGCTCTGTTCAGCATCAGTGTGGTAGGTGCATTAAAGCAGCCTGTGTTGATAAGGTATTTAATCTATGCTCGTTCAAAACTATGTGATCGTATTACTTCAAACAGTGCCTCAAATTAGACTAAGTGCTTTGGAGCAGGGGCTATATCACTTTAAAAAACCACCTTCTAAATCACCTAATGTGTCTCTAAGTAGCGTGTGAATAACTAAAGTATGGACCAACTTTCTTGTGTTCATTTCTGTGTTTCATATCTGTTCATTTAAAAATCATAGGATTCTGGTTGTCCTTTTGGTGTCTTTCCCATCTTGGGCTGCAGCAGAGCTTGCAGTGGACTCCTTTGTCACCCCGCACTGAGAGTAGGTGCTTGGGACCATCTGAAAGCTTTCTGCCTTCCAGTTTTCAAGTTTTGAGAGCTCTACAGTTCATAACCTGTCAATTGTCAACATTGTGTTTTAAAAGAGTATGTTAAGAGTGAGAAGAATTATACAAGAGAATGTTTTACTAAGGACCAGTGTTTTGGAGTTATGAAGATGAGAAATGAAAGCTCACAAGATGTTGCCCCTTTAAATCCTGTGTTGGTCTTTGCAGCAGATTGTCTCATTTCTAGTGCTTGTTTTTACAGTGACAAGATCTCTCACCTGATGGCAGTATCATCTTAATACTTCACAGATATTCTTGGTTTATTTGGAAAATTTGTATTGATTTTGATTTTTGTATTTCTGATTCAAATAAGATTTCAAAAACAATTTTATTTTTGGAATATTTTCATATGTATCTAAAAAAAAACCTCAACAACCTACACTTAAAATAATGGAGGCTTTTCTTTCTATTTTTACCAATACAATGCTAGACCAAAGCTCAGAAACTTGAATACTAATCCAGATTTTAGCATCTGTTTTCTATGTGGTCTTGGGCTTTGTGTTTAGTTAGGAAGTATGTATTCAGTAGCTTATTTAAATTCTATTGAAGCTGCTGGGGAGTCTTCAGCTGAGTTTGATAGATTGTTTAGCAGATAATGGTTGGGTTGGAGGGGTTAGTGCAATGATTATACACAAAATATTTCTGAAATTTTTCAGTGCTGTTTCGCCAGCTCTTCATGATTTTAATCCAGAATGCTAATACAGATGTAGCTTCTTTGCTCTCATCTGTCTGTTTTTAACATGGTTTTATGAGTTTCCTATATCCTAAAAATGTTGAATGACTGTACTGGTAAAGTACTTTGCTTTGGGTTTTTTTTTTTTTTATTTTTAATAAAGATGAATTTTATTTTTTTTTTGTATTTGCAGCTGTAACAGACATGGTTCTGTTACAAGGAGGTGACTAGTACGTGTTAGAGGTTGAAGAGCAAAAATGTGTTTTATTTGTATCTTGACGTTTATTTACTGTTCTGGGGCTTGCATTGCAGTATGGATCTATTGCATAACCTTTGCTTGAAAAGCATCCTTTTATCTGCTCAGTGTATTAGACAGAACCTCCTTATTGGATATGGGTCATGGGACTTGAAGTACTAAATAAGATACAGCTGAAATAGAGCTGAGGAGGGTGGCAGGATGACTGCTGCATTGGGTCACACAGTGGCCAAAGCTTTTATGCCTGAGTGGTGCCACAGAATACTGAAGGATAGAGGACAAAGGTTTTTTTGTGGGGCAGTGTGGTTGGGGTCTCCTATTTTCTTTATGATCTTCTGTTTTGAAGGAAATAGTTACTAAACAAAGCTTTTTAAAACATGTGTTTTATAAATTCCCTTGCTGAGCTCCAGGGTAGCAGAGTTTGTTGCATAAGCTTCCATTGTACATTTCTCCAGCAGACACTGTCATGTGTGATAGAAGTGTTCACAGAAAATTATTGTATCTCCTTTAATAGATATTTGCTATAATTTTTTAATACACTGGCAAAAGCCACTGAGGTCTGATTAGAAGTTAGTTCCAGGCATTTTAAATGAGAATAACTTTTCTCCATCATCTGTCTAACTGCAAATGAACTACTATGGCTGTATATTGAAAGAGCAGCCCAGGAATTAACATGCATGACTTTTAATTGAAAATAACGTGAGAGGTTTGTATATGCTATTTATTTCTTCCCATTTTGCTATGATTTCATAAGTGTTGGGTAGAACAGTTACTCCAAAGTTTACTCATGGAATTGCTGGAGAAGCTGAGGGTAGGTCCCTCTCTGTGCCAGTCCCTGCCCTGTACTTTCTGGCTGTGTTGTCAGTGGCAGGGCTTGCTGGGACAGAACCTCTGGGATTTTTGGGGACACTTCAGGAAGATCAGCTCCCAGGCAGGGATCCATTTGCTGCTAGATTCATCAGTTTGCTTTCCCTTATCATTGTGTCTTATCACTACAGTTCCTGTAAATTTATTACCAAAACTTTTCTAAAGCAGGAAAGTTCTCTTTTTTTATTTGTTTGGGTTTTTTTTTTCTCTCTCCTCATTCTTTTCCTCCTCCATAAAGGAAAAACTGGGGTCCAAGAAGCCATGGTCTAGTCTTACGAAGGCACCTGATGTGGCATTCAGGCACCGAAGTCCAACCAGCTGGAACAGCATCAGAGCATTAACACTTCTGTTTGAACCATGGTGCATATTTTATCTGCCTCCAAGATATTACTGTTCTTACTGCTCAGTGCCTCTCGCCTGCTCATGTTCTTCTGGGGCTGTAGTTTTAGGGCTGTGGTTCAAAGTGCATTGCAGAAGCCTGAGGGAATACTGAGGTAGATTTTATATCTGAATCCCAGACTACCATCCTCATTGCTTCACAACATGGATTTCTTAGTATGTTAGCAGTAGCACCAAATTAGTGTGCCACAGGAAAAGCTGGTTCTAGGCTCACAGTTTTGAATCACAATAAGATAAATTTCGTAGTGAAGAGTGAACTTTGTGAGCCTTTAGCAACTGAGAAGTTGATTTTAAGTTTATCTTGATGCTGACGTTATCAGTGGAAGAGCACAAGCTGACAGTTCTCCCCTCTGAATCAAAGGGAGTTCATGGGTGGGTGTTCCTGCATCTTCTTTGAAATTTATTCAGTAGCTTGTGATGCTCTGCATTTCCTCATGTGACAAGAATATCAGTCCTTTCTGTTCTTGCAGAGTTTAAGAGAGATGAGGGCTGGGCAGGGATGGTGATGTTAGGTATTCTTGAGAGGGGAAAAAGATAAATTGGACATTTTTACTTTCCATGTATGGTTTATTCTATTACCAGTAGCTGAATGCATTTTAATATGTATTTATATGAATACTAAAATAAGCTTCATTCTGAAGGAATTCTGCACGCCTGTGCAGATCAAATGCTTTTTAATATTTTTCTCGTGCATACTTCACTGAGCCTTTTTGTATTCCATACAAAATAACTAAGGAATAATTACTTCTACTAAAAAAGAGCCCTCACTTCCTATCCCTTTTCCAGGTCCAGTGGAAAGAGCTGTTGCCTTATGTGTTCAATTTGCAGTGGACGTTCCAGGCTGACTCCAAGCATCCGCTGGCCATGTGTGTTCCCTGTGATGTGTTCAGGCCTCAGAGGGGAGGGGGAAGGCACACTGTGCTGCAGGGGGGATCTGCTCCAGCTGACAGGGCTGCCCTGGGCGTGCTGTGGCTCCAAGTGCTTCACAGGACTGTCAGGGCTGGGCCTGCTTGCTCACAGCTTGCACCGAGTCTCTCACCATCAGTACTTTGTGGCAGAAACCTGGCCTGTAATTTTCAGTAAGTGCATTCCATCACCTGCTGAGGGAACCAGGGTGACCTGGTTAAATGGCCCAGACATACATTAAATAATGGCTATCAGTATTCTGCATGCTGGAGTAAGGTAGTTAAATCTTGCCTTTTAGGCTCCCGGTGTTCAGGAAAGAGTCTGCCAGCCAAAAGCAGTACAGCTGTTGTGTCCCCATACCTCTGTGAGATAACTTGCCTCTGAAGTACAAGACAGATGTGAATTCAAGAATTTTAGTGTGTTTTTGCGGAGTGGAGTTTATCCTGTATACATCACCAGGATTAAATGCTGCAACTGTTCGTAAATTTGCATTCAAAACAGCTGGGCTGTTTGTTTCCAAAAACTGAATTACAAACCATAACCTTGTCCAAGAGAAGAGCAATAAATTTCACATCAATGGGCTAATTGTTATATACTTGCTTTTAAGATACACAATAAAGCCATAAATTCATATAAATTTATTGCATTTTGACTGGAAGGTTGCCCATAATACTTTCCAGGAATGACAAAACAGATATTTCTCACAAATATATTTGTGATTTAATTGGTTCTTAGTATGAAATCTTTGGTTCCAGATGCTTGTTTTGATTTGTCTGATAACTAAAACCGAACTAGTCTAGTTAGGTTTGTTTTGATTCTGTGCTGCTGATTATGTGAGAGACAGAATTGGTCTAAAGAACTTCTCACTCTCCTTCTTAGCTAGAAATACAATATATATGGGCCTCACAGGGTTATAATTGGCAAGATGCATTGAAATCCTCAGCTTCAAGAGATGCCAACAATTTCTTATGAGATTTTCTCTTTACTTTCTCCCATTCTTATTGTAGTGTTATGAGTCTTTTGTATTTTGGTTGACATTATGTTCTCTAGAAAACTAGAGGATACTTCTAAAATTTCTAAAGGCCTTTAATTTGAGAATCCATTAGGATCCGACGAAAATTAAAATGGGTAGTTTGAGGAAGAGTCTTAAGGTTGAAGGCTAATGGCTGAAAGACAATCTCAAAGTTACATTAATCTGAGAGTATGATCAGAAACTCAAGCAAGAGTTAAGCTCCAAGTAAGATGGGCAGCACATATGGTGGATGAAAATTAAAATGTAGTGAGTTTTGCCTGTTTTTCTGGCAGACAGGTGGTGACAGACACCGGTACTTTCACATGACTAAGACAGATTGCCAGTGTCACCCCCCTGAATTGACACATACCTCGTCCTCAGGGTGTCTCAATAATTTGTGTTATTCTGCTGCTGTTGTTAAAAGCCTGAGTGAATTTCCAGCTCTGTCCAAATAAAATTTGCTGTTGGATTCAAATGGATTTCAATTCTTACCTCAAAAGCCATTAATAGGCTGCAAAAATTAGATTCATGTGTGATAAACTCAAATCTAGTTGGAGATGACCTGCCAGGTTTCTAAATAGATCTAAAAACATTAATTCTCCCATGTTCAAAAGGGTACATATTTTTTCCTTCACTGTTCTAGAGAGTGGCTGGACTGATCTTTCTTGGCTTGAAAACAAAAAGATGTGGCTGCAGGTTTCTGGTTTGTCTTTTCACTGCACTTCCAGGGATTAGGAAAAAAAAGAACTAAAAACAACATCCAAGAGTTGATTCTTGACAGATGAAAGCAAACCAAACTTCTTTGAAACTAAATTGGTACTTAATATGCTTCCAGTAGTGATAATTTGGTTTAATACAACTTGACTAGGTTAATGTCATTCCCAAATGTTTAAATGCAGAAATACAATTGTTTTTAGCCAAACGTCGGGTTTCAAATGGGGGGTGTGCATGTATTTGGTGTCGTTGTGTTGTTGTTTTTTGGTGTTGTTTTTTATTTGTTTGTTTGTTTTTGTGGGTTTGTTTTTGTTGTTTTTTTGTTTTGTTGTTTTTTTGTTTTTTTTTTTTTTTTGTTGTTGGAGGGGGTTTGTTTGTTTGTTTATTTTGAGAAACAGAATTTGTGACACAAAAACTCATGGCNTTTTGTTTTGTTGTTTTTTGTTTTTTTTTTTTTGTTGGAGGGGGTTTGTTTGTTTGTTTATTTTGAGAAACAGAATTTGTGACACAAAAACTCATGGCTTGTGAGGGAGTGCCTATGTTATGAAATTTGTCCAAATGATCGTCTGACTATATGCTGACTGAGTCCAGAGTCATTTAGTTCCCCAGACCAGAAAAAGTCAGATGTTTTCAATCCGGTGGAGCTGTTGATGCCAGGCTCCTTCCTATCAGCATGTGTAGTGGCACATTTCAAAAGCAAACTAATCCTGAGCTTCCAGCAGTGAGCCCAGAGCAGCATCTGCAGGCGTTGTGCCGGAGCCATTTACCGGAGCCTGTGGTCCTGCTGGGATCCCTATGTTGGGCTGCATGGGGGAATCATCTCCCTGGGAGCCCTGTCTGGCCCAGGTGCTGCTCTGCCTGTGCAGGCTTGACCTCACATTCCAGCCAAGGTCCCCCAGCTGCAGCTGTGAGCAGAGCAGGAGATCCTCGGGCGTGCAGGGAAGCGCTGTGAGCTGCCAGCCCTGCGCCCAGCCTGCTTAGGGCTCTCTCTTACTGAGGAGCCTCAAACTGGGAACACCAGACAAATCTGTGAAGGGACCTTTTAGCTATGTGATTGTTCTGTTTTGTTTGTTCTCTGGACTCAAGAACCCTGTGGTATGGGGATTTTTTTCTACCACATGCAAGAACTATAGATAACTGTGGAGATCATTAATTTATTACAGCTAAATATGAGTGATTTGTAAAATGGAAAGGGAAATGGCATGCTTATAATTATTCCAGAGAAACAGATCAAATGAATAATCTGGCTGAATGAATGCCTTTTGTTTATTGAGGAGCTAAGAGCAAACTTGCTATTTGGATAGCCTTCGTAGATGGACAGGTTTTGCACATCTTTGAGATCCACGCTGCTCTCAGTATTTGCTGTAGTATTAAACTTTCTCAAGCAGAAGGCCTGCTCAGTGCAGAGAATACCTTTTCTTTGCCCCATGGCAGCTTCTGAATTAGCAACACTGTGGGTTGCTGCAGTACCTGCCAGACCTGTGCCTTTTCTGGAAAACACTGGGAGTGTGTGAGAGCCATGAGTTCCAGCAGTGCAAGTATGCACCATGTAGCATGAACTGAATGAGAGCCCAGAGGAGCTGTGGGCCCCTCTTTTGTTGAAAGCCTATTGATGCTGGAGGTTACAGGTCATAGAATGTGTCTGGAGACCTGCTACACACCCCCTGCCCTCCTCCCCAGCTTCCATATGAAGAGAGAGCACAAGGAAGAAACATGAGAGGAGTCTTTTTATAACCTTCCCAAACAGAGCAGCTCCTCCTGTTCCTTTTGGTCTGGAAGTGCCATGTGCTGCACACCTGCAAGCTCCTTGGAAGAAGGTGGGCTTGACTGGGCTCTCCTCAGAGTCTGTTTTGGATTAGTCCTCCTCTAAAGGCTTGGTTCTTACTGTTCTTACTGTTATTTGTTCTATAATCCAGATTTTCCGTACTGAAATGTTCAGGATTCAACCAATGATCATGTTCCATTTGTGAAGAGATTATTGTAACTGTGCACAAGATAATTTTTCTCGTTTTTGGCCCATTTAGACTTCTCTCTAGAAAGTGTGAGTGCACTTAGGAATAATGAGGGTCTTTAGTTACATGATTACGTGCTGGGTTTTTTTCCTTGAACAGCGTTCTGCTTAATTTCAGTTTACAGGATGGTTCCACAAGGGGATAGAATTATAACTGCATGAGCAAGTGCAAATCTGCCATTTCCAAATTTGTGAATGCCTGACTTTTTTTTTTTTTCTTTCCCTATCTAAATACCTTTACTGCGATGGAGGAGTTCTTTCAGTTTGTTTTTTTGGTTTTTTTTAATGCGGTGTATTTAAAAACTTTGCTGTCAATCCCTCCATGAAAAGATGCAAAATTCAATGTCCTTTCTTCCTTGAAATAAAAAGCTCTTTCTCTTGTGCCTCTTTCCTTTTGGACTGCATAGGAATGTTAAAGATTAAGGAAGTTCATTTGCTTTTTGTTTTCTGTGTGGCATCTCTGCATTCATAATTTTTTGACAATCTAATACTTCATCAAATTTTTGTCTTACATAAGGCATTACAGAGGGTCAGTTTAATCAAAATAAATTTTTTTTCAATATCATACCCTGTGATTTTTCCTGTTGGGTTAAAAAGAAAAACCAATTTTGTTTAACCCAAAGTAAAGCAAGGAAGTGCTGGAGCCATGCCTGCAAATTTGTCAGTTTTTCCCCTTCAGACGTACATGTTGCTGGATTCCTGAAGGAAGTTTTGGCATATATGACCAACAAAACTTTCTAAATGCAGATGATTGGAGCTAATTAAAATTTTCAGGACAAATACAGTTGTGATCCCAGGGGGGCTGGAAATTCAGTTTTTGGAGAAATGCAACTTGCAGTAGTAGCAATGAGTAATCACATCAGGTTCGTGGTGATCCTCAGGATGATATCCATGGTGTTCATCACCAAAAAATTTGGCTTGGCTAATTCGCAAGAGCTAAATGTATAAATCACTCTTGCTGTTTCACTTTGAAAGCGTCTGGGCTAATGTCTGTTTAGGTGTTTCCCCTACTCTTCTTATTCTTATTTCAGATTATTCCTTTTCTTCCTGTTTTTCTGAAGAGCTCCCTGACATCCTTAGGATCGCCCAGCTGGCACATCAGTAGCTATCATTTGCATTTATGCAAATATATGCTTTAAAGCATATACGGCTTTCAGTTTATAGACTGAAATAAGAACATAACTTGTTTGCACAAAGGAAGCAGAATTCTGTTTCTTGATGTGGACTAGATTCAGAGTAAAAAACTCCAGTGTGACAGAGAAGGAGAAAAACCTGCACAGAAGCTCTCTTCCTCTGCACCCCTGCCTAAGTCTCTTCAGTGATTTCGTGCTGTGTGTTTGCTCCAGTTGAATATTGCCAATGGCCAGGGCTCTGCACGTAGTCCTTGAGTATTTCTCATCTGGTCTTTCTGCTCTGTGTGCTTTGTTTCTTTGGCTGTGCGCAATGCCTTGCCCTGCACTCTCAGTCTTGCTGACACAGCTATTTTTGGAGCTGTACTATGACCTGTATCAGGGAAGCCTGCTATTTTTTTTTTTTTTTTTTTAATGGATGGGGTGTGGGCAGAGGAAGGAGCTGGAGCTGGTGAGAGCACAAAACCCCACGTTGCAGCAACAGCAGTGTCTCCTTGAGTGGGGACTGTGGCATTTCCTTTGAATGCAAACTCTGAGCCTGTCCAGCTGTCGTAAGAGGCTATTGGGGGACTTATGAGAAAAACATGTCAGAATTTGGTTTTGTAGCTACCTTGTAAGGGCATAAACTTGGATACTTCAGTTAGCATCTGAATTTTGTATAGAAGCTTACAGATTCATGATAATATGCCTCAGAACATGAGCAAGTGCAGCTCTGAATCATGTTGTCTTGACTTCAGCTCAGCTGAATAGGGTACAAGTTAGTAGGGACTTTGGTGCAAAAGGCTTAAATTAAATAATCTTCCTACTCCCCACCCCCAATTGGGCCTACTACGTTGTGACACATATTTTGTAAGACTGTGCTTAAGTCAATGCTAAAAGCCATGGTTTTCATGCACCAGTGGAGTATAGATTTTTTTTTTAAAGTTTGCTCTTGGAGTTTTGTTTTGTTTTTTGTTTTAACTTAGTGTATGTACACATTGGGCTATGCTTTAGCATATATTTTCCAAACTCTGCTGTTCGCTTTTTGTTGTTTCAGCGGGATTTTATCTCCTATTAGCAAGCTCCAGCCAAGGTGTGGTGACTGACAATAGAAGATTGATGTAAACATTAACAAATTAAACGGAGCAGGATGTGTGCTGGGCAAGGCCAGCAGCAGGAACCTTTGCTCGAGTGCAGCGCGTGACCCCAGTGCCTGCACAGCTGGGAACTGTGAGTAGGTGCTTGCCAGTGCCCCTACACAGGAGAGGGGGAAAATCACAGTCAACCCAAGGGCCCCTTGCAGCAGCCCTGGGGAGCACTGGCGTGTGTAGTGAGGATGTAGAGAACAGAGCAAAGCTGAAGGGCTTGGAAGGCAAGGATAGCACTTTTAAGCATTTTGAAGATCTTGCCTCAGAAAGAGCTCAGTGGTTGGGGTACAGAACTGAATCAGCTTGGCTGAGATTTGAGCTGTGAGCTGTGATCCCACACGTTTTAAGCAGGGCTACCAGTTGCAAACTTACATGCTTCCCGTCAGATTGCACTGTCCTCTTGGTACATACAAGATGTCATTTAGTACAGTGAATGTTTCTGGTTTACACTGCTTGAAAGCTTGCACTAGAAACTAGTGGGACAATTCTTTCCCTTCCGTCCTATCTCCATTCCAAACTGTTTCTATTAAACTTTGGAAACTGTGCTCCTGCTACAGCCATCTCAGCTGGACAACACACCGCGGAACAAACAGAATTGCTGAATTCTCAGAGGTCAGGCATTGCCCACGCCCATGTGGAAGCTCAGCAAGTGCCGTGTGCTGCCTACTGTCAATTCTACAAAGCGTGGAAAAAAGCCAAAAACTCCGGACCTCTTAGTAATTCCATCATATGAGAGATGAGGCGTTTATGTCCACTGAACATTGAGTGTGTTAGGTGGGAAAAGGACTGTATGGAAAAATTTTCACTCAGGTGATGGATGGAATACCCAAAAGTTGCTTATCTTTGTTGGCAGGGAGAAGAGCAACGTCATTCCACTTCACCTACAGGAAAATCCTATAGGAATGCAAGCAGGAGATAAGTTTAAAAGAATAAAATTGCCCTGCTGATCCCTGCTGCCTTTAAACACCGCTCAGTTGCACAGAAATTTCTTGTAGAAGTTTCAAGTTGTTTATGTTGCTCTGAAACGTGATTTTTTTAAAGGAAGTTAAAAACAGATAGATGAGGTGGAGTGGATGGTAAAAAAATAAATTTTTGCAGAACACCATGTTAAGATACTTCTTTCTGTTGCTTGCATAAAGTCTGGAAAGATGCATGAATCTCAGTAATCAATTTAGGAGATAGATGGATACATATACACAGCCTATTACATCTTTTTTGTCTTCTTACTGCACTTACTGACTCTACATGTCTCTTCAGTTCGTTATATCAGCTAACACATTAGTCATTTTCCCCAGAGATTACTCACGTTTTGCCACTTTCTGTTTCAGGAAGGTTGCAGTGGGTCCTTTGGAGAGCTGGGTCCCCGTCTCTCCTTTCAGGTGTCTCCGCGTTGCTCCTCTCCGCTCGGTGAGCTCCTTGTGTCATGGTAGCGATCCCTGCGGCTGCGGCGAGCTGGACTCTGCTCCCTGCAGAAGAGCTGCTGCCCTCCTGCCAGCGGCTCCTTCAGCCTGGGGTGAGCAAACTTTACCTGCAGAGCTGCCAGCTCCAGCAGGCGGTAGCTGGCCTGGCCTAGTGCTGCTGCCACTGGTCACACCCGGTTCAGAGCCACGGCGGAGCTGTAAAACACAATTCTGTTTAACTGCAAATGGACTTCCAGCTTTGGGAAAGCAAGAGAAGGGAGGGACAAGTATTTAATGTTTGTGTCCTGGCCCGTTCCCTAGGATCTTGGGATTAATCTAAAAAATAAGATTTCTTAAAATCTAGGTGTAGTTTTTGTCACTGCTTTCTTTTCTAAGTCCCCTTTGGAAGTGAGATTGGGGTTACCAGTGCTGTGCTGTCTCCTGAATCAATGATGAGGTCTTACTAGGTTAAGAAGCTTCCATTTATACATTTGCCTGTCTGTCCTCTAAGACCAGTTTCCATCAGTGTTATTCCCATTTCCTAAATCAGCTGGTTCCCCATGTATTTTTTACACTCCAGGCCTGTGAATGCAGTTAGAGCAGGATTCTCAGCTTTCTCAGTCTCAGAAGAGAAATGCACAGTTCCTCATGCCTTGACCATTTTCTCATGCTGAGTGCTTAGAACTGATTTGGGTAAAATTTTTAATTCAAAATTGTTTAGGGTTGTTTCATGTTGTAAAAATGTCAACTGAGAATGAGATGTTAGGGAGCTAACATTGCAAAACAAATCTGAGTCTTATATTTTAGTTGTGTTGTGCTGGTAGGTGCAACAACTGCCATCAGAAAGCTCTGTGTGATTGAAATAGTCATAATTTTAGGCAAATGTTTTAGTATTTTGCTGCCTTAGGGGTATAGTAAGTAAAATAATTTAAGGCATACAAAGACCAGGGAATAGACTCCCATTGATACTTCAATGGATATGAAATCAAGTTTCTGTATTAGCAAAGCTTTATCTGAAAAACATTTTCTTCTTACTCTGTCTTTAGAAGTATTACAATATTTTAAATAAATGGAGGTTGCGTGTCTTTCTAAAGTATGTGTATTCTTTTGTTTTAAAGTTGTCTTCTTCATATGAAATTAAATTGCTTTTGGCTGACTTATCTACCTGAGGAGGGTGATCACAGTGTAGAACTTTTTTTCTTGCATACCCAGGCACATTATCTGGAAACTGTGAAAATGCATTGGCTACATTTTGCGTTTTTGTAAAATTATGAAACATGAAATAAAGCCTTGGAAATGGCTCTACGAAAGATGTAAGTGCAATTTTACTTTTTTGTATTAAGTGATTGTTAAGGGTCTTAATGTAGCTGCATTTGTATGTCTCCACTGTAAATACTTGACTAAGAGTTCAGCCTGTAAGTGACTCCAGGGTAGAGTTTAGTATAAGAGCATTTTTCATGATCACTGGTGTTATTGTAAGTAATTCTAATTTGCCAGTGTTTATTTCTGTTTAATCAAAAGAAGAGTCTATTTTTGTGTTATAAAAATTTTGTGGCATCTAATCTTCACAATAGCTTCACAAAGTCTCTCATGATTTTTAAGAGCTTTTGTTTGTTGTGTGGTATTCCTCATTTTTCCTGCTTCCAAAATGTGTGTATCAGTAGGTTTCATTCTCACAGGCTTGTCCTCTTTTGCTCTGGTGGCCATGCATTGCTCCAGGTACAGGACAAGTGAAGATTTTGCCTTTTCCAAATGTGTTACTGGGTTTTGTTGATCAAAATACTATCCTGATAACAGCCCATCTAGAATGTTTGACGGTATGATTTAGTTTTTGGAAGAGACTTCCTGAGTCTCCCTAACAAAGGAGAAACAGTTCAAACTGGAAAATGGAGAACAAACCCTCAAACTTCATTGACAATGTTAATGCTTATGTCTGGAAAGTGTAAAAAATTGTCTTCCAATTACATTTACGCTCCTGAAGCCACAAGCTTTCTCTGAAAATCCCCTTCCCCCTCTGGTCTTGGTTATTTTCTCAACAATCTAGTGGTTTAAAGTGAGACCTGTGTTCTTACGGAATTAGGTATGTGTCTGTGTGTAAAAGTAAATGCACTGTAACTTTGCAGCTTCCATAATATGGAGGAATTAAGCTGGAATAAAAACACTTTGAAGAAGAATCGTGGGGGGGAACTAATCTATTAATCACATTTGCAACATGACAACAGAAGTCAGCGTAGCCCTTTGAATTTCTTTCAGCTGTGTTTTAGATAACCTTGTTTTGCTTCTCACAGAGACCTAATCTTGCCAAGCTAGAACTTTAATGCTGAGCAGCTGAAAGTAGTTAAATATTGGAACCACTGCTGATTTGGTTGCATCCTCCAACATGACCAATCCTCAGTAAGTATCATGTGATACAACTTACTTTAAATGAAAGGGAACAGGCTGCTAGCTGGAGAAGAATGATGTGACATCCGGAAGGTTTTTTATTTGTCTAAAGAGTGTGAATTAGCAGAAACTACATGAATGAGGCTGTAAGCGTATCTGATGTACGTTACTAACAGCAGTGGCTGAAAACTAGTATGTTATGTTATTTTCAGATCTGTTTGTCTTTCTTTTTCCCAACACCAAAGCTGTCTGGCAACACCAGTCTGTTTGTTTTTCTTTTCAATCAAATCAGACTTCATCTGTCATCTAGTCTGTCTAAGAATACAGCAACTCAGTATTGTTGGGGGAGGGAAGGTTGCACCAACCCATTTCCTGTTTCTTTTATACTGCTGGAAATTGGATCATTGTACGTTCTTTTATGCAAAACTGAACTAGCTTGGACTTACAAGGGTACGTGTCCACAGGATGGCATTAAAGGTGAAAATCAAAGAAAATTCTTGCTAAAATTAGCTTTTACCTCTGGGTTTCTGATTTCAGATTGTTTAGAGAAGAATACAGTTCTATTGGAAATTAAAGAATCTCATTACTTTCCATTATTAGTTACACATGAATTAAATAAAAGCTTTTATGTTGTTCAAATAGTACTTCCTTTTACTTTATTTTTCTGCCACAGTATGACACAGCTGCAGCCTTTCCCTGCCAAATACTCTACATATAACAGCATTTTATTTTCTTGGTAATTCTGGCAGGAGTTAGCTCCTTTTAATGCAAGAATAATGTCTTCCATCTGAAAGAATTAGTCTAATGATGAGACTTGGACCAATGGAAATTCTCAACATAGAATTTTAGTTCCTTCACCTCCATCCTTAAATGATATCCTTATTCAAGGTGTACCAGTTAAGTGATCTTCTAAAGTAGCCTCCTATTTTGAGGGGAAAAAAGGAACTGCTAATCAGGTTGCTTAAATTGCTGGAAGATTTTAATAAGCTTCTTTAAAATAAAATGCAATTTTTGCAGTCAAATAACACAGGGTGCTAAGAACTTTTTAATCCTTGTGGAAAAAGAGTATCTTCTCGCCTGCTGTAAACCTCTGACATTAGCCTGAGATTTCTTCTAAAGTTACCAGGCTCCCCTAGAAGAAAACTGGACAAGTTTGTGCTTGCTCATTGTTGGAATCAAACAGGGCAAGCAGCTTTGCTGAGTGCTGCAAAGATCAGCCCTGGACATGCAAGCTGTGTCCTACATCCAAGTCATCTTGTGTACGCACTAATGGTAACATATCAAATTCCTGGAGAAGTAGTATCTTGTTCTAAATATGGGAGGCATACACACTGTTAGACTGTTTTTACCTGTGTGGAGTTTCCATAGTGGGCTGCTGTAAGAATACCTGATCAGATTTAGAAGCTGTACATAAGGTTAGTTAAGATATTCTTTATGGAGGAGGCCATAATTCTTCTGAATCACTGTTCCCTTTTGGAACTATTTTGAAATAACTTGTAACAGAATGATCCTTTTTAGGTAAATGGAAGAAAGGTGCCATCCATCAAAACTATTTGAATCAGTATTCAGATCTACAGCGGGAGAGGGGTCTAACTGCACCTAGTAGTTAACAGTTGAGTTGTATATAGTAATTAAAAAGCCTATCTGTTCATTGCTCCCCAATCTTTACTTACAAAGCAGTGAGCCTTCAGTTGGCGTAGTTAAATGCCTTCTTTCTGTTTTGCATAAACATTTTCTTTTTGGGCTCATGCATTTTTTCTCTATTTGTTTATAACACAGCCATTTATATTTAGCACCTTTGAAGCAGATTCAGCAGAGTGAAATGTTGTTCTCCTTTGTGAGGTTTCTGTTGATTCCAGTGAGATCTACGAAAGTTTGGAGAGATTTGATCTGCCTCTTTAATGACAACACCTCCTCAATGACGTTGCAGAGGCCTTTAAGTTGCTGGCTCTTTAAGATTCCATTAAGTTCTTGTCTCTAACTTCCTTTTACTTGCTTGCTCATATATGTTTCTTTATGTGTATACGTGTGTGTTTATTACGTTTTCAGGCCTACGACTGAAGGCAGTGTTTCAGAAGTTGAGATCATTTCCCAACAAGTGGAAGAAGAAACCAAAAGCATTGCTCCTGTGCAGCTTGTTAATTTTGCATATCGAGATCTACCTTTAGCTGCACTAGATCTGTCTGTGGCTGGGTCCCAGCTTTTGCCAAATCTGGATGAGGAGTACCAAAGAGAAGGGTAAGTACAAAGGGCAGATTTTTGTTGTGTAGTTTTAGGTTACAGAAATTTCATGGCCTGTAAAACAGGAAACCTTAAGCTGGAGAAGTGCAGCCAGTTGTCCTTAAACTCTACATAAAATCATTGTCACAGGATGGAAGAGACCTTTTCTAATATCACTAATCTGGGCTGGTTTAGAGCTGTTTATCATTTTAAGTGGTTCATAGTTATTGTTTGACCACAGTCTGGAAGCTTTATCTCAGGAAAAAACAGATGAAATTCCTAGCCTGTCAGACAAGCAGAGTGGTCTGGTGAAAGCTCTTTTGGGAAAGGTGTTTCAGGATGACGAGACTTAGCTGCTGTGACTCTTGTACATAACTATACATCTCCTGACTGAGAGATAATATCTAGTACTGCTGATTCCAGGACAGAGAGCCTACTTGTCATCCAGTAATTTGAATTGTGTAGTTTGCTCATGAGAGAATGTTGTCTTTGATAATGTACACAGTACATACATACTGCTCCTGTTTTCATAGAGCGATGGTTCCAGGTTTATTGCAATAAAAGATCTTAATCAGTTCATAGCATCTGCCCAAACATAGCCCAATATCAGATTATGTAGCACTGTTGTTCTACAGGACATTAGCAGTCATCTTTACGCCTGGTTCAGGCTTGAAGTGGCTGTAGGTGGACTGCTGTACTAAATTCTTTATGAAAGATTTGGGTCAACTGGAGAGAATCCAGAGGAAGGCAGTGAGAATGATTAGAGGCTCAGAAAACCTGCTGTGGAGTACTGATTGAAATAACTGTTTCACATGACAAAGAGGTTTTGAGGGGAGCTTCCAAGAGACTTCAGTGAGGAAGGGAGAAGCCTGTTACTGATCTCCATGATGTTCAGGACAAGAAGTGAAAAGCTTGAATTTCAGCAGAGAGTAGCGAGGGCAGCGAAGTGCTAGGGTAGACTGCTGGTGTGTGTGGGAAGGAAGGGGAGATAGAGGTACAATTGCTGAATGTCTTCAGGAAGATGCATTTGTCAGGAATGATAACACTATATTTAACATCCCTCAGGACAGAAATGGGCTGAGCACTGGTGCCTGCTCTCCCTGGTTCTGTGCCTGCTGTTGCCCTGGGTGCCACACTGCACACAGACCTACTCCACTGTCAGTAAGGTCCAGGGAGAGCACTTTCCAGGGAGCCAAAAAGAATGCTCTCTGCTGAAGGCTTTAAAAGGCTTTTATATAAACCTCCATTTATTAACAACTCAGTAAGTTTCAGCCTGTGGTCTGTAATCAGCAGAGACCTGCTTGATCTGAGCTCAGCAGGTATTCTGTGTGATATTCAGGAAGCAAGATGTGGGGAAGGCTCTTGCCTTTAATTTCTTTCCAAATTGGACTTTATGAGACTTCTCCAAAAAGCTGTTACTCCAAACAAGGGGAAATATATTTCGAGTAGGTTATATAAGTACATTACAACTGTAACATAAAATACCCTGCCTAGCAAAAGAGGCACTTGAAAATTAATTTGAGTATGCAGGTGTAACCCTCAGGCTATTTTGGTGCTGAGTCAATACCAGTTTAGTTCAAATACGAATTTTTATAGATTTTTATAATCTGAAACTCAATTCTTCACTGTGCCAAAAGGCACAGATCATTCACTGTAACCATTTGAGCAGCTTTGCTGTCTTAGGCATGGAAATAGGTTTGTCATTCTGTTCCTCAGCAGAGATCTCTCCCTTCACTCAGACTTCTTTTGTGGCTTTGTCAGTCAGAATGGAAATAAGCAGGTGCCCTCCACACCTCCCAGCTGTAGAGCACATTCTCTGAAGAAAGTTGAGAGCTTAAGTTTGGACATACCAATGCATTTTGGCTCTCTTCAGCTGCCTTGTGGGAATGGTGGCTTCTTCCTTTCAGAAGCATCCATGACAACTGATGCCCTGAGAAATTTAGGAGCAGAGCTGGGCTACAGAAGCCCCGCAGCAGGGTAAAATACTATCCCTGTTCCACCTCCTGGCTTGGTTGGGACTACGTCTGGTTTTATGAATGTGGTGTCATTTTTTTTCCCATGGCCTTGTTCATAGTGACTGGCTTCAATCCAAGTGAGAAGGAGTAGGGTGGGTCAGATCAGTTTGATACAGGAACTGGCAGCCACATCTCCCTTAGGTACAAAGAGGGGGATGTGGGGAGGGCAGCACAGGAGGTGGCAGAAAATGGCAAAAATCCCTGTAGTTTCTGCCAGCATCCATCTTCATGACTGAGGCTCTCTTTCCCCAGTGCTGTTGTGCAGAGTGCAGGTGGAGATACCAGCAGGGCCTGCTAATGCCAGAGAGTAAAAGATTCCCTTCCCTGAAAGTCTGCATTTTGTTGCAGTCTCTGTGTGTTACCTTCTGCATGCATTTCCCAGAGAATGTCAGGGAAGATGCCAGCCTGCGTGGACCTGCATGTGTTCTGTGTGGCTGTGATATTCTAGACCTGCAGCTGGTCTAGGCAAGCTGGAGTTGTTCTAATTGCAAGGCTCTGGCACGTGCCTGTGCTTGGACAAGACTGGGTGATTGTTAGAAGCTGCATCTCTCCACAGCTTTGTTGGACAGCATAATTGTCCACAGTCAGTAGTTCCTGCTTACTCTGGGCATTCACCAGTAAGTCTCCGTTTCCTTGCATGGAAAAGGAAGAGAGACATCAGACTAGGGATGAATGAGAGGGGAAGAAAGGAGTCTTCTGATTTAATGGTTTTGTTGTGTGTGCCCCAAGGTGCGCACAAGGTTTTCCTCTACCTTTTCTTCTTTAAGGCTGCAAGGTGTTCAGGGTCCAAGCACAAATTCGACCTGGTTGCTACCTAGGGGAGCTTTTTCTTTCATCTGAGGGAATATTTCTCTTAATATAAAAGCTGATATTAATAGGTGATCAGGAATAGGTGGGTCATAACCCTTGTTGTGTGCCTGGAAACTCTCAGATGGCATCACACTAGCTACCCCTCTGACAAGAAAAGAAAGAAATGAGAAGGAAAAAGAAAAAGGAAGTTATGATCTGTCTTTAACTTGTTAGACAGACAGTATGTAAGCTGACATTCCTGTGGCTTTAATACTGCAATAAAAATCTTATTTTATGCAGTTTGATAGGTCTTTGCCTTTTCATATCAAATTCTTAGGGCAGTCAGTTCCTGTCTGTTGGTGTTGTTGAAGGAATTCTGTGGACAGTTGAGCTGGTTTTGTCAGACATTTAGATGACAATGCTGATCCCTGTGCTAAGCAGGAAAGAAAGGACTGGAAATTAGAGGCAAGTTAAGCCTGTCCCTGGTGTACACCTGTAAGTAGCGAAAGGGTGATCAGGCAAGAAAAACTTTTCTGCTCTACCTGAAACTCTCAAACAAAATACAAAATGTATTGTCCTGAATTTACTGGAGAGGCTGTGGCTGTATCAAACTGAATTTGCATGAAAAGAGTATGCCATTGTTTCTCTAAGGAGGCTAATCACCCAGAAAGGTGAGATAATTTTTAAATGTTAACTTTGCTTTAAATTCCACTCTTAGTTTCTTCTTTTTCCAATCAAGTATTCTGTTTTTCAAAAAATAGTTTCTCTCTTCTGCTTTATTTGCATAAAGTCCAATAAAAGTGATGGAGAATAGCAGAAAAACTGAAACATGCAGAAAGTAATACATGGATAAGGAAAAGCTCTCCTTCCTATATTTTCTATAAGTTCCAGTTAATAGGTATCAATCACAATAAATTATAAAAATTGACAGATAGTTGCACTACAGAGTGTATTTTATTGCGTGAATATGCAGATTGACACTCAGCCTCTCTCTTGATAAAGATCTATGTTTATTGGAGTTGAGAAACAGGGGGAAGAGATGCACACCAACTTTTAAATTATTTGTTGTATTTGTTTTAAATTGCAGCTCTTGAGTTTTAATGTTAAATATTTGAAACATGAAGGTGTTTACAAATACTGTGTTTTACATCTAAAGCTGTAAAGTTTACAAGTTCACAGTTAATGCAACTCATTTGACATTAGCTGTAAATAGTCATGCTGTTGTAATTTAGTAATTTATGATCATCTGTTCATAGATTTGTATGGTCACAGCTAGAAAGTGCATTAAACAGTGGGAATATTGGAGGAAAGAAAACCATAAGGAGGGAGAGAGAAATGAAGGGAAACCAAAACTGAACAGAGATGTACAGAGATGCAGAAATTTACACTGAGAAGAATTGTGAACTCTCATTTTAAAATGGTTGCAAGACTTTGCTGGTAAATGTATTCACCCATCCTGGGAAAAAAGATGTCTGTTCCTTCAGGTTGTCTTCTGTAATTGTACTAAGTAGGTGCTATTATTTTACTTTTCAGATTCATCTTTCAGATATTACTTTGAATTTTTTTGAGATATTTTACTTGTGCTTTCTATAAAACTTAAAGATGCTTTATCTAAAATATCAAGTTCTCACATTTCTCTTGTTTTCTGCTTTTCTTGTCTTTATGTGGTGGCATAATTAAAAATAGTCCATTTTCTGAAAAGTTTTGTGCACCTCTGCAGATCTTGGATCTGGAATAATGGTGAATAGTGAGGTCCAAGCCCAAGATAAAGTCCAAAGGTTTTGGAGGGCACAACTATTTCATGAAGCGAGCAAGCTCCTATTTACAGAAGTGAGTTGTAATTTAGTTTTAGCTGCCAGTCATAGTCTGAATCCAGAAAGATGGTGCAAAATCCTAACATGAGGATGCAGTGAATGAGACCGTAGTGCTGACCTGTTCTTTGTGCAGTACTTTATCACTGCTGCTCTCAGTGCTGTGGTCCAAAACAGACCTGCACTGCAGCAGAACAGGAGCATTCAGCTCAACAGAACCTCTGAGGTGCCCAGCTCTTCAGCAGGGAAAACGTGAAATTTTGGGCTGTGTTAGAGGTGTTCAATGATTTATAAATTTCTGTTTCTGTACACAGCCTTTTAAGTGTTTCTCTTGGTAATTTTTTTTTTCCAGAGTAGCTCATTGCTGTGTTTATCCCAGTACCTCAGTGCTTTGAGTGTGTCCCCCCCATGTCTTTTATCAATTGGTAGAGAGACCAATACTGTAAGTTAGACAAAGAATTAATTTTCTAGCTCAATGATTTTAAGAGTTTTTTGCTTTAGAGATATTTCTGTATTTTTCCAATAGAACTTGCTTTTCCCAGGTAGTTTTTGAGGATAGAAATGTAGCATTTGTAGCCCACAGATCACTGTTTGCAGAGCTCTTTATTGGAGACTGGAAACTACATGAGTCTAATTTGTCTGGCTTGACATTGGAATTAATTGTCTAAATTGGGGAAGATATGGCTTGGGGCAAATATTGAAATATGGATAAGCCATAGGACAAAGAGGAAGTGTGGAAAAAAGGAGTATTTGTCTGGAAGCCAGGTCTGTAAAAAAAATCAGCTAAATGAGCAGCAGTGTAAAAGCAAATCAGATCTTAGGATTGCTTAGGAAAAAGAGCAGAAAATAAAAGAGAGGCCGTTGTTGTGCCTCTCTATATATCCAGGCTTTCCCCACATCTTCAACATGAGTGCAGTTCTGATCCCTGTCGAAAAGGATATGGTAGATATAAAAGAACTGGAAAAGAATCAAAGAAAAACAGTGATCAAAGGTGTGATACATCTTCCATTGGAGATTACTGTGTAAACTAGGACTCTACAGTCTGGAAAAGAGAATGTTGACTGAGATTTGATTGATATTACAAAGTCTGTGACACAGAGAGGTTAAAATAGCTTTGACACCCACACACCCCCCTCCCAATACAGTCTCTAAGGTACATTAATAGATTAAGGCCCAGTTCCAAAGAAACAAAAAGAGTTTGCTTTTGGCACAGAGGGCAGTGGATGCCTGAAGCTACTTTATGAAGGATGTGTGGCTGAGAGCAGCTTATCCCCACACGAGGAGGTTGAACAAGTTTGTGGAAGAGAAATTAGTTGACGTTTACTAAGTACAACCTGAGAAAACACATCTGTCTCAGGAAGTGACAAAATGGAAAAGAGTTGGATGCTGTGAGAATGTTAAGGGGAAGGATTTATATGTTTGCTGTGTTCTTAGTCATATTGAGACATCTTCTCATGGCCACTGTTGGAGACAGGATGCCAAGCTTTTGTTCAGTATATTCTAAAATGGCTGTTCTTATGTTTCTTAAAGGGAGTTTTTGAGGCTGATGTTATATTGCACTAAAGATTTTAGCATAAAAAGGAAAAACTTAGCAAGCAATTTTGTAGTGAGAGGAGTAAAAGGCCAGGGAATCACTGGATGGATGTCTGTGAGCAAGTGGTGTGATATACACCTATAAAGACAGCACAAATGATCCTAGAAAGCTTGAAGTACTTCAAATAGAGCTGAGAAGCATTCATGAAATGAATTAAGCCTATTCTAAAATATTCTCTACCGCTCCAGTTGTCTGTATTCACATGCAGAAGAGGCTACTAGGACAGTTACAGAAACCGAGTGTCTGCTCTACAAAAAGCGTGGGCTTTAATTGAGTTACATACGTGGCTGCCATTACTGTGTATAATGCATCGTGGACAGAATGCTAACTAGGGAAAAGACCTAATCAAGCAAAGAATAATACTGGCACAAGAATGAGTGTGTATAAACCGACCATGAGTGAGTCTGGGGAGAAAAATGGGGGAATCTCTCTTGCCATTTGAGCAGCAGATTTTTGCAGGAGTCTTCCGAGAAATGCCGTGGGGTTTGAAATAGTACAAGTTTTAGGGGTAAAAGGATGGGAATGTTGTCAATAGTTAAAATTCTGTAATTAAACCAGGCTTACAGAAGTCCAGAAAAGAGGTGCAGAGCTCTGTGTGTTCCTCAGAGTTAGCTGCTCCCTGCAGCCTCCAGCTGCTCCCTGCAGCCTGCTGTGAGGCTCTGCTGTCTGTGTTGGCTCAGCCAGATTTTGTATTGTTATTTAGCCTGTGTTCCTGTCACTTCCTGACCATGGCCTTTCTACTCCTTCAGATCTCAATTTGGATCTCAGCCATCCTTCTGTTTTCTGATCATAATCATCTTGTGAGGTGTAAACACTTGCTGTTTAGCCAAAAGAAAGAAAGAAAAAGACAGGGTAAGGTATAATGCAGATTTTGGGGTATTTGTTTACAAGACCGGAAAATAGAAACAGTGACAGCTGTTAAGAACTTGAAAAAACAGTTTGTGGTGATTCCTTACCAGATAAATATGTTCAACCTTTCCCAGTTTTGCCTTATGTTCTTTTTTTTCCCAAGCTGTTTATTAGTAAGACTAACAGGATGACGACAGATTGGTTTTGGACAAAGCCATGTGTGAAAGTATCTTTAAAAAAAATGACCCCTGGTAAAATTCCACTAAATATATTTTAATGTCTCAGAACACAACTTTACAGCTCAATGTCACCAACAATTAAAAATTTCCTGTGCGAGTACATTTATTTACTTCATCCAGACATTGCAAGAAAGGTAAATTATATTTCTGTTGTAGAGACAAAGTAGCTGAAATAACTGATGAACGTGTTTGAAGTCATGCAGGAAAGTTTTCCAAAGTCACACTTGTCTGTGAATTCAAGCAAACACGGTTAGGACACCAATAGAATGTGTGCTTATTCTCTGAACAGAATAGAGGACTTTTTTACTAGTTTGTGGAGTTTTGGTGATTTTTTTGTTTCGTTTTGTTTAAGATATTTTTGTCTGAAGTGAGGGGAAAAAGGTCTTTTACTTGTCCATGGTTAGTATGAAATCTCTTCATAAATTTATGACCTGTGTAGGTTACATTTTGGTTGGTTGGGTTTTTTGAAAAGTCTATGTAGCTGACTTTCCAATCTGAGCTTAAAATTTTAACTGTAGCTTTGTAGTGTCACAGGTGGAATGGCCAGAATTTGGAAGGTAAGTTCAAACCCACAGTAATGCTGGTGGGGGTTTGTTTTTCTCCAAAACCAGATTTCTCATCTGTTGAACACATGAGCCCTTGCACATCAGAAGGGAGAGAGAGAGAGAGAGCCTAGACTGCTAAAACAGGTCCAGGGTTCCAGGGGTGAGGGCTGTGTGTTAGGAGTCAGGGTGGTTGTTACCATGTCAGCCTGCAGACAGGGGTGCGCAGGTGCTGATCACTGTCCATCCACAGGCCAAGTGTTAACAAACTCACCTTGGTGTACCAAGTTAGGATACAGAACTAAAGGTGGTTCTCCAGTGCTTAAATTTCAAATCTTTTGTGTCTTTGGAATCAGTTTATATATTTTATGAGTATGGTAGAGGTGGAAATGAGCATGTGAGCTACACTTGACCTGTTAAGCTGATTGCTTTTTCAATTGTAAACTGGTAGTTTCATTCAGAACATTTTAGAATTGGTGCTAATAATATTGGGTAACAATACTGAACAGACAGAATAATGCCATGTTATTTAGGATTCTATAAGTAATTAGCAGCTTGAGTAATAATTATCATGGTTATGTGTATTGTATGCTACATATTACAGTTGGTTTATTCTTACTGGTGCATTTGGTATATTTGAAAATCTTGGCTATGCAGAGATTTAGGAGGCAGGTACTTGGGCCCTCTACTGATGATTCTGTGAATAGGAAAAGCTGCCCTGCAATATTAAAATGCTGGCATAATGAGTATTTTGGAAAAGGGAAGATAAATGTAAGCAGAGACTAGAACTAAAGCCTATTCTGTTTAAACAGAGCCACCCCCTCATTGTTTTTAGAAATATCTAAAAAAACCTCGACCCTAAGCCTAAAATCTTAGTTGCATTAAAAACAAATTACCTTCTTTTGAGATATGAAAAATAAAACCCATTAAAAGATCAAGTTGGCAAAAAGGCCCTATCCCAATGCCTTTTTTTGCCGTATGTTCTAACACAACCTATTTGAAATCGATTGCATTCTGTATTCAGGCTGGAGCCATAACAAAGTTTAACCTAAGGGTAAGTTGCTGATGGTAACACTTGTCAAATCTTCTCTGAAGCTTTGAGAGTCAATTGAGGAGGTCTTTTACAGTCAGGCAATCAGGCAATCTGACTACAAGTGTTGTTGATATGCTTAATTCTGAGAAGCTGCTCAAAAGTGTCAAGTCTCTGAGCACTGCTTGGCATCGCTTTCTCCCTCATTTGTGAGTATGTCAGAGAACATTTTGTGATGTTTTTCCAAGTGTTTGATTATAATGTGAGTTATTGAGTGTAGAGCTGTTTTTTAGGAATTGATCAGTATCACCATATCTTCTTGTACACCACTGATTTCTGTGTAGTGATATTTTAGTCAGGCAGTGGGGTTACTGCACCACACTTGCAGCTTTTTAAACCCTGGTTAATAAATCATGTCAGATTTTCATTACCTAATGTGTATTTACAGTGCTTTGAAAATATGAAGTGTCAGGCAGCCATCCTATCCAAACTTTCTGAGTGAGCCAGTACAGGAACCTTGCAGAACACTGTGATGAGAGATGATGTGATACTGCATCAAGGTGATACTGAGGGGGAGGAGTTAGGAGATGAACAGTATCAGGATGGGCTTCATGCATCTGAAGTCCATGCTACTGTTATTCCTATTACCAATACTCCTAAAAGAAAAAAAAAAAATTAGCAAACCTCATGTAAATGTGTATCTGCATTAGCACAACACTAGTGCAATGTTTATTGCTTCATCACCTTCCATCCAGAGTTCTGGTCCTCAGAACTCAGCCTCCTCACAGCTTCCTGCATCCTGCCTAAATGTTATTTTTCCTCTGAAAAAGGGTGACCTCATCCAAACCAGGTTTGGGAGCGATCCCTGGTGCATGCTGTCCCCCAAACTCTGGCAAGATAATTCTTGGCCTGATCCACAAACAGATTGATGAGAGTTGGACAAATAGCCAAGCAAGAGAGCCTCGGCCAGGAGCTTGGCACTTTGGCAGGCTGTGTACCTTTGCTGCTACAAAGTGTAGCTGTGGAGTCGCTGAGCTGCTTCTTTGGTTTCCCGGATTCCTGTTGTTCTTTTCCGTGATGACATGGACTGATTGTTGCAACCCAAATTTGGCAGCTCTTGTCAGATCTGTCTTACAGTAGAGCAGGGATGAAGGTGAATGGCCAGAAAATTCAGTAGCAGAGAAATTATTTTTAAAAAGTCATTAGCTTCTAAATAGCAGAGTCCTTCTGTGCCTTGGTAGTCACTGATAAATGAATGCAGCATGTATGTCAAAACAAGAGCGCATGAGAACAGGAAGAAAGCAGAAATGTGTGTATGATGATTAGAGCTGCATGACGCAGTACACTGAAGGCACTTGGACACCAGTGCACTCCAGGGCTGGGGAGATCCCAGGCTGAAGGTTTTCCTTACATTTCTCTCACTAAAGAAGCCAGTGAAAGTGAACTTTGCAAAGCCTTTGAGCATTATTGCTGAGTGTATCCATAAAGCAGAACTTAAAATTTTGAGTTCACTGCTCTTTATCTCTTTTCCTTTTTCACTTCTTCTTCTTTTCTTTTCTTGTTTTTCCCTTAATTTTATTTCCTTAGATCTAACTGGCTAAAACCGTGCTGTGGGAGACGAGCAGCTGTGTGGCAGGTATTTTTGCTCAGTGCAAGTCTCAACAGTTTCCTGGTAGCCTGTGTAGTATTGGTGGTGATTCTTCTGACTCTGGAACTCCTAATAGATATAAAGCTTCTCCAGTGTGAGTAGGAGGATTTTTTTTTTTAATTTTTTTTTTTTTTAATTTTTTTTTTTTTTTTAATTTTGATGAAATAAAGGCTTAACTTGCTGGGAGGTTTTGGAAGGGGGTGGATGTTTGGGATGTTTTTTCCCTACCATTTAAATTATTACTACGCTAGGTAAGAAATGTGTTCTTGTGGAACCCTGGTATAGTGAAGTCAGTCTCTTCTTTATTATTCTGACCAAAGCTAGGTCAAATAATAATTTCAGTACAGGACAGATTTTCAAAGGATGCAAGCAGCATGTACGTGCAGAGATTCACATGTTATACATTAGATATCACATTAGTACTTGAAAAGCTCTGTCCTTTACAGACATATTACATATGCACAGAAGAAAAATCTGTGCATCATTAATCTCTGATACCCATCACATGTAGATAGACAAAAGTGATGAACATACTGAAATAAATAGGGTACTTGGTGTTAACCTCTTATTAATTACTTCTGCTTGAGTGGATAGGAATTGAAATTACAGCCTTCTAGCTTGTAATGCACTGAAATGAGATAGATTTTCATTCTACTTTGCTAACACACTGTGAGTCAAATAATGGCTTAAATGGAGTTTTGCTTTATCTGAATTCACTCTACATAGGTTCCACAATGGAAATTTTAATGCTGCTGTTTTGCTTCTTAATTCCTCTTTTTTCCCTACTCTTAATTTCCTCCGTTGCACTCCTTTTTTCCTTTTTTTTTCTTTTTTCTTTTATGATACAAAGTTGACATGACCACAGACACCACCAACACTTTCCCCTAAGCTAAATGTTGAGGAGCAGCCTCTAGTATCTCCATGCAACCTCAGATGTGTTGAAATGGCAGCTGGGGTTCAGATAATCCGAATGCAAGAGAACATAGCATGAAAGAGTGTCTGGTGTCTTCTGTGGCAGCTTTAAACTGAGCAAACCAAATTTTTATTCTGTTGAAGTCCTTTTACTGTTGCAATTTGTGAATTGATCATAGTGGCATAAAGATTCAGGTGTTGCAGTTGTATTTAGATGACTTTAAGGGACTTCATTGATAATTGCAGCCTTTTCTTAAACTCTGTAAGATGAGTGTGAATGACTGTGTGTCATTTCATGCTGTTGCTCCCCATTTCCACCCATCTGTCCATGCTGCACGCACTGTTCAGGGCATGGCCACTCCCTTAGAGCTGTTACTTTCTCTGCTCTCTGGTCACTCAGTACTTTTGGATGAGGAAGCCCAGGATTTGGACAAGTCTGCCACTTTCAAAAAAGTCAGGAATGCTAATTGTGGGTGTAAGGCCTTAATGAGGAAGAAGCTTTCAACAGTATTTATTGAGGTGCCGCATCTTTCTGTTTATGTAGAGATTTTTCACTTTCTGTAGAGACAAAGGGTTTTAAAGACTGTTGATTTCTCTGAGTTTTAACAGTTTTGGTTTGCTCCTTTGGAAGCAGCCATTTCCTCACCACTTATTTTCTGAAGAACCTTCTAAAGAAAGATTTACTTAAGGAATCACTGCTCCCCTGTGTGTCTGGTGAATATGACACTGCTGAAAGCTTTGCAGCTTACACCTTGTGCATGACCTGCAGGTGTTCACTTGAGCCAGGTGACTTCACTGTTCGGAGGTGGCCCCTGCCTGGATGGATTTGCTCAGGACCATTCCACTTGTGTTACTACTTCACATTCTAGCTAATGAATCTGCAATTTTGAATACCTTCTATCTTGTTTTAAATCAGATAAAGGCTGTCTTGGTGAGGCTGATCTAAGTATTCCAGTTGTGCCTTGTAAGGGATGTATGTCACACTGAGGTTTTGAAAAGCCATTAGCCCATAACTGCGTTTCTCAAAAATGTAATTACAGTTTTAAAAGTTTCCTTATTCTTTATAAAGCCAAGCAGTGCATTAGGATACCTTACAGCCCATCACTGCCAGTTCTGTCCATAATAACAACTGCTAATTTGCTATAGGCTGTAATTACTTAGGAAGCCTCCCTTAATTAAAAGAAAACCAAACCAATCAACCAGAAAAAACAAACAAACAAACAAACAAACAAACAAAAAAAACCACAACAAAACACAACAAAAGAGACCTGGTGTTTTCTTTGGCTGTGACATTTTTAGGGTATAGTTTTTCTCTCCTGCTTTCAGTGTCGTCTTTGGTTGCATGATGCCCTCCTCCCACGCACAAAGCTGTTGGTTTCATAGGTCAACACCATGTTTACAAACTGTAGGACACACACGTGAAAAGGTCGGACACCTTTTAGGGTACTTTAGCACAAAGTGTATTCATTCCAGAATTAGAAACCCTAGAAAGCAAGGGACATATGTCTTTTGTTTTAGGTCTCTGTTCTGTAATCAGATTTTTAAAGTCTGTCTTCAAAAGCTCCTCGCATGCAATAAGAAAATAACATCTCAATACCTTGTGATGTTCTGCAAAAGCAGAAATAGATGAGTATTAACTCACTTGCACCTCATTATTAAAAAAAAAGAAAAAAAAAAAGTTGTGGCAGGTTCCAGTGCCTCAGAAATACAGACCATGCTATTCATTCCTCGTCTTCAGCAGTTTTGGGGAAAAGGAGCTCAGGAAATGATGTTGTTACTGCCCTCGTTCTGCAGTCAGCTGCAGCAGGTGCGAGTGTAAAGGCAGCAGCCCTTGCTGAGCAGCGGAGCTGAGACGCCGCAGCTCGGGCTGCCCTGGCTGAGCCCTGCAGAGCCTGCGAGGGAAACGCCCCGTGCTGCAGCAGTGCCTCGGTAACGCGGGGGTCAGGGCATGCCAGAGCCCACAGCATAACACACACACCCCTGCAGTGTGGATCTGCCAGGAAACCTGGAACAACATCCACTGAGAGCAGGTGCTGCTGCTCCGAGCTCCCGTAGTGCTCGCTCAGGGCTCGGCAGGAGATGTTTTCATCCCGCCCTCCTGGTCGCTGTATCTTTTTTGGTCGCTAGGGGGCAGCTGGAGCGTTGTATGTCAGTCGAGCCCTGTTGGAAAAACTGCATCCAAAGGGTTTCCCGTTCTTCAGGCTGCCCAATAGAGATAGTGCCTTAGGAAACCTTATTATATTGTATTTTGCCGATTTGTTTCACCTTTTAGTAGTTCCTCTGCTGCAGCGCAGGAAATGCTGTCATCACGCCCCAAAAGAGCTTCAGCAGTGGGAGTTCCAGTGGCAGGGCATACTCACTTTGATTTGTATCCTGATTTCTTCCTACATCCTTTTCGTCTCCTTCCCATATTAATAAATTCTGATTTTAAAATAAAATTCTTCATTTAGTGTGTGCCCTGTATGTTCTTGGGAAATAGTTAAGTCTGCTGCATTTCTGCACGTCTATGCACACAGCCACTGCTTGCCTTACACAGTCATTCTCTGACACTGCAAGACTGCACAGACTGCTCTGGTCTGTCTGCTGTGGAGAAGGTAGACTCACAAATAACCCTGCAGGAAGGAGAGAATGTTTGTTCTTCATTCCCTTCGTTAGAACTTGGGAGCATGAGTTGCTAGCAGTTCAGTTAGTGGACCCTGTCAACTTTCTGCATTTTTCTGTCAGCATGAAATGTAATTTGAAGCCCATTTTGAGCACCAGTTTTTAAGCACCTGTTCCAGACAAATACTGATCATCTGAGATGTATTGTCAAAGACTGAACACAAGGAATAAAGTGGGAATAGCAGAGCATTCTGTTTCCTTACTGAGTCCTAGATCTGGATTTTTAGGTACACAGGAATTAGTCACACATCTCGTACTAAAGCAGCGCGTGGGGTGAGAACATGAAGCAGTGGCAGAGCATCAAAGACCTGAGCTGTGTCTGCCATTGCTTCCCAGCAGCAGGATCTGTTAAAGCTCCAGTGAAGAGCTGCAAACATGGTGAATGAAGGTGAGCAGCTGGCAGGACTGGAGTTCCATGTCCATTGCATCCCATCCTCTTTCTGGTACTTCCATTGCAAAATCTAAGAAAGCAAGCTTTACCATATGTAACTTGTGGCAGTACTAATTATGCTAAATCTAAGTTGCACTCTGATACTATAATGACCCTTCGTTGTATTATGTTAATTGCAGTTTCAAGTGCTTCCCAGTTTGCAGGAGTAATTCACTGGATCAGCCTAGTCATCCTCTCTGTTTTCTTTTCAGAGGTATGTATAACCAAAGTCTTTCACCACATACAGAACTGCAAAGTATTTTTGTGTTGTCACTGGAATTAGCAAGAGCTTTACAGTGGTTTGACTGTAAATAACGTAGCACTGTGTATTTTAAGGAAAAAAAAACAAGCAAAAGTGTACTGTTGCTGCTTCTACTTAGCAAACTAAAAAAATGCTATTTCGGTTAGCACTGTATGTCAGTTGCTTAGAATTGGTAAGGAAACGTGGAAGGGAAGATACTGCCTTAAAAATTATAATTGGAAAGCTGCAGGAAGAAATAATTATCTCTGAATCTACAGGCACTGTACAGGACAGTTTGATCCATTTTTATCAATGTCACTGGTTATAAAGTATAGTTTATAGTTATAAAGTATATGTATTAAGATGAAGGTATGTTCTTCAAGAATAAAGATCCATGGGAGTTTCATACAAAAAGATCTGTTTTGAGAATGGAGTTATCTCCTCTCACAATTTATTAAGGTAGTTTATATATTCCAGGTTGCTGCATATAGACCTAGTCAGACAATGAAACAAATGGTGAATTTCTTTGCCAAAGTGTTTATGAATGTATGCACTGGAAAAGGTTCTAGTCATGACGTAACAGATGACCAAACTGGGATCATCTGCCTTTCTGAGCTTTCACTTTTTTCCAGAAAGAAGTCATTGGTATTGAGACATTTAGACAGCTCCTGAAATATTCCAAAATGCTTTTATTGCTATTTTTCAGGTTCCAGTATGTTACTTGTCACAAAACAAGTTTTATGTTTGTTAAGTTGGAAGACAGCTGGGACTTGAAATATCTTAAAATATTTTTTCTGGTTCCATAGGAGAAAATATAATCCAGAAAGGTTTGTTAATTACTTCATTCTGTAGGAAATTTAGATAGTTATGAGGTCAAAAATAATCAAAAAACAAAGCTATGATATCTGCAAATGATTTATTGGATCAGTTGTATTGAACTCATACTCATCGTATATCATTGGTAGTTTCCGTGATGCTCCTAACGAAATCTATTTACATGTATCATTTTGTATTTCTCAGCAGGGTTTTTTAGCTGGTGTTGTCAGTGGGTGCTTTCTGAAAGGATTGTTGGATGGCAGGCAGGGATCTCACACTGCTCTGCCTCCCAGTCTTCTGCTGCACTTACACAAATAGGTCCCATTACTGGCCCCATCCTTTGACAGCGGTGGGCTGTAGGTTACATGTAAGACAACTGAAAATAATCTCTAAGCACTTAAAAGAACTTGTAGTCTTTCCTTTCTGAATTGCACATCCTAATTCCCTAAAAGACTCAGGTTTGCTAGATGGTGTCCATTCCCTTTAAAGAAATACTTTCCTCTTCCCTCCAGAATCTTTACTCAGTGCGGATTAGCACCCTGGAGCTCCCTGTAATCCTGAGCTTCCCAATAGGGTCAGCTTGTAACTGCTGCTAGCAGCATGGCTGCACAGCCACGTTCACCTGACCCCTTTACTCTCTGGAACTGGTTTCACCAAAAGCCTCTCCTGTGCTGCTGGGTTCCCTGCTGCTGCCTGCAGTGCTGTTTTCATTCCTTTGCACCACCAGCACTCTGCTCACACCTGGCGCAGTGTCTTGCTCCTGTGTCCCTCCCTGAGTGCACAGCTGTTGTTGGGCTGTTTGTGGCACTGCAGACACGACCTCAAGGCCAGGGCTCATCTGGCTCAAGGAGAGAATTGGTTGTTTCAGTTCTAGTGGGACAGAGTACCCTCTAAAGTGGTTGAAATGGTTCAGAAGTATTTTACAGGAGAAAAGTAACAGAAGTGTTTCACAGAGCCAAAACAGTTTCCCTGACTCACCTTCTTCATTTTGGCTTTTCTCTCTTTATTAGCTTTTTGGAACTACTTTGTCTACGTGCTGTTCTCATTTATTATAAACTTGTCACTCACTTCATTATCTACTTCTGTCTTCTAAAGTAGCTTCCTTCACCTATTTGATTATGGTTTGAATTTAGATCAAAGAAAAATGAGGCCACAAGACAGCTATGTGGGGTGCACAGACCAGGGCACATGTTTGGATATGGATTCATTTGGCAGCTCAGAGACAGAGGTGGCTCCACAGAGCAGCTGGATGTGCTTCAGAGACCACCAATATGGGAAAGAGTTCAGGTGTACTTTTCCTGCTGGGTTTGCTGGGTTTAGCTGTATGCCAGGTTGAATTCATGTTGAATTGTGTCTTAAAAGAGCAAAAACAGAGAGTATAATTTTCTGTCATATGAATTTTTTTTTTTCTAAGAGGTTACAAAATACTGCAAAAATTGCAAATGGCTTTCTTTTTTCATACATCTTAATTTTATTTACTCCTTTGGTCCCTTTGGGGGATTTTTCTTCCCTCTGATTCCCGTACCATGAGTCAGCTGTCTTTGGGATCATTCGTTGAGAAGATCATGTGTTACAGTGAGATTCTGCAGTCTGTGTTTGTTCATACCAGAATCATATTCCAGAAATGAGCAGGTTTAATTATTTTACCTGGGTATAACAGGCAACTGCTGAGGGTTGATGAGTGCCTCAGTCACTGTTTTTCGAATCAAAGCAAGTATTTAAGGTTTCTGGTGTTCAAAAAAGGTAGTTTCCATAACAAGTACCCTGTTCTAAGTTTCAATATTTACTGTTTATTCTGTAATTTGGTTCCCATTAGTTGTAAATATGGGTGCACAATTCTTCAGGAAGGCCTCAGCTTAAAGAACAAAGAAAGTTGTAAAATACTTGTTAAGACCCGTAAAACTTTCAGCACAAAATCTGAATGTTCTGGAAGAATACAACTGATTAAAGGTGGTGCTCTCAAAGCATTGCAAATAACTGCAGTGCAGGTGAAGTTAAACAGGCACTGGCTTTCTGCTTGGTTAAAATGAGGGGGCTAAACATGCCAGCAGCTGGCAAATGCCACCAGAACAGCTGCCAGCAGAGCTGAGTAGCTGCTCTCGCAGCATCTTCCTGCTTGTCTTACAGCCACAAGCCTTAAAGGCACTTTGTTCATTTTATACTCTCTTGTCGTTGTCTGTGGCTTTCCAGCATCAAAATATCCATATTCAAGTGAAGTGTATGTCAGCTTTGTTTGCTTTTTTCCAGGTATTTGAATAGGATTTACTAGTGGTTTGTCTCTGTTTACATACATCACTATGATTTGTCTGAGCACCAAATGTTACCCAGACGTTAAGACAGAAGAGGAGAGAGAGGCTGAGGGGGAAATCCCAGTATCAGCAGCCGGGCAAGGCCAGGGTTGCACCCTCTCAAGAGGGCAAATTCAGCCTTGGTATTAGTTGGCTGAGAAAAGGAGATGGGGAATGTCACAGAGTTTTGATAAGTGGTCTGAAGTCTGCTCTTAACAGTTCTATCCCATTGCCACACTTACGTGGTTCTGTGGCTGTTGTTCAGTTCTGCTTTTCCACTAGGACTGATGAGACTGTGTGCAAGAATGGAGTCCTTGATATTAGCTGTTTGCATTGCTCTGTGTGTGCTTCAGCCAGCCCAGCACTCAGGCATTCTGCTGAAGGGAAGCACTTGAGGGTTTCCCTGGGAGGAGCCAAGTCTTGTGTACTCAGTCAAGCAAGCACCAAATCCCAGTTTTTTTCTGGCATCTGTGTCCAAGAAATGAGCTCTCAAATTTAGTACAGTGAGTCTGGGCTCCCAGCTGATAAACAATCTGTTCCATTAGCTATGGCTCACAAGAGGAAAAACTCCAAGGCTTTCCTCACCCTGTATGTTTAAAAGAAGTGTTCATAGTAACCTGCCACTTTTCTGCTTGTTAATAGCAGCCCTTGAAAGGAATAAAACCACCAAAGGGAGGTTAACAAACCTGTTAAGGTTCTGTTAAAAAAGAAAAACATCCTAAATGGCAAAACTAAGTAAAAATGTCTTTCCCTTAACAAATTCATAATTTATCTTAGAGAAACTCAGTTATGTTACTTTTGTTATATTATTTGTGGGCTTTAAAGAGCTGAGCAGAAAGATAATAATCTATTAATCTTCTGTAAGCTGTGATTTCTCTTCTGTGTGTTTACTTTTATTCCATGTACATACAACTTTTCTCCTGGTGCATAAATGCACTTCATTGCTGTATGTTTTATTTTCTAAATGGAGTGAGTAGTGGGGTCTAGGAACAAAGATGCAGATTTTATATATTAATATGATTTATAAGGGTAAATTTAGGCTTCTTTCTTTGCTAGTGTATATAAAATAAATTTTAAAATACTGGGAATTTCTTTACTAAGCAATTTTCTGGCTTCACAAAGAAGTAGTTACCATGGAAAATGGTCCTGTAAAGTTCTGGAAATCTAGCTAGACATCTGCCTGAAATGCCAGTCTGACCATTTCATTTCCAGTAGCATACCTAACTTACAGTGTGCTCTCTCAGTACTTAATCTGTGCTTTCATTTCTTGATAGTGACAGTGCAGCACCTCCTACACCACGTGTTTCAGAGAGAAGTGTGAGCTTGTGTGACCATGCTCAGAGGGAACTTGTGATGCAGGGCTGCCTAAGCCCAGTTCCCTGGCCACTCTGCATGTGTGGTAGAGTCTCTGGTGAGCCATTCCCATGCCTGAAAAACCCTTTGAAATCTCTGCAGAATTGTCAGTGGACAGACAACTCATTGGTTTTTCCCATATGCTAAGAATTAAGATTGTGGGAGTATTGGGAGAACGTAAGAAGAAACAGAAGTGCAGAGTTTGTGCAAAGGTGCATTTGGGTATGTGATGTCCTGGTAGCATTAGTGAGAGAGAACACAGTGTGGTTGTGTCTGTTCATGGCACCAGGCTTTGGCAGAGAATGATTTCTGTGGCACCACGAGCTGATGGAGCCCAGAGTGCAGGACACAGGGTTGGATTGTACTGGCTGATGCTGACATGGGGTCTGTAGTTTCAGAGCCTTGGTTGAAGAGAAGCTGTGTGAGGAGGGTGCCTGTGCCCTGGAAACTGAAGGATGTGTTTGTTTAAACATGCCAGCACGTTTCTCTGGGCTCTGGTGGCCTGGGGACAGCATGTGCTAGGACAGCTCATGCAGTAGCTCAGTACAGGCACACCAGGAGATGGCAAAAGAGGAGTCTTCTAAGGACTGGAGGAGCTAAGGCCTCTGGGAGTGACCCAGGTGAAAGGGGTTGTAAATTACAAATTGGATACGAGATGTTCTGGGAAAGCTTTCAATAAATATTTGGTCTTATGAGATACGTGCAAAAGGCAAAAGCTTAATCTACAGAGTTTCTGGAGCCTCTGTAATGGAGGAGAGGAGCGAGAGAGGCAGGCAGGAAGGAAGGAAGGAAAGTAGGAAGGACAGACATCCCTTCCATCCACCTCCATCCTGTCTGTCTCCTGCCCAAGCTGTACCCCATTATGAAATGCAGAGGTGCTCTCCTTTGCCTTGTGCTGCTGGGCCAGCATCCCCTCCTGTGCTGCCTCCTGGTGATTTCACACTACAGAGGGATTTGGCGCAGTGACTCACTGAGTAGTAAATTGTATATTAACTGTGCAAGCAGAAAAGTACTTAAAATTACTTAATGTACCATGCAGTCAGCTGACAAATGCAGTTTGTGGGAATTCACACAGCTGGCTCAGCAAAGGACTTGGCCAAGTTTCCCTACAAAATTAGAGAGAGAACCTGCAGCATCACACAATTCATCATAAACTTCACTGCAGACAGTTAATGTCGTGCAAACAATTGTCACTGGGAGACTTTGTCAGTTTTGAAATTAGATTTCTGTCTGAAAAGTGGTTTAAAATTTTATATGGGTTTACTTAAGCTTAAAGAAGTTAACAGAACTGTTCAGTCATTTGCCTTTTATTAGTGCACTGGACAGACTTTTATGCAATAAAATAGCTTTAGCAGAAGAAAAATGTATTTCTGATATAACTAAAAAATATATGTGTGTTAAGGACTTTCTAATTAAAAGGTTTCCAGTCAAAAAACATTAAAGCTTTATTTTTCAAGTACAAAAAAATCAATCTGACAGTACTTTCCTTTAACAGGAAAGTGCTCACACTGATACTTAATGTTTTTTTTGAAATCTGTATTCAAAAATGCAGAATGCCTGTGGCATAATGCAAAACTGTTTGTGTGCATTTGCTACATGCCTGCACATCAGTAGGAAACAGCTGTGCTACTCCAGTTTTTCCCTTTTTCTTGTAGATTCTTGTACTTAAAGATGGTAGAGTTGTGACTGACATCGGTTTTGTCTGTGATGAATGTTTTACAGTTGCAATTCTCTTCTAATTCATATGCATCTTTCAGTTTATTCCTTGAACAGTAGGTAGGAAGTTTCCTGGATTATTAATTTCTCTCTCAGTGTTTTTTCAGATTCTGCTACAGGTCCTAATTTTTAAAGTTCTGTACAGAGACAGTATACAATCAAATGCAATATATATGTATTTGTGTGAAACATATTTTTGATTGTTTGGGAAAAAATACTGAAATGTTATATATAAGAAATACCAATGCTTTCATTTGCTATCAAAGCATTTATTATGCTGAACAGTCAAGGAGGTGCCCAGTACAGTCCACATTTCTTTGGTTCCACCTCTTCTGGGTGAGAGCTGTGGCAGCAGCAGTGGATTTTCTCTCTGCCATGGACACACAGAGGCAGAGCAGGGACAGCCAGGGCTGGTTTGGACTGTGCTGGCACAGGCTGGCCCAGGGGCACCTCGGTGGCCAGGCTGGGGCTCACTCAGGTGACCAAGGACAGACTGCTTTTCCTAGCTCTTGCCCTTCACTGGTGTTGGGGTGTTCTAAGAGTGACAGTGCCGGTGCACAGCTTGAAGAGCTTCCATACAGAATAAATGTTTTCTAAGCTTACCCCCAGTTGTGCCCAGCTGGTTCTGCAGGGTGCACCTCTGGGGTGGGAGGAGCTGGCCTATCCCACCCTTACACTCACCTTCCTGCAGTGTCTGCTCAAGCTGAGAGCCAAGGTGCTGATCATCTGGGCATGTTTTACTGGACACCAACACCCAATCCTGCATTAAATGTCTGCCAAGTAGACTTCCAGTCACTGCTGACTTGTGCTGATTCACAGCAGCAGAGTGGCAATGAAAACATTTGTGTTAGCTTCCAGCCCTTGGAACTGCTCACACCCATTAATGTGGCAGTAGCACAGTCTGATTTAAATGCTGCAGTCAGGAATTAAAAAGGCAGAAAGGAAAATACTTTTTTTACATTCCCTCACCAGTCCAATATTAAATCATATTTAGGGTTGTGAGGCAGTGTTTCTTTTCCTTTGTGCAGATATGCCTCATTTCAGTGAAAATACCTTTGTGCACACCTGTCCAAAGGAAGGAAGACTTTCACCCTCAGTTTCTGTAAAGTTGTTAAGTGCTCAGCCATCCTGTATTGGTTGCTCATTGACCTGGCACTTAATAAATACTGCATGAGCAGAGCAGAGCATGAGCTGTGCTCTCAACAGGGTGGCTGTAGGAAAGGTGGTGCCCCAAGCTTCATAATAGGCTCTGCTTGTCCTCATGTGTTTCCCCATGGCTGCCTGCTGTGGAACCTGTATGGACCCCAGATAACTGATAGAGCTGAACTGATGGGCCCACAAGTAACTTGTACTTCAGCATTTCGTGCAGCTCCTCGCTGGGGAGTGAGGGACATGCTGGCAAAGGAGCTGGGGTGCTTTTGCCTGGCAGAATTCAGCTCAGGAGCTGAGCTGCGGCTGCAGGAGTGCCTTGGCTGCTCAGGTGTGCTTACACCTTGTGCCTATGTCACATCACATCATTCTGGCCAGTTTGGGGTCATTAGGTGCTCAAGTCCACCTGCTCTTGTGCATCTCTTCCTCCACATAATAAATAAACCTTGGAGGTATAGGTTATTATGGAGAAAACCTTACTCCCGTGCTGCATTGGTAAAGTGCTTTGGAAGTACAGTGTTTTTAGGAGTACAGACTGGCAGCATTGGCAGATCTTGCTGTCTGTGTAGAGTATCCTCATTTTTTGTAGAGGAAAGAGGATGCTGCATTTTGTCTTCTGGCTTGTGCCTCCCTTTCTCAGCCAGCCTTGGCCTGTGCCTTTGCATACCCCGTTTCTGAGAGCTGTTGTCTGGTTCACTCTCCTGCTCTTTGGTGCTGTGGGACTGGGCTCTGGAAGCACCATCTGCCCCACAGCAGTGTTCCCCTGGGCAGAGCAGGGCTGAGTGCTGTTATCCAGGTTTCCAGTGCCAGGAGAACAGAGCACAGTCATCCCAGGCCAACAACTGGGCTCGTGGGGGTTGGCAAAACCACACATAGGAACACTACTGAACAATTCAGTGTTGTTCTGCAGTTAGGTACTGCTGGTATGTTTGGCATAAATTCAGAGTTGCTTGGGATTTAGTATTTGTATTTGTAGTGAAGAGGAAATACATGTATTCATCAGAATCACTGTTTCTGCACAATTCTGGGCATGATCACCCCATCACATGTAGGCCTGCTGAGCACTAAGTCATTTTTCTGCTCTTTAATGGAGCAAGCAGCATTTTGGTGGTCCTTGTAGGGCTCCCAGCTGCAGGTAGACTCCTCATGTCTCTCCAAATCTGACCTTGTTGCTGTTGGCAGGAAACATCCCTACCAATTAGGCTTTTATGTGAATTCAATATCAATTGATGGATTTTTTCTTTTATTGTGTCTTCTGAAAGCCAATTAAAAATTAGGAAAGGTTCCATTGGATTTTTCAATAGGAATTCACCATTGGTTCATTCTGTGTTCTTTCTTTATTACTCTTTTTAGCTGTTGAGGCTACTTACTGCTTTTTGCTTCATAGAGAAGCATCACAGGAATATTTTTCTCCCTTATCCCATGACTTTCTGGAATCTTACTTAATTTATCTTAATAAAGCAACTGCCTTTGACTCCAGTGAAGAGCATCTGCTCTTCAGGCTGATGAAATGTCAGTACCTTTAGGCATCAGGACAGGACAGGGCCTCTTCTCTTAGAACATCAGTAAGCACTGGCATATCAAAGATGGCCAGAAAAGAGAATTTTCCCCCATTCTGACTACGAGACCCCCATGGTGGATCTTATATAGGCGTAGGTCAGGAGGGCGGGGAGGGTTGGTAATCTAAATCACACAAATCTGAAAACAGAATTTTAGAAAGATGGGAAGGCTGATGAGCATTTGAACTTGGAACTTGTTTGTGGAGGTTTTACTAAGTCAATGTACTGGTTGGGAAGCAATGTCTGCTTTTTTTAATATAAAAATGTAGCCATTTCTAGAACCTGATTATTATTTAGAAGAAATGTATAATGCTTAAATAAGACAAAAAATTACTCCCTAAATAGGTGAAGGACTAAATGTTTATCTAAGACTGCAATAACATTCATAATCTTTTTCCCCCTAATCTATTTTACTAGACTGTTTTGAGGATTGTAGTCCTTGGCATATGGGATTACATTGAAAACAAAATAGAGGTAAGCTCTCTCTTGGTACTCTCTCTCTTGGTTTTCCAGGCAGCCCCAGTAAGACCATGAAGAACTGCTTTAGATGGCTTTGTTATTTACCTGGTGCAATACAATATCTTTTAAGGCAGATAAATACACCCATTGTTCTCATTATGTGCATTATCCATAGCTGAGTGATGCAGTCCCTTTTTCTGTGCGAGACTCAGAAGATTGCAATATTTGAAAATATTTTGTGAAGGGAGGGATTTTGGCCTTCTTGCTCCTTGTGTGACTTGTTGTTAGAGCTGTACTGCTCTAACTAATGATACTGCTACCCTGAGATGTAAAAATTGTCACCTGAGTTTTATATCCCCATTGCCATAATTGAGTTGAAATTAGTTGAGTTAGTTGAAAAATTGCATGTAGTTTCCTGGTAGTAAGTACTTTCCCATTTTTATTGTGAAATTGTTGTGATAAACATTGTAATTGGTACCTCCAATTAAAAATTAGGTAGAATGTGTATACTCTTGTAGAGAAAGAAAAGGAAATTAATGTGTTATAAATAATACATAATCCAAATCTGAGCAGAAATCTGGAGATGGGGAAAATTAAAAGCTCTTTCTTGATACTGCCTCATGAACCACTGCTGTGCAAGAAAAACCAGAAGACAATCTGGGTGTTCTTGGAGCATAAGCAATCTAGAGACTTACATATTTTTGTAATGGAGTTGTAAACATTTTAACTTGTTTTGCTAAAAAAATTAAATTAAACCTAAATAGCTGATTCGGGGTTTCTTATTATCAAGGCTAAATGCAGCAGTTTCTGTTAATTCATTTTGGTAATTTGGAATCGTGGTATTTTTTACTGCCCACTGAGTGGCTGCAGTAAAAGTATTTCTTTTCAATACACTGAATTGTTATACACAGTTCTGAATAAGTAGTTCTTACAAAAATCCATGCCCTGCCTCTTTATGCAAACAGTTAATCAGTGGGCCTTGGCAGCAGGGCAGGGTTTCAGCAGGAATGAGAACATGGTGCTCTGTTTTGCCCTGCTGGGCCAGCGTGGGACAGACACAGCACTGCTGCCACTTTGCTCTGAAACACATTTACTAGCTCATTTCTGTCTAAAGCTTTGCACAATTGCTTTTTCTGAGCTAATCCCAGTGCAGCCAGTGTCACATAAATCATTTGGAACAGGCCCAATTGTCAAAGTCCCTGCAAGCCTCACTGCCCCATAAAAGCAAGAGCAGGTAGTGTTTCTGTCTAGGTGCACAGCCATTCCCACACGTGTTGTGTAGCCTCTTGGCTCCATCTTTTTCTACTTGTCTTCTTGATCTCTTCATTTAGACAGTAAGATCTATGGGCAGGGACTGCATTTTTTTTTTAGATGACATTATGCCAAGTAACAGGTAATGAATACCAGTGATGATAAAACTCTTTGGCTGTAATAACATTTAGACTATCACTTCTCCTTGGGGATTTTGGCCAGTATTTCCAAATACCTTTCTCTCCCCCTGCCCTTCCACCACAGTTTATCTCTCCTCACCTCATGAAAAGCACTGAGGAATTCTGTTGTGCTACCTAGAAAGGATGCAGCCTTTCTGTGGCTTGGCCACCTCTCATATCCCTTTCAAGCAGGTACCAGAATTACATTTCTTTTGGACAAAGAGGGAGTCCTTCAAGATTTCAAAGAGGAACGGCAGGGATATGGTTTTAAGGAAAGGTTGGAAAAAACTGATTTCTCTCTAGGTGTTTGATGGTGCTGTCATAATCTTGTCCTTGGCACCAATGGTGGCCTCAACAGTGGCTAACGGCCCCAGCAGCCCGTGGGATGCCATCAGCCTTATCATCACGCTGCGGATATGGAGAGTGAAGAGGATCATTGATGGTGAGTGGGGACTCACTTTAGGACTCCAAGCATTACCTGGCAGACTGGGAAAAAGAGGTTTTAAAAATGCAGAAAGATTGCTTGCTACTACTGTTCCTGTCATTGTCCTTTCTCTTACATTTTGCTAGCACTGAACAGAATAGAGTTATGACTCCCATGGAGGAGAGTAGGTCTGGAGATCATGGCTGTATCTCCTGCTCTGTAGGAGCCTTTATAATTTATTGATTTGTTTTCCTCTTAGGCACCTTCCCATCCCCTGTCTGTAAAGTGAATGTCCTGATGTGCTTTATGTCTCTTGCCACCAGATGTCATTCCAGATTCTGCAAAATAATTGATTTTCTGCTTTGCTGATATTTGCTGTACCGTCCCCATAACCGTACAGCCAGCTCTGTCTTGGGACTTTATTTTCTAAGTTTTTGTCAGTAAGTTAGTTCTATGCCAGATTGCAGGATGATTTTCTTGCTCTGGGAATTCCCAGCAGAATTCCCAGGTGCTCTCTGCAGTGCTGTACATCCTGGAAATGAAGTGCCTGTTGGTGGTGTTTTGCACAGACCTCTGTGGGGATGTATCAAGGGAGATGAAAAGGCCCCAGGAAGTCAAGGTTGCAGAGAGCAGAGTCTGTGGCTGGGCCTGGAAGCAAAGACTTCAGTGTAGGTTGCTGTGAGCTCAGCAGTTTCAGTCAGCTTAGAGAAAAGAAATAAATGAATGGCCATTTTGCTCATGTGTGAAAAATCAGAGTTAAGTTGTTATTTTGTGTTTAAATGCCCAGGAAATTCTGTATTCAGGAGAGGTCATAGCCCTCTGATTGAAGCAAAAAAGAAAATTTCAGGATTTTGTTTAGCTTCAGAAAACATTAATTGCAGTATGTATTGACTAGCTTTTCTGATCAGTGTGAGTTTGCCATAGTTAAGATAGGAGCAAAATTTCTGGAGCCATTCAGAAAACGTATTGAAAACTGGGCTGTAGCTTGAAAAGCCATAGAAGATAAATGCCCTTTTTGTTTTTTCAAAATATCTTTCTTAGTCTGCTGTGTCCATTAAGACACAGCAGGTGGATTTCTTACCACCGAGTCCAGGAATTAAATGGTTAGGGCTCTGGAAAGTTCTTTTCCTGAGGGAGCTGTGCTGTTCAGGTTTAGAGGGAATGGGATTGACTCTAAAGAGAAAATCCTCCAACCCAGTAATTCAGGAAATCTGTGGCAAACACTGGGGAAGAGCTGTACTAGCATGGAATCTGGGAAGAGCAGGCAGTGTGCATTTCAATTCAGCCAGGCAGATGGAGGTCTGGCCAAACAATATCTAGACCCTGCATTTCCTGTGTTAGAAATCCTTCCCTGAAAAAAGTACTCTAGTGCTGCTTCTATTAGAAATTCTCTAGTTCCCTTGATGCAGGGGAAAGGGGTGATGTTCTTTGGCCTGTAAAGGTTTTCTTTCTGATAAAAAAAACCAAATCACAGCTGGGTTGCTTTAAGTGTTATTTGTGTTTTCCAGCATATGTCCTTCCAGTGAAAGTGGAGATGGAGATGATGATTCAGCAATACGAGAAGGCAAAAGTTATTCAAGATGAGCAGCTGGAAAGACTAACCCAGATCTGCCAAGAACAAGGGGTAAAGTTCAGTTGTGTCTTTATTTACACATATCTTGTCAAGGCAAGTCAAACAGTTCATGTACTTCGCTGCAAGCTGAGCTTTGAGAAGTACCACTGGGACTTGTGCTGTGGGGTGACAGGTCTCAGTGCTAAGGAAGCATTAGCTGTAGTCAGGATATTGTCAGCATGGTATTTGTCAAACAGCAGTCAGCTGCCTCTGCTGCTGGGCTTGTGTTTTCGGAGGTGAGGAAAACAAATGTGAGCAACAGAAGATAAATGGTTCCACTATGGCATTTATTGAATGAGTACAGCTAGCTTGGCATAGTACTAACATACAAAAGCCATTGTTGGAGACTGCAGCTAGTATTCCTAGGAAAAGAATGTGCAGCTAAAAACAAATTAATTTCACTGCTTTAAATGCGCAAGGCGACTTGCTTCCCTGTAGGTCAGTCAGAGACTCCTGGCAAGTTCAAAATGTTGCAGTAGAAGCTTCTAGTTCCTGGAAGCAAGTCAAGATTTAAGACTCTTCCCAGGCCCCCAAATGTTCAGTGATTCAGTCTTAGAGGTAAGGGAAGGTGAAGTTTGAAATATCTCAAATGAATATATTTTATATTAAAAATGTGTAAAATCATTTTTGGGGCAATGAGCCAGGAGTTTTTGCCATTTGTTTTATGCAAATGAATTCTTGACTAAGTTGCTTTAAAGTAGAAAGCAGGGATGGATGTTGAGGCTCTGGATAAGTGAGTGTTGAGGTGGCCATCAGACCACAAAAAGATGATCCCCAGGTGATTTACTTCTTGTTTCAGTGATACTTCTTGTTTCAGTGAAAGGGGAACTATAGATATAGTCCAAATAAACCCTGGAGATTTCTAGCTTCAACTACCACTCCTGGCTTGTGGCAGGTACTTTTGAAATACAAAACCATCAATATTTAGGTCCCAACTGGATTTTTAGGTTTAGGTCCAGGTCTCCTGGATCTCAGCCTAGGATTCTGCGATGAACTGCTGGTGGTGGTGAGTTGCCTTGTCTGTGTGATGCATTAGGAAGAGCTGCAAACATTGTGTCATTTCACAACACTGGTTTTGAGTCACTCGTATTAACCGTAACAAAGTTCTAAACCTAAGGCTTGGCTTCTGCCAAAAATTACTAAGTGCCAGCTATATTGTCTTTGGTGGCAAAACTGCAGTCCTCTACGTTACACCTTTACACGGTGATACTTAGTGGTTCGGGTTCTGTCAAGGTTGTGAAATTGCCAGGTACTTGGTGTACACACCCTGTCTTACAAGGGAGATGTTACCCCTTCACCCAACTCATTGAGCAAATCAGTGATTTCTTGAGTCTCTGTGCAGCATTTTGTCTGTCAGACCATATTAAAGGTCTTGACAATCATAAATTGTAAAACATTTGTTTTTGGGAACTTTGCTATACAGCCAGATAACACACTCTCTAAGCAAATTTTGGTGTTACTGTTTCGTAGTCTGAGTGAAGGTGGGCTCATTATCCCAGGTGGGGTTTAGGAACAGCTCTTGCTGCTCTTCGTTCTGGGCCAGGTACTCCTGAATGTCTGACCAGAGTCACCCTAAATCCGAGCTCCGATGGTTACAACCTGTATATCAAACAAAGAAATACTGCACTGGGAGAGGAGTAAATCTGAGAAAACAGAGCAGATCCTCTTGCAGCTTTCAAGTGTCATCTGCTATGGTAAAATACAGTCTATAGAAAGATGACAGCTTGCTAAATCCCTCTTACTGGCCTGACTTGCTGCCAAACAACTGTCTCAGCTGTATAATATCAGGTAAATGTACTAATTTGCTGCAGTTAGTAACGTAAGACATTGACAGGAGTACTGCATCCTTTATTTGTAAATTATTAGCTTCATAATTCAGTCAAGAGCAAGTTGTCAGCATATTCACATTAATGTTGTGTACGGCACCTGATGGGAAAAATGGCTCCTAATGGTATTTAACCTCTAAAATTCCACCAGGTTTTTGCTTTTTCATTTGATGATCTTTCCTGAGCTTTCTAAAGGATTGCTTTTTCATGGTGTTTCGTGTGCTTGGCAGTTTTTGAGGGAAGGTTTGCCTGCAGTATCTGGCTGTGCCCAGACCCGAGCAGCAGCCAGGAGGATTCCAGGCTGCCCTGTCTGTGGGTGCTGGGGCTGCACTGCCCACATGGGCAGAACAGACAAGTCACCGTCGCTCCCTGCAGCCCAGCAGTGAGGCAGGCACTGATTCACCCTGAGCTTTACCTTTGTGACCACACTGGAGACTTGCATTTATTCACTAGTTAGAGGTGGGGCTGAGAACATTCCTGGTGGAAAGGTTTTCCCAGCGCTTCCTTCTCTGAGATCCTGAGTTTGGTTTCTTACTGCTTTGCTGCTGCTCAGGCAATTGGGGTTAGAATTCTTGGGGTCTGGCATATTCTGCAGATGAAATGATCTTTAAAGTTTCAAGCAAAGTATTAATTATTTTGTTAGAGGAATTGGGAAAAATAGTTAGCCTGTTTTGCTTGGGATTTCAAACAAAAATAATTGATGGGTGGTTCTCTGAGAAGTCCCATGCTGATTTGAAGCTGGTGCTTAATGCTAGGCAGACAAAACCAGAATTTCTGTTTTAAAAATTAAAAGTAGGAAAGATACAAACTCCCTTCATCTTTTTGAATTCTATTTCTTTTGTCATTTGTGGGGTTTTTTTTTGACCAGCGATGGGGTATCACAACTATAAAGTTCATTTCCATTCCTAACTGACATTGGAGATGTACTTTTGCAAACATGAAAACTCTTTCCATGTGTTGCTTTTTGGCTAGCTGTACATCTGAAAAACAGAATATATTTATAAATTATACTTGCACAGACCACCACTTTGCTCTCTGTAGTACCCCACTGCAACTGTTTGAATAGTCTGCTTTTTATTTATTCTCCATTGGCCAAAAAAGAGATTGTTAAACAGGAATGGAGCATGAGGGATTTCTAAGAATGGGTAAAGGCAAAAGGAAAAGTCTCACTGTGGTCACTGTCAAAAATATGCAGAGTATATTGCTGATGATTTTGTTTTCTCAGAATAACTTAAATTGCAAAACAAAGACCTAAAGTTTCATTAGCTACAAATTCCAGTCAGGGAAGATTGTTTTTTTTTTTCCTCTGGAATCACCTGTAAAGGAATTTCCATTTGTGATAATAGATATACTTACCTGATCTTGTCTGCTTAGCTTTCATGAGAGTAATTCAGCTGAACACAGCCCAGCCAAGAATATGTGCTCAGCCTTATCACACCACAGCTCCCTTTCTGTCAGTTCCTATAGAACTGGGGTTTTCATCATTCTTAACACTGCAACAACTATGGAGGCTGTCATTTCTTTTTTAATCTTGGAATATAATTTGTACAACAGCTGCCAGTTTAATGACAGGGCTATTTAGCTGGTAAAATTACCTATTGGAGAAATAACGTATGCTATCTTCTTGCAATAATTTTAATTTATTTCTAACTACCAGTCATTTTCTTGGTGGATGGAAGGCAGCCAAGGTCATCCCATGTTTTATTCTACCCATAAATCATTAGTTTGCAACTGTCTCCTGGTTTTTATTATTACCAACAATGGCTAAACTAATGGAAATAAACATTGGATTGTATCCAAGTGGCAGATGAGTTTTAGGGCAAGGCATTGTGTACAGACAGCACGAATAGAATTGAGCAAAGTTACTGCTCCTGCATTAGACACAAGTAAGCTTCTGGCTAAAATATTCGTTGATCTCTCAGAAACTGTGTCAATCCTACTCTGTTGTTAGACCATTAGAGGGTGAGTACTCCATGATTCACTGCTAAGTCTCTTTTCAAGTCTTACATGTGTATTATAAAATATCAGCTAGGATGGGTGGCCCACTGAATAAAACCAGGTATGTGAAAGGAGATGCTATCTAGAGCTCCGGGTAGGTCTGTCAGTTTACCTGCTTAGAAATAATCACCTCATGAACTAGTTGAATGAGGAAGTGCACAGGAGTGCCCCGTAATTCTTTCTGGTTTGTTTCCTGACAAAATATTGCCAGGTTTGTGCAGCAAGAGGACATGTAACAGATTTTGAAAATGGTAAGTTTAAATTTTCCATTGATGAACTTCCTCTTCATGCCAGACAATCTTATGCCAGATTTTGAAAATGGTAAGTTTAAATTTTCCATTGATGAACTTCCTCTTCATGCCAGATAAACTCATTCTTCTATAAAGTGTTCTGTATCCCTTTTTCTTGGTAATAAGTGTATTTTCTCATCAGCCACATGTATTACACCTTTGTTGCTGTCCTCAGCTCCATTGTGGTGGGATGTACCCAGACAGTTCTCAGAGGTGCACAGTGACAATACACAAGCATGGAACATGCAAACTTCCTGTGAAATACAAGAACAAACATTTTCATTGTGAGAATGGGCAAGCACTGGAGCATCTTGCCAGAGAGGTGGTGCTGTGTACACACAGCCTGGAGATAGTCAAAATTTGAGAGGACAGGCTTTCAGCAGCCTGAGCTAAATGGAGCTGCTTTAAGTGAGCTGTTGGATTAGATGGCCCTCCCAGTTCCATTTCAGTTTAGATTATGCTGGGATTCTATGAAGTTTTCAAAAATATATTTTGTTGGAAGTGTGTTGGAACTTTTTGGAAAATACCCACCAGAAGCTACCAAAGTATGTGTAGTTCAGGAATATGCATGTCATAGGTGTCAGGAGGTGGTTTACCTTTGTCTCCTTGGTCACAAGTTATCTTCCACACGGAAGTAAAAAGTATTTTTTTACTTACTGCCTGTCTTTGAGATTTCCAAGGTTCTTCCAGAGGGCTAATACCTATGAGTTAATTTAAATAAATCAAAGCATTGTGTTTAAGCTTGTATGCCTTTTTTTTTTGTCCTCTGATGATGATGTGCAGTATGCTCCTGCCCTACAGGCTGAGGGGAGGATGGTGTACCTGGAAATACAAACCGTGTTTTCCTCAGTCCAGCTGTGCTGGTCCAGGTGTACACTCAGATCACTGCATCAGCTCCTACTGCAAATAGAAATTCAACATCTTACCTTGGCCCAGAATTTTAACTTAAAAAGACTGTTATATGTATCTCCTAATGATTTATTTTAGCTGCTCTGGACTGCCTGAATGCAGTCAGAGCAATCCCATTAGCTCTTGTACGCATTAGAAATGCCTGAGGTCAGCGTGCAATATAACCTACAGTAGATAGAAGTACTGCAACCTAATTTGCTCATGCAGCCTCTCGTTGCATTTCGCCTGTAAGGAACACATCCCTAGACTTAACCTTTGTTTTAAGGGGTTGCTTTGAGTGGCTGACACTATTCTAGCATCTGCAGGATCCTGGGATAATTGTTAGGAAACAATTCCTACTGAACCAATCACCATGCCTTTTATGAAAAAAATCCATGCCTTTTATGAACAAAAATTCTGTTTCTTGTCTGTGACGGGGGGCCATCAGTACCCTGGTTTGGTGTCTGCAACAGGTGACACTGGCACCCAGATTTGGTGTCTGTGAGAGGGTGAAACCAGTGCCCAGGTTCAGTGTCTGTGACACGGTGACAGCGTTTCCCCGGTCTGATAACTGTGACAGGGTGACACTGGTGCCCCAGTCCGGTGGCTGTGAGAGGGTGACACTGGTACCCAGTCCGGTGTCTGTGACAGGGTGACACCGGAGCCTGGTCCGGTGGCTGTGACGGTGACCCGTGCCCGGCGTGACCCGCGGTTGGTGGCGCGGCTCCAGTTCCCGCTGCGCTCGGCAGGTGGCAGCAGAGCCGCGCTGCGGGCCCGTGGCCGCGCTGGGGACGGAGCTGAGCCCGGCAAGCGCAGAACTCAGGGAATGTGCCCGGGAAAGCTGCCCGGCCGCGGGGGCTGTAAGGACTGGCAGTAACCTGTGCTGTTTGAGAACGCTCACTTCGTCCCCAGAAACTGTGACTGGGCAGGAGGAGTCTGGGCTCTCCCTCGTTTCTGTTGTGGCCTCCTTCTCACCTGCATAACGCAGTGATGCATTCAGGCTTCTATTGTTACAATGTTCAGCAAATCTTTGTAAATGCTGAAGCTCCTTAAATTGGATCTGATGCAGGCATAGTTATTGAGCTGACTTTTAACTAGTTCTGTCTGTGTTAAAAAATACCTGCCAAATTTTTTGTCTTGCATGAAAAAAGGAAATCATACCATAGTTCTAGGCCAGAATTAAGCATTTCAGTGACAGTTATTTCTTTTTCTGACACATGTGAATGTTTTTGAAGGGTGAAATGTAGAAAAACAGAAATTATGTATGAGCTAAACAAGGTGAAAAAAACCCCTCCAATTTTTTTTTTTGCCTATTACATTTGAGTGCATTTCTTCCATTAAACCAAGAGAGTGTCTGAAAGGGTATCTTTTTCTCTTTAAAGGTGGAATGTAAGGTATTCCTTGTGTTTTTCAAGTCAGGGATAAAACCTGAAATTGCTTATGTTCACACCGGCACAAGTACCTTGAGCCTCAGGATGCTTCAGGCTGGCTGGGAACAGAGTTAGCAGTGCCAGTTCTTCTTAAATAGGTTAACACAATAAAAACTTGCAGGAATCTGCCATGGAGGCTTCACTGCAGGAAATCAGGGAGCAGGGCAGTATTTTGACATTTGCTGATTCCACCTGACTTCTGACTGCCACTGCCAGAAGACCTTTGGTTAAAAGCAGTGAGCACTTGCAGCCAGCTGTTTGCAGCTGCCAGGCCTCTGCGCACTGAACTGCAGATGGAGGAAAAGCTGTCTGCTTTGTTAGAGCCCTGGATTAGCTGCTTTGAATGGGATCTGGAAAGCTGGAACTGCCCTTTGGCTCTCTAGATTTGAGTCTTGCAATGGGCCTTCCAGTTACTGTAGTTCCTTCCCAGATGCTCTGGAAAGCAGATAGTCTCAAGGTGTGGCAAACTAGAACTCCTTTTTCTTTCCTGAATCTGTGGGAATTCTGTCTGGTTTCCCCTCCCTGGTGTTTGCACCACGTCTGACTGCAGTGGAACAAATGGGATGTGGTGATGGGTTGCAAAATCTGCCAGTGAAGCAGATCCAAGTCACATCTGAGGGATGAGAGGCGCAGCCAGGTGCACTCAGCCAGGGCTGTTCCACGTGGGTTTCCCAGCATGGAGGTGCCAATTCCGTGTGTGCTGTGAATGTGGAGTGGCAGCTGCCATTGTCCTCCTGCTCTGGCATGGCTCTTCAGGCCCTGAACCAGGGGAGGCCCAGCAATGCCACATTTGAATGGTTGTCTCTTACCTCCTTTGTGTTTCCCTCTCAAGCTCTAGAATTAGACATGACTTGGTCACTGCTGTACTACTGATTTTAAAGAGCTACTCTTTCAAAGAGAAACTTGTCCTTGCAGCTGTGCTGTGTGGCACAGGGAGTTTTGTCCTGCTTATATAAGGGTTAAAAGGGTCTCTGCAGCCTCTCCAAAAAAACTGTTCTCCTTCTTGCATTGTGGAAGATGCGTAGCCCTCAAAAACAAAAGAAATCTGCTGTATCCCTGTCAGATTGTACCTGGTAGCTTCTCTTTTTCAAGTATCTGCTTTATAACACCAGTCACGAGCAAATCCCCTTGTGGCTGCAGAAATTCTTTAACATGTTTGAGAGGAATGACCAGAAGAGTGGTAACCTTCCCCAGGGTTTTCTGCACACTGCTGAGTACAGAAGATTTCAAGTCAGAAGAGGACTGTAGTATCCTCCCCTTGTCTAATTAGTGAGGAAGGACCATTCTGGGTGCTGCTTAGAGAACCTCCCCTCCACTGGAAGCCTCATTACAAAGTCTGGTTAGGGATATTTGTCATGATCCTAACTCCCTAAATGTCTGTTAAAAGTGGTCTCTTTTAACTCCTCTATAAAGGTTACATGAGGTTGGGCAGTAAAACTTGTTAAAATTGTCCAAAATCTTACCTTCAGGACACAGCTGTGCAAAATAAAAGACCAGCATGAGGCAGTCATTGCCTTTAGATTATGTGAGCAATGGTCCAGCTCACATAGACTCTGGGAGAGCACCACCAGCTTGGACTCGTGTCCCGGCTCAACCACGCAATTGGTTTTACCACACCTGTAGGGTTAGTGATGAGTAATAGGTCCCCAGCTGTAGCATGTAAACTTCTGGCTTTGCTCACATGACATCAGTTTGTGGTGGTGTTTTTTCCTCTAGTTTGAAATCAGGCAGCTGAGGGCCCACCTTGCTCAGCAGGATTTGGACCTGGCTGCAGAGAGAGAGGCTGCACTGCAGGTCCCACACGTGCTGAACAAACAGAGCAGCAAGAGGTACAAGGTGGTGGCCACCGAAGACTCAGATGACGAAGCCACCGAGAACATCACTGAGCTGCGACCAGCACAAGGTGAGTGCACAGCTGATCCTCCACAGTGGGGTCCCACTGAACACCTTCACTCCAGCAGGGATTGGTGGCTGCCCTGCGGGCTGCAGTTCCCCATTGCTGCAAGGGAGACTGCTTCTGCTCTGAAGGGACAGGAGCTGTTGTGTTTGGGAGCAGGTTCTAAACAGAGCCAAAGAAATGACAGGGGAAGAAAATGGCTTTGATGTACCTTCCCAGTGTCCTCATGATTAGATCCATCAAACACTAGAGAAGCAGCAGCCAAATGAAAGTTGGCCGAAGGATAATCACTCAGAGGCAAAAGCAGGGAAATTGGGAAGAACATTGAAAAACAGTTTTGGTCTTTGGCCACTTGCATTTCTGTGGTTTGGAGAGGACTCCTGCATCAGCTGTGGGGCTTGCCTTGCCTGGAGACTGTGCTCTCACCAGTTCCTAAAGCTGCCAGTGTTGGGCAGGGCAGCACTGGTGCCAGGAAAGGAGGGAAGTGTAGTATGGGCATCCTGCTTCCATGTCTGAGTGCCACATGGCCATGGTGAGGAGCACTCTGCTGGGCAGCTCTGTGGTTCAGGGGATAACAACAGTTACATTTACTTGGATCAGATTTTATAATGTAAGTGTTGGACCTGATTTTTTTTCTGGAAAAGACAAAGCTCCTTTCCTGTGATCCACCAGCCCTTCCAGTGGAGTGCAGAATGTCTCCTGCTTTAATGTAATAGTCCAGAGGAGACAACACTTTCTGCCTTAATGGTATGTTAGTCTTCCTTGGGCATCTTAGCTTAATTATTGTGAATCTGTTGGAATAAGAAGTTTGCATGGTATCTTTATGTTGATCAAACTCCTTAGAATTCAAGGCACAGATACTTTAAAAGCTGTTAGACATTTTCAAATTATAATCCTTTCCTTTCTCTACAGAGTAGTGAAAGCATGTAGAAAATTGGTTTGGTTTTTTCTACTTTATAATATCTAAGCACTAACTACAGTAAAGCCATTAATTATTCCTGATATGAAATTGTATTTAAAAGCAGACCGTTGAGCAAGCTGACCCCTAAAATGCATTTCCCTCTTTTTTGTAGCATTTCAGAGGTTTCCCCAGTGGATATATTATAATTTATGCATGTGTTCCTTGCGGGTTACATTTGGAACTGAAGAGTTGTGCACATTGTAAGGAGGCTTGCTGAAATTTTAGTGCTGTGGAGGTTGATCTAAAAATTCTTCTGTCCAAGGTATTCATTCCAACATCCAGGTTAACAGAATTACTCATTATTTGTGTCTTCCTGTAAAATGCTGCCAACACTTGCAACAAAGTAGACACCCAATCTTCAGGATTGATTTCTGCACTTAGGTAACATGATTAGAGGGATTTGTGCTTTTCACTGAAAAAAAGACATTCAACAAATAAGAAAACATATATTGCTTTACATATTGGGGTGCAGTTATGTTATATTTAAACATTTATACTGAACGTGCGGAATAAATTTCCAGTTCCTGGAGATCATCTAAAAGTACCAGAGGAAATATTTCTTGTGAACTGTATTATATATTGCATACAAAGTCTTTGTAGGTGCCTTGAGTGCTTGTTGTCAGAACCTAAATTAGGGTGACTGTATTAGAACAAGTGGTTTCTGTGGAATGAGGCAGGAGCTGGACAGGAGAAATCCCGTGTTCTTACAGCAAGGGCCAGCAGTCTGTGGTAGTCTGTCACCTGTGGGGCTGCCAGCACAGGGCCCAACTCAGACTGCATGAGACACCCCACACCAGCAGTGGTGTTCAGTGTGCACAGCCCAGGGCACAGGCAGTCAAGGCAGATGATTTCACATGGCATTTCCAGGATTATTTTGCAGTGCTGGCTAAGGGATTGCTTCTGTGTAACTTGGAAATCTCAGCTCACAGCTGGAGAAGGCAGTTACTTCTGGGCAGTAAGGATCCTGGGCCAGCCCTGCCTAATCCTTCTCCCTCCCCACCTCGACTGGGGCTTTCTTCTCCAGCTCTCTGGCACCAGCTTTTATTCCCAGTGATACCCTGGCAGTTGCTGCAGCAGCTTTCCCCATCCTCCTTTTGCTATGCTGGCAGCATCTTCTTGTTCTGCACCCTCCTGGGCAGTGCAGGTGTCAGCCAGAGCTGCCTGTGCTGTGCCAGGTGGAAGGAGGGCATGGCTGAAGGTGCCTGCATGTCCTCTGTGTGGGAAGGGCATATGCAGTTTGTGTGGGATCCCATCTCCCCACCTGCTGAGGCATGTGAAATACTCAGAGATGTGACTCTGCAGATCATAGGCAGAGAAGACAACTCCTGTACTCTCCTGCAGTCACACTGGCTGTGCTGCCTTCAGGGCTTCCCACACCATTTGTTCTGCCTGGAACTTCAGCCACCAATGTTTTAACACCTGACCTTTGGGTCAGGGGTTGTATTTTGCAAGTTACCCTGTGTGTCAGACCACGTTAGGGATTGCTTTGCAGCCGTTTTCTCTAAGCTGCGTTTTTCCTCCATAAAGATTCCAGAGTGAGGGCTTCAGCTAATCATTCTGAGTGCCACTTGGCACTTGTGAGCTCTGGAACATGCCTGCCATGGCCTATTGCACTGCTAGAGAGAGGAGAAATGAGGGACCGGGTCACTTCCACTGTCAAGAGGAAAGGAGCAGTTCAAAGCCACAATTCAGCTGTTTGGCAGAACACCCTCTGATGTGCTGTTCTTTTATGCTCAGGGAGAACATTAGCCCTACATACAACACCTGAGGCTGGGGGATGGAATGGAATGCATGTGTTTTTGCCAAATGAAACTTTGTCAGCCTTCAAAAAATCACTGTCTTCAGAGAGCTCTGAATTCTGCCAAACCAGCAAGCTTGAGTTGGCTAGAGAACATACTGCATGAGAAGATGGGATATTCCATCTCAGGCTAATCTTATTTCCTCCATCTATATTGAACAATGGAAACATTCAGTGCAGAATTCTTCACCATGAAGAGCTGATGGAATAAGAAAGCATTGAGTCTTTTTACTTATTTCCCTACCTGGAAGTTTTATGGGACAGTGCATAAGTTAAAGCTCCTCAGGGGCAGTTGTAGCTTGTCTCTGGTATTTACACTGGATTTTGTGCAACCATTTACTACAGCATTGAGTAAAATAAGTCAGGTAACCCCAGTATCACATGGTACGTGCAGCACCTCAGCTAATTTGTGTAAGGATACACAGTGACCCGCACCAGGAGAGCTGTGTGTGTGCTGGCTGATTTAGGAATTTTCAATTGCATGTTTTCACCCAGATTTTCCTTCAGCAGATCTCCTGCTCTTTGTATTTAAAGTGCCTTAAATGGCAAGTATGAGACTGGGAGAAGCAAGAGCTCTGGTCAGATAGGCAATGGGTTCTGAAAGAGTCCCATAACTCCCCAGCTAACATTTCATGCCTCTTCCTGAAGGCCAGTCCTGTGTTAATTCTGGGAACAATGAGATGGTTGCTGCCTCCCACTTCTGTCTCCCCAGAGCAGTTCACCAAGAAACCTCCTGACACAGTAGGAATTGCACTGTGGAAAATTATGGATATATGGTATTTCCTAATTAATATGGTAAAGAAGCAGTAATTTTTTTCACCTTTAATTTGCTTTGAATTGAGGTTTTATTTCTCTTGTCAAGAATTTTATCTCCAGAGCAGACAAATGTAAAGGCTGAACAGTTTTCAGCCTGCAGGTCAAAGGGTACCAGTATCAACAGCAGGAAACAAATAGACCCCAGAGAAGGGCAGGGCTGGAGGAGCTGCAAACCCAGGGCAGAGCTCTGCCATTTGCTGCACTCTCAGAGCACTTCAGCTCTGTTTGTGAAGACCTTGGGCTGAAAGCTGCTGCCTGTGAGTGCACGGCAGCATCGCTAATGATGTTCAGATTGTGGTGGTCAGCCTTTCTCTGAAAGCAGGGAAATACCCTGAGTGCTCTTTTCTTCTTCCCAGAAATGATTGCTATTTCACATAATGGCAAATATCATCTTATCTATTAAACTTTAAATTATAAAGGACTTCTTACCCCATACAGTATGCAACTGGTCATGGTGTGAATAACAGCTAATATTTTCTTGTTCTGCACAAATCATTTTTAGGGCTTGGTATACAATGTTCCAGGCTTCAGGGAATGCCAGGTTCACAGTGCCCCCTCTAGCCATTAATACTTCCTTCCAAAATTTATTATTCTTTAATCTCTCCCACAACATATGAATTAGAGTCCCTAGTGGAAATTCCTCATTTTCTTGCATGTATCATTTCAGTTTTTGAAATTCTACAGTACTGCCACATTGTAAGATTACTATACCACCCTTCTATTCCTTTGAGCAAGAACCGGAACTTCACATCGCCAAAAACCTTTTTTTAACTGTTCGGAGTCAAATTTCCATTTTTATGGGGTTAGCAGTAAGTCTTTTGCTTTGGGGGACTGCTGCAATTTATGATCATGCTTTAAAGAAAAGTAAAGCTTGCCCTCCCTGTAGGTACCCACTGTTTTTTAAGTGAAGAAAGTAGGATATTGGGAGGGGAGCATGAAAAATTCTGGAGCTTCAGGGGGCTTCCCTTAAGATTATTTGTAAGCTGTCTGAGAAGGCAAAGCAGGGCACTGGAAAGGATTTTGTCAGTTGTTCTTTGCAAGGCAGTCTGAGCTGGTTGGATGTTTTTAAACTCTAAGCCAGTTCCTTTGGTGATCATCTGTTAGTGCTCTAAGAGAACCCTGTTAGTGCAAAACAATAGATAAAAAATAGTTTATGGTTATTTTCAAATGCTGAAATGTATCTACTTTGAAGTCTACTCCTGGAAATGGAGTATCTAAGTGCACACCACCTCAGCTTGACTTCTCTCTAGGTGCCTCTTTCAGGCTTTGTGGTTCCCTGTGCACTGACCAGCCAGGCAGGAATCAAAGGAATTAAACCTTAAGCAACACTTACGGAAATGTGTGTGCATTTAGCAGAGTCAGGCTCTTGAGTTTCATAGTCACCAAAATGGGTGGGGTAGAAAGGCTTACTCCCAGAAGGGATGAGCCTACAGTCACGGTTGTGAGGGTGAAGTTGTCTCTCATCATTAATGTGAAGAGGTGTGGAGACATTGCTGACAGGTAAAGGAACACAGAGCTGGAATGTTTTCCACTGTCCAAGCATGCAGCTCTTTCACAAGGATCCCTTTCATGAGCAGATGGTGCTCTCTGTGACAGCAGTGATTGTTCTGCCCTCTGCAGCCCTTCCACCCCCTTGGGTTCTAAAATATCACAAGTCTTTTCCTAATCTCAGATTGCATTTATTTGTTGCCAGTTTATAACAGTTTGTTCTTGAATCCTTTTGCTTAATTTTTTCTTATCTTGATGATTGTTTCAGTGGCAGCTTCTTCCTTAGCTTTGTATTTTAGACTCAGCAAATGTTGCTGTTTCACAGAGACAGACCCAGGTTCCTCTGAGTTTGCTTCAGACTGACTGTACTGAGTCAGCTCAGATGTGGATCTGCTGATCCATACTCAGAGAACAAGTTCTGGAAGAGCACTGAGAGTCCCCCAGGCCATCCTGTGCCCACAGCCACCCTGACACAGAGCTGTGCTGCATCCCAGCCTTGCTTCAGTCAGCTCACAGCACTCTTGCTGCATCATCTGCTCAAGCGAGGCCCAAAGCCCCCCTTTTGTTGTCAGGACACTGGGTTTCTGTCCCAGCAGCATCTGCTGGTAATGGAGCCTGTTGCATATCTCAGATTTCCTTCTGCACGATGACTTCGACCACAGATTGATTTCTTACTTAGAACCATGATGATGCTGTTGCTCTGTTTTCTCTGCAATCTGACTTTACAGTTGCTCTCAAGATGGAATATCCATGTGCCCAGGCATCCATCCAGCCTCTGCAGGGACTGGATGTGTGTGTGAATTGAACAGTGGTGTGAGTACTGCAGCTTGCAGTAATGTAGCAATGTGTCTTCAAACCAAAGGCAGGGAAAGTCTCCTGGAAAGTGCCAGCTGGCTGCTCTTGGTTCCTATTGAAACAGATGAAAGATCTCCTTCTTTAGAAACCTCCTAGTAGAGACTGTTTTCTGAAAGGAAATTGGGGTAAGACATTACTCTGAGGACTCACTTCCTCAGTGGGAGGTTGCACAGCAGAAAAAATAACCTTCCAGTTCAGAAAATTCAGCTTGGAGAGACAGAAGGCAGTACAACTAATGGCAATAAAAATATGAAATAAAATACTCTAATAATGAAATATTTCAAAATAAAACCCCCTTTTTAAGGCCTTTTCTTGTATGCAGGGGAGTTGCAGATCATTCATGAAGACATTGGTGAAACAATTAAAGATCACTGTTGAGGCATTATAGAACTGAAAGAGATCTGCCTTGGGTGGAATGTTATATATATGTTTCACCCAATTTATTAGGTTTTTATGGGGCCAAGAGAGAGAGATTGCAATGTTGTCTCTTGGGTCAGATGAGATTATATGGCACTGTACTCTAAGTAGTTTATTACTCCCTGAAACATTGCAGTATATGTTTGGAGTCCTGCAGGAAAAGAACAAGCAGGTAACTTGGAAACCTGCATCAGACAAAATCCAGTGGTTGTCAGACAGATTCTGACTGAGAACCACACGTTTTTTAATAACAGGGATTTGGGCAGCAGGCAGAGATGGGACTGCACTGCAGTGAACAGCCTTTCAGGGGGGTCGAGTTTATGTGAGATAGGGCAGAGTCTGAGCAGCCTTCCCAGTCAGACATTCCCTTCTGTGGGCTGGGAGTTCTGATTGTGTTGGAGTCAGCCCCACTGTCCATTTGTGGTTTCTGCTGCCTCACCTCTTGGAGGTGTCAGCCCACACTGCTTGAGCAAACTCTGCTCATGGACTGTGGAGAGCAGCCTGTTTACTCCTCCCTTCCCCTGCTCAGCAGAACTCTCAGCTGGATCCTTCCCCAGGCTCTCACTGCCTCCAGGCTCTCACTCTGCAGGGAAGATTGGAGATCCATCCTCGTTCGCCACATGTTTTCACATGGGGAAGAGCTGCCACGCTTCTGCTCAGCTCACACCTTTTGGAACTTCATCACTAAATTTCTTGTCATCCAGATTTCCTTGGGGCCATTTATTAAGGGTGGATGAAGCACAGAGGGACATGGCTTAGTGGCAGCGTTAGGTTTACTGGTAGACTCAATCTTAAAGGCCTTTTCCAACAGAAGAGTTTCTGTGATTCCTGCTGGTACATGTATTAAGAGGACCCCAGTCACCATCCATAGACATTTTCCTACAATTGCCATTTTCATGGGAATTAGGAGGGAAATGCTTTTCCTTTCTACTTACTGCCAGTTTTTTAGTTTGCTTTAAATACAATATGGGCATCTTTATAGCTGTATGGGCAAAGTCTGTCTTTTGGAAAAGGAAGTGCAGGTAACATTTCTGTGTATTGAAGGAGATGGATGTATTTCTAGGAAAGGAGAAAAATTAAATCTGGATCCTGAAAATTCCAAGGTGGTAGAAATAAAATAATTTTTTTTTAAAAAAAAAGAGGCTTGAGAAGCCCCCATGGAAATTGTGAAGAATGAACTATTTCTTAAGACAACTCCCTTTCTGCAGCTGAAACTGGAATAGATTGACAGCAGAAAACACCATGTAGAATGTAAATAATACAAGTGCTCAGCCCCTTGTGTAAAAGCTGGTCTTCCCTGCTCGCTCCTGCAAACTCCCTGCATGCCACCAGCTGATCCTGATCCCATGGGACCCCCACTCCAAGCAGGGACTTCATCTCGGAATCCCCACAATCATTTCAGCAGTGTTCTGTGGTGCTGTGCACAACTGTGGCTTTGTGGATACATTTTATATGCACAGATGGGTGCTTTCAGTTGGGTATTTGTTGCATTATTTTGAACTCCTTTTTTCAGCAATGTAGAATATAAGGGGAGGTAACTGGAATTGTTTATTTTCAGTTTGCTTTAATGTCATGATTCAGAAACTTAATCTCTTGCTGAAATATTTATTCTTCTGCTGTTATTCCATTACTATTTGTTGGTTTTTATTCATAAGAAACTACTTAAGGTTTAATATATGTATTTTATATTTACATACACATGCACGTATGAATATATTTATACATATATTTTGAATTTATAGCTAAGTAGATCAGCAGTGGTGAGCAGTGACATTAATAAGGCCATCACAGAATAACATTAAAGTAGGCAGGTGAGAGTTCCCCCAGTCTTGTGTGCCAGTGGTCATACAGAGGGCCAGGCCAGAATTCTCCTCCCAGCTCAGAGGGAGCAGGGGCAGTGCATTTCTGGAGTTCCTCTCCAGCTGTTTGGCAGTGCCCACTGCTGCCATACAGAGCAGCCTGGTTCTCTGCTACCTTGGTTTGGACAGAGCTGCTGTGCTTGGGAGCAGTGCCCTCGTACATTCTGTCAGCTGGCAGATTGGTGTCCAGGGCAATCAACACATGCAGTCCTAAGGAAGCCTTGGTTTGAGCATTGTCTTTAAGACATGAAAAGCAGGTGAGTAACTTTCCCAAGCATTTCCTGTCTGATGCAAAGTGTCTTTGCATTTGGAGAGACTGTACTGGGAGCACCCAAGGCCCCTGTTGGTGGCTTTTGTCAGGTGACAGTGTGGGGGGACCTTCATCCCGCCAAAGTGCTGTGCTGTTTTCCTCGTTTGTCTGCTTAGAATTGGACTTGAAGATGCTGAAAGTGCCCTACCAGAAGAACAGCTGCACAGGCATGCTCTGAACCAGAATCTGTGTCTGTACGGCTGGCGGGTTTGGTAGCACTGAGAGTATCAATTATGCATGACTGAAATGAAGTGTATTTTAGTAGCAGATAGCTGAAAAGCCTTGCAGTGTACTCCTAATTCAGTGGCATCGCCCTGAGCTACTCTGAGGACTCTTTTTTAAACTCAGACATTAGCACAAAGCACACCTCTGACTGCAGGCATTTAAAGATCAACAAGGGCCGAAAAAGCTTTTAAGATCCAATGAAACTAGGAAAACAACCACATTTCCTTTCAGTGTCAGGTTAGATTGCCTTCTTATGAGTGCAGCTATTTCAGGTACAGAGTGCTTGGTGGTTTGGGTCTTGTTGTGTCAGGAAAGTGTTCCCCAGAAAACATCTGTTTCTTTCACCTGCAAACCGCAATGTGCTGTGATGAGGCAGGACTGTAGCCACAGAGCCCCAGGGGGACGAAGGAAATCTGGCTCAAAGGGATGAGCACGGGTTTCTAAAACATGGTATCAAAAAGAGCACTTAAAAGGAGAGAATGCTTTTAGAGCACAGATACACCACAAATTGGGCAGGTCAGGTTGCTTGGAAGCCTGATGTTCTCCGGGCCTGCCGATACTGTTTCTTAGCAGCAGTGTTTGCCTTCGCTCAGAACAAGAGAAGTTCATGGTTTTTTGTTTTTTCCACAATGGTAAAATGTTCTACTTTTTCCTGAGATAACAATAAATCCCCCTGTCATCTGTAGCATCTAAAATCTGTACATGCATTAGAGCTGCTGCTTTCCCTTCTGTGGTCATATCTTCATTTTTAACTTGCTGTTGAAGTTCAGGTGTAGCTCTCATGCATGTACTACAAGTTTAGTACTACACCCTTGATTAGTAAAACTCTTTATAGTAGGTTTTAAGCCAACGAATAGTGTAATGTTAATATTATGCTGTATACTTATATGCGTGTTATATGCACCAAAATAACTCTTCATTCATTCAAAATGAAAAAGAAATTATATCATCTTAGAAGGTAGGGAATTACACATATGTATAAATATATGTAAAGATAGTGCTTCCCTTTCTCTTGTGGGGAAGGAGGTGACTTGGGGATGTCAGTGTGCAGCAGCAATGGGTCTGTCTGTGCTGATGCCCTTGGTTCAGCCTGTCAGGATAAATACCAGGTTTAGCTGTGTGCCCTGGGTGGGAGGGGAGGGCCCTGCCGACCAGGGAAAGGCCAGTGTTGTGTTCATCTCCACGGAGCGCGGGGAAATGGCCAGCCCCATGTCAGCCTCTGGAAACAGAGAACACCTTTCCTTTGGAGCCCAAAGTGCCTCATTCCCAGGCTGGTGCTGCAAAGGACTGTGACAAAGGATAATCTAGTCCCTGTGTTGGCTGGAGCCACAGCGTGGATGAAGTGTAATGCATTCAGGCCTTGTGGCCAAAAAATCCAGAGCAGGTGGCTCTGGGTATGCAGGGAGACGAAAGCATTCTGCAGGGTGGGGTTCGGCCATTTAATGAAATAAATGGTCTTCTAAGGGCTGCCTTTCTGTTCTTTCAGAGGATGACATGAATAATTACATCAGTCGATACTACAACGAGCCCAGCAGTGGTGAGTGTTGCTTGAAAACACAAACGTGAGTGGTGTTTTTGCATTGCGTTGTGCTGTAAACGAGGTGAGACTGAGCAGTGATGTAGATCTGTCCTGGAAATGAAACCCACCACGGAGTCTTCTGGTTTGCTCCATGGAAGTGTGTGCCAATAGTCATTCTCTGAAAGTTGAAGGGCTCCAAGTTTGCTCTTGCTGATGGCACTCAGGATGGCACTCAGGATAGTTTAGAGATCTGGGAGGGGTTAATTCCCCATAGCTGGGCTGTCCGGCTCCCAGAGCAGTTCAAATGGATCTGAGAATGAACAGTAGGGACAAAATAAATGAAGAGAAAAGAAGTGGGGAGACAGCTTAGGCCAGCACCACGCTGGGAACCTTTCAGAAGGGTTAAACTGAATAGTGGGAAACCTCAGCAGCTGGGCCCTGACCTGAGGGCAGCCTTCAAATGGATGTTCCTGGCAGGCGTCCTGCTGGGCTGCACGGGGAGGGGTTCTTGCCCGAGCTAGGGGCTCTGCACAGCCCTGCTGGGCAGCACGTGGGGGACGTTCCTGCCCGAGCTGGGGGCTCTGCACAGCCCTGCTGGGCAGCACGTGGGGGACGTTCCTGCCCGAGCTGGGGCCTCTGCACAGCCCAGCCCAGGCAGGGCTGCCAGCACAGCGGGGCCAGGGGAAGCTGAGCAAGGCAGGCTCTGACAGGTGAGGGTCTGCACACCTCCCTTATGTATATAACATTTTATATATATATTTTAAAAGTGTGTGTGCTTAAATATAGAAGAAAAAACAATGTGTGTGTGCCTGCATATACATGTACATAGAATATACACAAGGGGTGTGTGTGTATATATAAACATATACATGCATTTATGTGTGTATATATAATGTATTTATGCATACATAGTGAAATATAGGTATATATAGATATAGATATATTTATCTATATAAGGATGTGTCTAGTATATATATAAAATATATGTATGTATATGTATATAAATCTATACTGTATTCTGTATATCCCACATATATACACACAAACCCAGATACACGTACATAAAGATGTAAATAAACATACATGTGTTTGTACATATATGTATATAATGTGTCATATATGCCTCTCCAAACATACACACATCCTCATGTGGGTATTATGTAAGCAGATTTATACACATATAAAGGTATTTGTGATTTTGTGTCTACATATAGGTATATCTTTATATAAATATAAAGACGTGTGAAAGGCTGTGTCTCTGTACATACTGAGATATTTTATTAGCATTGCATATATTAAATATATAAAATGTATAAAGGAGTATGAGAGGAGAGATGGTCAGAATATATGTGTATATATTATAGAAATACATGTGTATATATTACAGGAATGAAAATATATATCTCCGTATAATGTGTTGTATATCTTTAATCCTTGTATATACATCCACGCACATGGAAATAGATTCATATGTAACTGAAGCTACATAAACACTAAACAGAAGGGAGTGTGAGTGTCTAGTTGTAAACCCAGCTGGCATCCAGTGGGATCCAGGCAGGCTGGAGAGGGGGACTCCTGAATCCTCCCAGCATTCAGCAGGGCCAAGGGAAAGGCCCTGGCTCTGTGTCCGGGCACTGCTCAGCACAAGCCCCGGCTGGGGACCAGGGCATCGAGAGCAGCTCTGAGGACAAGGACCTGGAGCTCACCTGCCCCACTCCGGTGAGCCCCCTCTGCAGAGCTGCCCCAGCTCTGGCCCCGACAGGATCAGGATGAGCAGGACCTGGAGCTGCTGCACGTGGAGTCCAGAGGAGGCCCCGGGGCTGGAGCCGCTCTGCCCTCGGGCCGGGCTGGCAGCGCTGAGGAGGCGAGGCGCTGGCACAGCCTGCCCGGAGAGGCTGCGGCTGCCCCCGGACCCCTGGCAGCGCCCAAGGCCAGGCTGGATGGGGCTGAGCACCCCGGGACGGTGGAAGGTGTCTCTGGCGGGGCAGGGGTGGCACTGGATGGGCTGGAAGGTCCCCCCCAGCCCAAACCATTCTGTGACTCTGTGAGCACATGGATATTGTATTGTATTGTATATCTGCATTTTATCATTTATGTACATGGGGAGATAGATCTTCCTACTAAAGATTGCTTCTGTGTATGTTCACAGATCAGGGTATGCGTATATGAATACAGCTACAATATGTTCCTGTATATTTAAAGATCTGTAAGGCATTTGTACATGTTTGTGTTTACAGATTTTATTTTATATGCATTACAAAATATGTGTGTGTGCATATATAGTTGTAATGTATTATGTATCTATAGCCACATCCATGCATGGAGAGCTGTGTACTTAGATATGACTATGTAGTATACACAGTCCATATAAAGATACTTTAAGTGTGGCATATATGTGTGTATGTGTATATATATGTCTATCTCATATATATGGGGATAGACACATATTTACAGATGTATGAGAGAAACTGTATATTCATATTTTATATTTCTTGGATAATATAAATCAAAGGGGAGTGAATGACTATGTACATATATTTTTAATAGGTATCATATGTATGGCATATAACATGGATCTATCTCTGTGTGCGTGTGTGTCCTGTATATATAATATATTATAAATTCTATCCCTATATACAAATTCCCCACATAGACACAGAGGGGAAAAAGTGTGTGTCTACATATTTTATTTTAAAACATATGTATTTTGGAAGTACGTATAAGACTGTCTGCATATACATCTCTTTTTAATCTATTTTATGCGTGTTACATATAAAATGTATATTTGTTTTTCTATAATTATATAGCTACATGGAATTTTATATATAGGTTTATCCTATATCTGTATGGGTATAAATGAGGCTATTTATTGTATATATGCAGACAAATACAGGTAAAGATCTGTGTACTACATTAGTATTTTGTATATCTATAAATATAAGTAAAGATACATCTAGAGATACAGGGAGAGATATATGTGGGTAGGTATGTACAAGCCTGTTTAAATACTTATATGGTTTATATATTAGAAAGGGCATGAGTGTACATGTATAGACATATGTATTATACATAGAATATGTGTACATATGTAGATATATTATGAAGGGGAAATGTAGATATATGCAGAGATATTCCCGCTATATGGCTGTCTATATATAAAGCTATGTATATGAGTATATAAAATCTGTATATATATATGTGTGTGAGAGAGAAAGCCTATGAATATGGTCCACAGACACATTATTTATATAGAGAGCTATTTTTAAAATGTACACACATGCATATAGAGGTATAAAGTATTGGTTTTATTTGTGTCTGTCTCTCTACATACATCCCCAAGCTCTACAGGACTATATAAATAAAGATGTATGAATCTATACACAGGTGTAGGGTATGTAAAAAGGGAAAGGTGTGAGGGACCATGTCTGTGCATATACATATATACGTGTGTGCGTGTGTGTTCACATATAGCAGTGATGTATTTCGTATGTATATCCCTGTATATATACATTCTACAAAGATACTTGTGTGTGTGTGTGTGTGTATGCAAGCATAGTGATATATACATTATATCCTATATATGGGCCAGATATACATACCCCATCTGTATGGATAAATGTATATATAAAATTGGTGAGGATACCCTGTATATATGTATTTNTGTGTGTATATATATATATATACACACATCCCTTGATATTAACCCCCATTATACAGATAGCAATAAAGATATATATATATATGAAGATATATATAAAGATACATCTGATTTTGCAAGTAAAGGTACAATGTATTTTTTATATATTTTTATATCTAAATACATGCATCTTATAAATAAATATACACAGAAAGAGGTGGGATCTTTTTTATTTAGTAACAAATAATTATATATATTTAAGGAGTGGACTATATATTACTCTGTGTGTGTGTGTGTGCGNTTTTATGCGTGTTACATATAAAATGTATATTTGTTTTTCTATAATTATATAGCTACATGGAATTTTATATATAGGTTTATCCTATATCTGTATGGGTATAAATGAGGCTATTTATTGTATATATGCAGACAAATACAGGTAAAGATCTGTGTACTACATTAGTATTTTGTATATCTATAAATATAAGTAAAGATACATCTAGAGATACAGGGAGAGATATATGTGGGTAGGTATGTACAAGCCTGTTTAAATACTTATATGGTTTATATATTAGAAAGGGCATGAGTGTACATGTATAGACATATGTATTATACATAGAATATGTGTACATATGTAGATATATTATGAAGGGGAAATGTAGATATATGCAGAGATATTCCCGCTATATGGCTGTCTATATATAAAGCTATGTATATGAGTATATAAAATCTGTATATATATATGTGTGTGAGAGAGAAAGCCTATGAATATGGTCCACAGACACATTATTTATATAGAGAGCTATTTTTAAAATGTACACACATGCATATAGAGGTATAAAGTATTGGTTTTATTTGTGTCTGTCTCTCTACATACATCCCCAAGCTCTACAGGACTATATAAATAAAGATGTATGAATCTATACACAGGTGTAGGGTATGTAAAAAGGGAAAGGTGTGAGGGACCATGTCTGTGCATATACATATATACGTGTGTGCGTGTGTGTTCACATATAGCAGTGATGTATTTCGTATGTATATCCCTGTATATATACATTCTACAAAGATACTTGTGTGTGTGTGTGTGTGTATGCAAGCATAGTGATATATACATTATATCCTATATATGGGCCAGATATACATACCCCATCTGTATGGATAAATGTATATATAAAATTGGTGAGGATACCCTGTATATATGTATTTGTGTGTGTGTGTGTGTGTGTGCGCACACGTGTATAGAGACAGATATATACACAGGTATGTGGTACTGTTTATAGATGTATAGCCCCACTATATACACTGAGAGACATTAAAGGGGGGTTAATTGGTGTTATGTATAATGTATTATATATGTATATCCTTACATCTGCAGTTGCTGTGTATGTACACATGAATTTATACGTGTGTGTATATGTATGTATGTACGTACACTTACATACGTGGGGATGTGTGTTCCATTCAAGGAGAGCAGACTGTATTTAAAGGGAGTATTGTGTGTTCCATGTAGCAAAAGTCCATATGTCTGTATGCTGTATTTTATAGGCGACTCTTCATCCATATACACATTGCCTAT
>VWZV01000394.1:159705-185277 GCA_013397155.1 Irena cyanogastra | reverse complement strand
TGTTTGTGTGTGTATGTGTGTATATATAGCTATATATATATATATATATATATATATATATATAGCGAGCAGGTATATACAGGCATATCCTATTTATTTACAGATGTGTGTGTATATATATATATATACACACATCCCTTGATATTAACCCCCATTATACAGATAGCAATAAAGATATATATATATATGAAGATATATATAAAGATACATCTGATTTTGCAAGTAAAGGCACAATGTATTTTTTATATATTTTTATATCTAAATACATGCATCTTATAAATAAATATACACAGAAAGAGGTGGGATCTTTTTTATTTAGTAACAAATAATTATATATATTTAAGGAGTGGACTATATATTACTCTGTGTGTGTGTGTGTGCGTGCGTGTGCATAAAATATTTTATATGTACCTCATGTATGCAACTATTCTCCATATCTGTATGGAGACATCTAATGATTATGTGCATAAAAAAGGGAGAGGGGGAGAGAGAGAAGACTGCATTTATGTAGCAGTATATCCTAGAGAACATGTATGTCCATGTATACACAGATGTACAGCACTGTTTGTAGATTTCTGTCTCTATACCCTTGAATACCCCTGAGGATCTCTAACAAGGTGTATATGCACACATCTCACTGGCTGTGGATAGTGTCCATTACCTATACCATGTATGTGTCTCTGGGTGTGCCAGAATAGCTACAGTCTATACCCTGATATATATACATTGTCTGTGTATGCACGCAGTGCCAAGTCCGTGCATTTCTACAGAAAGGTAAGGCTGGCAGGTGCAAGTGACAGCTGTATGGAATTAAAGAGGGGACCACACAGTGCATCTATAAAATGGCTGCACAGTCATAGGTATAATGTATTATTATGGGAGGACACTACAGTGTGTGTCCATGTATATGTAATCTATTATATGGACACACACATATCTATATGGAGAAATCTATGCAGACATAGATTATATGGATTTAAACTGGGGCAGGTGCATATATGTAAGTGCATATTGTATTACACAAAGATGTATATCCCTGTGTATACGTCCCCATAATAAACTTTGCTACCTATAAAAACGTGCTTGTATATAATTTAAAATATGTATAAAGCTTGGGGGTCATGTATAGCTATAATGTTATACATACATACATATATGTGTGTGTGTGTGGCTTATATTATTTGATACACGTATTAGATATATATATCCCCGTATTTACAGTCCAGATTTATATATACCACCATAAGACATATTCATACAAAAAGGTAAGCATATGTGTGTGTATACATTCTGTTTAAAGTGTAACAATTACATTTTCAAAGGGGAGAACAACTCTGTCCAATAGATATGGTTTATTTATTTATTTATTTATATGTAAATGTATGTTTTATGTAAGTATATGTTTNGCACAGATACAGCTTGTCCCCATAGACAAGATGTTTAAAAACCGAACCTAGATGTTTAAATCTATATATAAAAATTAGGTATGTATAAAATGAGGTGGGTGAGATACACCTATGTATTATATATGTGTGTGTCTGCACATATATAGAGAGAGTTATGTGGTAGTATATATGTAGCTACAGGTGCCCATAATATACTTGGAAAGCTGTAAAAAGACACATGTAAGTATGTGTGTATATATATTTATTCACATAGATATATACATAAAAAGACTAAGGGGGAGGAGGTGTTCATGTATAGGTAAAATGTATTCTGTATATCCCTGTAACTATGTTCCCCAGCCGAACACACACCATGAGAAGTCTACATCTTTACATTTAAAAGCAAGTATGTGAAAGCACAGGTGTGTTCTATTTATAGATAATAATTCTACGTATTTAAAGGGGAGGCATGTATTATTAGTCTACATAGGATATGCATGTGTACTGTATCATTCATGGATTCCATATAGTCTAAAGACATGTATATAAAGTAAAATAGATATAAATAAAATATGTCCATAAAGTACTGGAATGGTCTGCCCAGGGAGGCAGTGGAGCCACCATCCCTGGCTGTGGTTAAACAGGGACTGGCTGTGGCACTCGGTGCCGTGGTTTAGGTGGGGTATTGGGGCTGGAGTGGACTCAATGATTGTGAAGGTCTCTTCCAACCCAGTGATTCTGTGATAAAGAGCTATGTAAATACAGACAGGTTCATGCACAGGTATCAGCTCTTACATATATATCTAGCCAATAAATACACATACACATACAGAGAAATATGTACACATTTCTATAGAAAGGTAGAGGGGTTGTATATATTTTATTTAAAGGTAGACAACTGTGTGTCTTTCAAGGGGGCACTATATCTTGTGTATGTATAACAGATGGTCTGTGTACAGTGTGTTCTGTATGGGGCTCATACAGACACAATTCCTCATCGCTAAAGATCATGTGTCTATAAAATGGGGTGTGGGGAGGGGGTGAGAGACTGCATCTCTACACCTGTGTATTGTATGTAATAAATGTGTGTGTGCTCAGGTATGTACATACAGGTATGTGGCATTAGGTATGGCTGTGTATCCCTGCCTATACATCCCCAATGTATATAGCAGGAGATACAAAAAAGGCATGTGTGCATAATTTAAAGACTGCCCCAAGACAGTGGGGGCTGTTAATGTGTTAGGTGTAAAGGTGTGTGTATATGTATATCCCTGTGGGTACACATGTACCCACATACACACATATGCAGAAAAATGAGTACAGCCTGCTATTGGAGCAGTAGCTAATTTCAGGTATTTAAGGGAGGGACTGTGGCTTATAGGTACCTATTACCTGTCCATGTACACATGCAGGCAAAATGGATTGTAGAGACAATTCCTTATGCATACATACACACCCCTTTAGCTATATGACTGAACCTCTAGGTGTTGGTGTATATATATACACACAGATATAGGCATACAGTGTAAGTTGTACTGTGTAGCCATATAAACAGACACAGAGAGCTGAGGACAGAGAGAAGGGCCGTGTTACTGAATATATGTATATAATAGATATACATCTATGGATTGAAGGGGCCTATGTACGGTAGTGTGTGTACATCTCAGATGGCTGTGTGTCCATCACTGCAGGTACAGAGCATTACACATGAACTCTCTCTAGCTCTCTGTACCCCTCTGCAACCCCACCCCCCCTCCCTGCTCTCAGCTGCCTCTGTGCTCTGTCCCTGCAGACAGTGGAGTCCCCGAGGCCGCCATCTGTGTGGTGACCACGGCCACCATCGACGTGCACCGGCCTGCCATCTCCTCGGAGCTGTTCACGGTGGAGGTGCCGCTGCGCCTGGGCAGCACCGGGACCTCGGCCAGCCTCACGTCGGGCAGTGCCTCGCGCTCCACCGTCAGCTCGGGCACGCGGGGCTGCAGTGAGAGCAGCCAGACCCTGGGCTCGTCCCCGGACTGCAGCACGGCCTGCGAGGAGGCGCACACGGGACCACGGCTCGAGCTGGCGCCCGGCCGGCAGCGCGTGGCCCACGCCGTGGTGCAGGAGCTGCTCTCGTCCCTGTCAGAAGAGGCCTGCTTGGCACAGAAGGGGCTGGATCCTGTCAACCTGAAGCTGCCCAGCCCAGCCGGCTCAGTGGGGACCAGCCCTGAGCTGGGCCACAGGCTCAGTGTCTACAACCACAGGAACCAGGAGAGTCTTGATGTCTTCCAGCTCAAGCCTCTCCTCGACTGCCCCCAGGGTGCCGCAACGATTGAGGAGAAGTATGGGGTGCTGGGGCCCCCAGAGCCCCGGCTGGGCAGGGTTCCTGAGGCATAGGGCGCGCCTGGGGGAATGGGGACTCCTGTGGAGACACGCTCACCACACTGGCCCACGAGGCTGCCACAGGTGAGGTGGCAATGCTGAAGACAACCTGTGGCATCTCCTGCAATGGCCACCAGCCTAGGGCGAGGCCAGCATCGCCTCTGCTCACCAGTGTCTGTGGCACATGACCTACCTGCCCTGCCACCAGCTCTGGGCCAGCTGGGACCTACCAGTGGCCGTCTGGGAACAATGGACCTTCCAACAGTCTTAGGCCAGTATGGACCTCCAGGGCCCTGGAGGGACAAATAGACTGCCAGGAGCACCATGGAACTTCCACCAGTCCAGGACCAGCACAAGCCCCATAGTGCCGGGGCAGGACAGAGCTGCTGGACAGCTTAGGCCCAGCCTGGCTCCACAGTCAGACCCCCCAGCCTGACCCTGCCCAGGGGCTAAGTGTGACTGGGAAGGGTGTGGAGATGGGAATAAACACTGACAAACACATACAGGCTCCTGCCTTGTATTGCTCTTGCCTTCTTCTCTTACCTGCCTTCCCTGTGCCTTTCTTCCACCCCACCACTTCACATGCCATTCAACTGACCACCGAAAAAACCCCAACACAAACAACAACCATCCCAACACCACAGTGACCGACCCCACCTCTTTCCAGTAAAATCCTTTATTTGCCCTTACTCCACAGTGCCGTGTCCCGTCACCAGCACTCACTTCTTCTTCAGGAGCTTCGTCATCTCTGGCACCGCCTGCAAACAGCAGTGCCAGGGTAGTGCATGTTCTCCTCTGACCCCCCCAAACTCACCCTGTGCCGTTCCCAGCCCTGCAGTTACACTGCCCACTCTCCCACCCAGCACAGCACTCCAGGGGCTGGGGGTCACCCCAGCTCACAGCACTCCCCACTTCTCGCCTGCTGAATAAAGCCTCTTAATTATTTAAGAGAGCTACATTTCCATTAGGTGGAAATAATGCATTCGTACAAAATTTATTAAGGAAATTGTCTACATGGTATTTCTTCAGAATGTGACGTTGTCTCTGGCTTACAAAGAGGCCCGTGCTCACCACGGAGCCAGCGGGCATTATTTCAGGAATGGCATTAAGTGCTGGCAGTTTCTGCCCATGCCTCCACAGAGCCACGACACTCCCATCACTCACATGTGTGGCCACACACAGGCAGTGACACACGGGCACTGGGACAGGGCTGGCTCGGAGCTGCAGAGGGAACTGCAAGCTCCTCCTGGGCATCAATCAGTGAGGCAGCAAGCCTAGGCAGAAATAATCAGCCTCCTGCCAACTTTCTACTTCCAAACTTTATGAAGCTAAAAAATACACACAAGCACCTCTGTGTGGTTATTTCCAAAATTATTCAACCTCAGGAAACCAGAATTGAGGCAGGCTGGCTGTGACGCCCCCCAACACAACCTACTTGCAGGGATTTGATTTTAAGCATGCAAATCATGACATCAGAAAGCAAATTTTTAAACAACAACCCCAACATCCTCACACTGATATTGTTAACACTCATTAGATTATATTATGTAAGCTCCTGTCAGCTCTTCCAAAGGTATCCTGCACATCAAGTTTAGCCTCACCTGAAATAAGTCTGCTACCAGTCCATAGTCTGCCACTTGGAAAATTGGAGCTTCTGGATCCTTGTTAATAGCAACAATGGTCTGCAAGCAAAGTTAAAGCACCATATGAATCTAGATATTGATCATCTTCTGGGGGTGGATTACAGGGCCAGGTCTTAGCCAGGAAATGGCTCTCTCCAGGCTCCCAGAAGCAGAAGATTTATCTGGGCATTTAATATTTTTCCTTCTCAGAAACAAACACCTCCTTTCCTCCACATATACCACAATCCCCCTGGAAAAAAAACCAACCAAACAAACAACCCCTCCCTTCCCTGCTCATCATACACATCTCTGCTATCCTTCCCAATTGAAAAGCCTAGAAAAAAATTACTACAAAGGATTATTTGCACATTCTAAGCTGCACCATTGCAGAACTAACCTGGAGGCAGCAGCTACAACAAGCACAATAAAGCCCTGCCCAAAGGCCTCTGTACTTACAATGGGACAGCATTTAGTTTGTCACACAGTAGAAAACAGCACAACAAATCCCAACACAATGATCCAGAAAATGTCTTGGTTTAAACCCTGCCATACATTGAATCATCCTTGACGGCCTGTGACAGCTTCCAGCAAGCTAAGCCTGGCTGGGTGTCCTCATCAAAATCTGCAACAGGATGGGGAGCACTCCATGAAGGAAGGGAAGAGAATCCTAAAGCAAACCCAAGAGCTCACAGAAGAGCCTTACACCAAGAAGGGACCTGGAGCACAGCACTGGGGCAGTGCCTGCCCACCTCCACACTGCCAGTGGGAACAATGGCAGTTCATGGGTTCAGGGCAGCTCTAACCCAACAGGCAGCTGAGGCACTTACGGGCCACACCCAGGGAACAACACTCCGTGTGTCAGTTTTACTCCCTCCACTGAAAGTGGAGTTTTACTCCCTTCACTGGAAGTCCAACAAAATTAATGGCTCAGTAAGCAGGGGCCTAGTGGCAGTAACTCAGAGAAATGTCTACAAATCCTGTGGTTTTAGGCTCCCAGAAATGTTACTTCTTGGCACACCATTTATCCCCTGAGAGTCCCCGTAAAGGACTCCATCACATATGCAAGCAGGCAGTATCCAGAGCACTGCCCTGCCCTCTGGCCAGCTCATAGCCAAGGATGTGCAAGTTGCTGCAGCAATGCTGCCCTCGAAATATTCTCCCCAGAGCTCCACTTTTTTACGGAGTTTTACTTCAGTTACCCTGTTAGCAAATCCAGGCTATGATCCCTGAGGGTACTGGCCCAGTAAAGACTATCTCTGACCATTCTGAGGCCCTGCCATTCCTTGCAGAACCATCCACAGGGGCTGATGCTGAGGCCCAGCCAAGGCCAGCAGTCAGTGGCACCACAAGGGCTGCCAGCTCTGTCCTTAGTACAAAAATAAGTAACAAATTGCTTGCAAAATTGTCTGAAGCTTTGGTTTGGCAGCCTAGTCCTTCCTCCGCCTCCTTAGCTGAAGTAACTTCAGTAATATTTGGTTCCTCACCTCATCACAAACTCAGGTAAGCAGCAAAAGCACCACCTTGCTTACAACAGAACTTTGTGAGTTAAATCTCTGAGTAAGAAAAGGTAGGGGAGCTCTCATCAGGGAATTAGAAATAGGGACAGAAAGCAACAACAATTCTTCAGGTCTCCTCAAAAGCTGCATTTCCTACCTTGCTGTAAAAGAACAAATAAATTATACATTTCACTTGGTAGAAAGCATCTGACTGCTTTGGAAAACATATCCTGAAGTGTGCAAGTTCACAATGCCAGATAATTCAGAGTGCTGAGGGAGGACAGGGGATGCTCCAGAGAGCTCCCATGGCTGCAGAATTCTTTGTTTGGAAAAACTGGATCTTTTCCATAACTAGCCCACCTAAATGCTTTAGCTAAAAGGAAGGCAGACACATTCCAAACACCAATCTGAATTTTACAACAGACACATTAGCTTACATAAAAAAACTGAGATATGGGAGAAATGGAAGAGTTAAATAAGCATCTCATATCAACAAATTTCATCTGTCCTTATTTCTTATAGCACAATACCTCAAAATATCAAACATGCCTTTGGAAAAGCCATAAAAGCAGAGGTTTAGCTGTTACAGTACAGGATAATATCACTGCTCAGTGTTTTTGTAACAAAGAAAATTCTGGATCTTCAAGTCAGAGGTTCCCAGAGCTGCTGGCAGTCTTAACTGAGATAAGGTAGCAAATAAACACAAAGAGGGTGACATCAGGTCTTATGCAGCTTCCGGTACCCAGTTCTCAGTCAGTGGCTGCTGCTCATCCCCTCCCTCAGCCAAGGGCACAGCTGGAGACTGAACTCCTCCAAACACAGCCACTGGTGGCCCAGCAGCACCAAGGTGGCTGTGGCAGCAGTGCTGTGCCTGGACTCTCCGTCTGCTGCACTGCAAGCAGGATACACTGTGGCAATGCTGCTCACCAAAGCCCTTGGGAATACACTGCCACAATTCCCAGTTTTCAAGAGAGACCTTCACCCTTGCCCGTCACACACCCTTAAACAGCTTGAATTTTGGTTGTTTTTTCTCCACTGCATCAACTAACGCTAACACCACTCAAGTCCCTGCTTTTAGAAAGCTTATCATTTCCCCCCCAAAATATTTATATAATACAAGAGGAAAAAAAAATTGTGAGAAAGCAGAGATCATCCTAGCACACAGGCTGGTTTGTGAGGAGAGTTACCAGTCACAAACTCACTGGTCTATCGCTGGTTAAACATAAACTATCTGCAAAGTTTTTGTAACCCTTTTCCTCAGCTTTATAAACTATTCAAAGTTGTGGCTTGGTTAAGTTCATTCCCTGAAAATAGAAAAAAAATACATAACCTTTTTAAAAAATTACTGCGGGAGGCAGGACCTCGAGTTTTTGATGTCTGGCATTTGATAGTATCAATCAGCAGGTAACTCTGCTCCTCTTTTCAAACCCTGCACTGTGGGCCAAACTGGCAATTCCAATTTTGGATTATTTGCTTTGGCAACTAATGAGTTAAACCTTTTAAAGTTTTACTGCCGTTTTATTGCAGGTTTCCATTTGAATGGCTAAATGCTGGAATGTCAGAGACATCTTTTACTTTATGGAATAGTAAGTTCATAATTCAAATTTGCACATTGTTATGCATGAATTAATATGTCATAGTCTGGAATAAAGGCAAATGGAACTATTGTATAGAATTCAGGCATATGTGCTTTGGGTTGGGTTTTTTTAAACAAAGTCAATTAGCTGCTTCCACTGATCACTTTGGGTTGTAGTGCAAATGTTTTCTACTGCGTGAGATGTTTTACCACAGTATCTTGGTTTTTTTGTCAAAGAGTGTTTTAAAGCAGCAGGAAAGATGAAAACCATCTAAAGCACTGATGCAAAAGCAAGGGAGTAAACTCATTTCCTTCCTCAAAAATCTTTTCATCCAGCTTCACGTACCTTGCTGTCCTTCATTCCGGCCAAGTGTTGGATTGCTCCAGATATTCCTACAGCAATATAAAGTTCCTAGGAAAAAACAAGAGAGAGACATTTTTGGTCCCCACACTACAGTCTCAGTAAGCTCTCACAAACCTTAATCCAAATCAATTACATGCAGCAGTTTTTACATTGCAGTAGTTTTCAATACTAAAGGCAGATGATGGTTGGTTCCCTTCCCCACCTCGGGATGCAATGTGACTGCAAAAGGAGAACCTCAAAGGAGCATCTAGCAAAGACAGATTAGGGGAAAAAAAATAAAGTCTGCATCAAAAGCATAGAACTGCTCAGCTAAAGGCCAGGGCAATCCATGTTATCCACAACCCTGGAGATTCCCAATATTAAGGAAGATAACCTACAGATGGATAATGCAGTTGCCTGTAGAACAAACCAAGGCTTTTCTTCGAAGCCCCTCAGAGCCTTTACTTAAGACAGAATGCTCAAAGCTGAAATTTGGGTGTTAGGCCTTTGAAAGGTTCCCTATAGAGCAGGATAAACCTCTGAGATACCCAGGTGGGCTGGTGCACTGCACACCTGCAGTTTGTGTTCCTCACCCCAACCCCACACAGCCTGAAGCCTTCCTTCCCTGCTCACACAGGGTGAGTACAGAAGGTACACCAGCTACACCAATAGCTTTACACTGTGGGGCTTCCATTTTCATATCTCCAAAGAGTCTTACAGTCAAAAGAGATTAAAATTTACAGGTAAATAGATCTGTATCAGCTGTTTGATTCACAGCTAAAAACTATTACTTCTCCTTGGGCTGAAAGTCATCCATTCCATTATCTATCCAAAACCAAGAGTATTTCAGGTCCCTGACAGTTTTTCCAGTCAGAGCTGTACCCTTTAGCTAACTAATACTACAGAAGAAAACTAAAGAAAGTACTTTTTACCAACTCATTCAATAACAGAAAATTAACACATAAATTTAGTTAGGGGCTCATCTACCAAAAGCAATCAAAAATGGTACTTCACATGTGCTTACAAAAGACAGCCTCAAATACTAACATAATTTCTCTTTCAAAAATACCAAAAGTATTCCATATCTAAGAAAATATAAATCTTAATTTAACTCAATAAATAATATTGGGGGTCCACAGGGTAGGTAAGAGGGTCAAAACTGATCTTAGCACTGTGCAGCTGAAACTGCATTACAGTTAAGTGGCTTTCATATGGCAGAGCCAAGCCCTGCTGTGGGACATGCATAGACCTACAGAGGAGAGTGGCAAACAAAGGTGTTCAAACACAGATCCACAGAGGCTTCTGCCATACAGGCCTCAGAGTCATTGCACCAATTAAAGAAAAAAAAGCCTTCTGATGTTTCTACAACTACAGACTCTGCTCACTATGTTTTTTAAATAGGAATTCAAATAGGAATAGATAAATGAAATTGATGAAGTTTTTCTGTATTTTTATACAAAAACTCTAATATAAAAACTGAAGGTGAAGGGGAGGGGAAATAAAGCAGAAATGAAGTATTTCCTATCAAAAAGGCTTCCTTTGAAATTGAAACACAGAATCTAGTCCATGTACTTCCACAAAACCATGCAGCCAGTGAACACTCAGAAACTCCTTGGCCTCAGCAGGATTTTACCAAGTGGATTACTATTGGAGGTCAATCCATTTTAAGCACAGCTGCAATGTAACATGATATGTCCACATTAGAACTCATGGTAAGAATGCAGTATTTTAATTATACCAAATAAAAGAACAGATGTTACAGGAGAAATTATTCTAACATCATGCTGTCTTTAATACAAGCTCTATTTAAAGACACATTACCGTAATTTGATTTTTTTTAGAGCAATTCATTAAGTGCCAGTCATCCAGACTACCAGATACTCTTATCAGTCTCCTTAACATTGTGAAGTTCAATCTTTGGAAAGAATCCAGCTAACCAGGAGCCAGATGCCTATGAATATATTCTATTAAAATATCTAGGAAAGACAAGGATATTTCATTAAAAGGACATTTGTAAATCACCAGGCTTGTCTAAAAGCACTTATTATGCATCTAAGCCATGGCCTTCTGGGTTATGTGCTTTTGGCTCCCTGTTCAGACAACTGGTCCTGTCAGTTGGCTCCGACCCTGACAGGAGATCACCTCAGCAATGTTTTCATATAGAGAGCACACAGGACAGCAGGGTTCTTATCAACACTTCTATTCTGTAACAGGGACAGGACTGCTGAAATCTTAGTTTTAATCTATTCTACAGTTCAGTAGGAGGGACCCAAAGGACCCACAATGTCTAAATTATAAAGCTTCAGGACTGTGCACTGCTGTCCTGAAGAGAATTCAACTGGTCTTCCAGAGACAACAAAACATTGAGAAATTCAAATCCTTATTTATTTTAAGAGTAATAACCTTGTTTTGATATTTTCCCTGAAATCACTAACTTCTATCAGGCCTTTTGCTGAGTCCTGTCATTGCTGTGTCAGGGTTCAAAGTCCCAGGTCGGGACTGTAGCCCCAAGCCCTGTGAAGCAGGTGAGGTAGGGAAGCAGAAAGGAGCTAGGTATGCCAGGGCAGAGTCCCTTCCAGAGTATGGTGGGCCATGGTAGCACAGAGCAGCAGGCTCTGCAAGGAGCTCTGGGTCCTTCAGAGCTCATCTGGGCAGGACACCCAGACAAGGCACAGAGCAGATGAATCCAAGTCTGGGTCGCACCTCTCGGGGGCCAGATATGGCTTTACTTCAGGTTCCAGCTTTTTGGAACCCTGGAAGTTGCTCTAATTAGTGCTGTCAGACAGCTGATCCACAGCCCCCAATGACAGGCACTTACAGCAAAGTCCAGGACATGGAGTAGCATTTATCAACTCCCTAGTGCTGGGCACAGGCAGATTTTCATTGAAGGGCTGCTGCCAGCACTGTGCCACACAAGAACGGCAATAAAACAGCGCACACGTATTCCAGACCAAAAGGTTCATAGCACTGTGAATGAATGAAGTGTCAAAAGCAACCAAAGTGAAGCAAGTAAACATTTTGGTGGTATTTGGACATGACATGAGGTTAGAAAATTGTCTTGGCCCTCAGTAACTTCATTTCACACAGGAAATACTGTACAAACATCACAGCTGTGCCACAAATATTTTTATCAAGTTGCTGGCAGACATCAGCACAGGGAAAGGACACCAGAGAATAGACCTGGTGGCAAGGAAGAGCAGGATGGAGGGAACACATGGCACATTGAATGCACCAAACAGCTAAGACTCTGCAAAGCAGAGCACAGGGAGGCACCATGAGAAAATAGCAACGCTCCAGATGTGCTGCTGCTGGAAGGGCTAGGTCCATCAATAGTGGGCAGATGTGAAGGGGGTCACCAGCACCTACGAGGGCCACAAGGGCCACAGCAGCAGCCCAAGGTGACTCTGCCAGCAAACTGGCACAGAGGTCAAGAGGGCTTTAATTTGTCCTGCTACACCTCCTGCACAACTCTGGTGGCAGACAGGACCCTGACAGACACCTCCAAGTTTATAAGCACAGATTTGCATCACAACCACCCTAAAAACCTCCACAACTCCAACTCCCACATTTATCCTATTCAAAGTCAAGATTCCAAATCAAAAATCCACTTTCTCAGTTGCTAGTTAAAGTATTCATCTAGAATTACATTTTTCCAACAGAAACGACCATGGTATGTCTTAGAGTCATTACATGCTAATCATTAAAATGAAAAAAAAATCCTCCTTAGCCATTGTCAAAACTACTTCTGCTTCAGACATACCCAGCTTATATACTGGCAGACTTCACATGCACGAATCTGCACATCTGGCTCCAGAATCCACACAAACATGCTGTTTGGATAAATGCACAGGAGTGCTGTATGTGGATGATTGCAATTACCAAAATAGCAACACAGTTATTTTCCTGTGCATACAGACTCTTGCAATTATTTATAGAATAATTTGTGGCATATGATATTACTTCATTTATACTTATGAGAATATTTAAATATGCCTTAGGCTGCCTTGGGGCAGTTAAGGGACATTTGCTTAAGAGAACGACAAGAACAGTTCTTATTTCAACTCCAAAGCCTTTGAATGGTGCTGTGACAGACCACAGGCCAGCCACAGGTGCCCCACAAGCTGAGGTAACTACTTTGTTGTCAGCTGCTATTAATTTTTATGACAATGTTTGAATTATGCTGAAAACCTCCAACACACATCAATTTATCATCCTACCAATGGCATGCTTTTAAACAGGCCAGTTTAATAAACCCCTCTGGCATACACACTATTTTTAAAGGCAGCTCAGATATTTTATTTTCTTTGCAAGAGTGAAAGGACAATGAAATTAGAAAGAAATCTTTGTGATCAAAATTGCTTTGTACAAGAGATTCCTTCCAATTATAAGCTATTAAGCCAATAAAACACTTTCTGGCTTGGCAGTAGTTCATGTCTATTACACTGTATATAACACACTTCTCCAGTATGTACAGCTTTGATGCAGCTGAACCCACTCCATTCAAGAAGCACACAACACTAAACTAGAGCTCACCTACAGTTTCTTTTTCACTTTAAGAACCTTTGATCAGCCAAGCTGTGTAATTACTCTTAAGCATGGTTAGGGTGTCTGCTGGAGTGAAGGGCCATACAGCAATTTCTCCCCCGCCCCTCCAGGGAAAAGCACATCAATTGCTTTCAGCTAAATGCACTCACATATGAATATTTTAGTACAATTTAATGTTTCTGCACCAACCCCAAAGGAGCAGAGCATCAATTTGTGAGCATAGTTTTCTTGGAGTTAAAAGCTACACTGGATAATGCAAGATGAAAGGGGTTGTCAATCCTTAGCTTTTTAGCAAGTCAGAGAAAGACAGTCTGTAAATTCAGTCCCAGCTGCATACAAACAGCTCTCTAAAGTTTGCCACCATAAAGCTGCTTTTCAACAATAGTGAATTATCAGAGGAGATATTCCAAAAACAATTTCCCAAGCACAGTTGGTTTTCCCAATGCTATTCCCATCTGCCACCTACCTAACAGCCCCAACCATTTCTACCATGCAAAGGGCACCTGCTTGTCTGTTAATAACACCCACAAACCTGACGTACAAATAACACATTCCTACAAAGCACTGAGCTGAACAGAGCAGAACTGATGTACCATGCTTTTGAAGAGAGAAACTTTGGTATCTCAATATTCCCCTGTATGTGCAACAAATGAGGAAGTAATTAAGATCTTATCACTGAAAACAAAGAGTAGAACTTTTTTTTGAGAAAGTACAATCCAGACAAGAGGAGTGACAATTCTCATGATGCCAAGGGAACTAATTAGTTAGTTCTGTTGATAGTAATTTTAGGTAAGGGCGAGAACAAAAAAGAAGAAAAATACTAGAATAAAATATGCCTTGTTTCACTTTCCTTATGCTTCCTCACAAAAGAGTGAAGGGGAACAGCAGATAAGCTAATCTGAACAAGCAAAGGATCTCTAAGAAAGCAATGGGAAGTAACACTCAAGGACAGTTAGCATCCACTTATTACAAAGAAACAGAAAATACAGGAATTATGTAAAAGATGTGATACTGTGCCTCTCCATTCCTCCTACTCCCAAAGCAAGATGACAACTAAGTGCTAAAAAACCACTCACTGCAGTGAAAGGAATGCCCAGTAAAATACTGGGGGCACAGAGAGGCTCAGAAAGGATCCCATCCCCTTGTAGAAGAGAGGGAGCAAGAAGAATTCCACCATTCTTCCACAGCTTTGGCGCCTTTCAAGTGAACCAACATCTCACTCTTCAGTGTCTCAAATGAAGCTGCACCTCTAACATGTCTCTCTTCCTCTCGTCATTACTGTCAATTCCTGACAGTTGTAAATTGCCTCCCTTTTGAAGTTCTTTCAACCTATTACAGCCAGAGAGATCCTCTAGCATGAAACTGAAGCTGAAGCAGTGAAGCCAAGCAGCTTCATCCTGGCCATCATATCAGACCTACACTGAACTCCCCTCTACCTTGCCCACATGAGGTTTCTCAGCACATGCACCTGCCTTCTGTGCAATCATATCACATTTCTAGCACAATTATTTAATCCAGTGTCAATTATTACTACATCACATATTTCCTAACTTGTGCCTTCCTGAGTTTTCCACCTCGGTTTCTTGTCATCTGTTAGTGTTTTGTACCGAATGTTGAAAGTAACAAGACAGCAGCAACTGAACACCTTAAAATAAAAAAAAAAAAAAATTAAAAATAAGAAAGGAGTTTTGACAGCTAGGAAATCTTACAGCAGAAACTAAAGCAGCTCTAGAGTTAGACCCTGAAAGAGCACCAATTTTAGAGGAGTGAACATTTAAAATCTGAAGAGATTAAATTAGAAGGACACCTTTCATACAGCAGCTGATCCTTCACAAGGTCAGAGGATAACAATATAGACACACGCTTGCCAAAAAAGTGCCTTTCAGTGTCATTGAGGTTCTGGCTGTTTTCTGGGGACAAGAAGCTGGGTGTGAGATAATCCCAGTACAAGCCCATATTCCTTCAAAACCTGAAGGAAGGATGTAAGTAATTAGAATAGGCTGCAAGGGAAAACGTAGGAAACCATGGGAACAGTTTGGGCGTTCAAAGACAGCTGCCTGGTGGCACTGCAGCGTAGGACTTCCCACCTGGATCATTGATGCTGCTCCAGAAGGAGCTGTCCAGGTCCCACACAGTCCCCAGCAGCCCTGGGAATGCACTTTTCAGAGTCCAGCTGGCTCAATGGCATTGGACCCCCATCAGTCCCCCCACACCTCCTTCTCACCAGCCTGAACTGCTCAGGTCACAGCAACAACAGAACCCAAGAAAGGTTTAGAGCATTGCTTTCCTTTTCTCACACAGTTTATTTTTTGACTGAATATCAGACAAACTGCATAAGTTCCTGAGAAAAATTACAAACTGCTTTGCATGTTAGAAAGGTTGCTAATTATGCCTTGGGTAAGGAAAGCTAATACTGAGCTAGTAAATGAAGCATTCATGTTCTATTTACAAAGGTTTTAAATAACTGAAAAAAACACTTCTTTCTTTCTTTCTTTTTTCTCCACACCTGTTTTGTTCTTGTTTCTTTCTTTGTGAACATGAGAGAAAGAACTAGAAAATTTTTTACTGTGGAAAGTAACACACTTGACTGTTTGAAATTTCTAAATCTAAAAATAGCATTTACTCTAGGGTAATGGTGGTAGGCTTGATTGCTGTAGGGAATTTAGTATTTTCTAACTGGATATACTTAACTAATATTTAGTAGTAAGCACTCATAGGAAGGATATTTCTATCCAAAACCAGCTAATTTTAACCTTCTTACAAGGGCTTTTTCCTTAACCAGAAATTACATACAGTACTTAACCTGAGAATCAAATTTTTTCTGCATAAAACCTGCATATAAGAAATAGTGGGGAAAACTGACTTCTAATTGTAAAAAAGATGCTAAAATGGTTGTCACTGATTAAAGACACTGAATATACTAAATTGCCTTTTTTAATTAGGAAGAAAACATTTTATATTTTAATATATCTACTTATGTCTAAAAATTTCCTTCCATCTCATCAAATACCAATCAGCCTTCTCTTTCATAAGACAGAATGTTCAAATAGGAGCTGCAATCACCTGAAAGCAAGTGGTTAAAAAAAAAGTACTAATAGAAACAAAAATAATACACTGAATATTTTAACAACTGCACTAAAACTGTACAAAAGAAAAATTGCCAAAGATCCAGTCAAAACCCAACAATATGCATAAACGCCAACATGAACAAAACCTTGAAGTTTAACAGTCCAAGGCTACTTTGGAAGAGCAGATGTGCTGAGTAGAACCAGGGCTCAAACAGACATAAGGTGAAATCTGTGCTTTTTAATTAACTGCATTCTTCCATCACTTACATAAAATTAACTCCAGTTGTTCCTTGAGTGGCAATGTGTTTGTGTATTAATACCTCAGCACTCTGGAAAGCTGCTGTGGCTGTGAGGTTCTTGGGTTCTATGATGCACTGTCTGGGCTGCACTCTTAAAAACTGAAGCCAGTCACAGAATTATGAAGGACCAATGACCAAAACTACCCTTCCTTCCCCAAATGCACAATTGAAGGCACAGGGGAAGAAAAAAGCAGCCCTTTCAGACCATTATCTTATTACCCAGGGATGAGCACAAACACACCGCAGCAGTCACACAGAAAAAGCAGTAGAAGCCCGTCCCCTCTTCGTGAGCTTGTAACTAACCCTCGTTCCTCTGTAGTCTCAAACTGATCCAATTCCAGAGTCCTGGAAAACAATGCATTCCAATCCTCTGCTGAGACTGGGCAAAAGACTATTAATAGAAGTGTAAGAGCACATACTAAGATACTTTCCCATCAGAAGCCAACAGCTGCACAGGAGAACAAGCATGGCTCAGACTCTGAGAGTTTCGTGTATCTGAGATTCTTCCCCTGCCTCAAACCCACAGACCCAGAGGGCACACACCATGTCAACTCAAAACTGAACACAAAAGTCAGGACTCAGCTACTCTACCTGACCAGCATTCAAACCTGCTTTGCTATTCTCCAGATAGAACATCACAAGCTCTCCCTGAACTGATACCAAGCACATCTCATACAGAGAGAAAGTAGCATCTTCTGAGAACTGCTTGTCTTGGACTGAAAGAGAAGTGTGTATTCTATTGCCATCTGTTAGAGGTGGGGCAGTTATCTTCTGTTAATTGGGCAGTTTTCTTTATCTCTTCCACAAACCAATCCTCTCTCTGGGAAATATCTTCTGTTAATGGGCCAATGAGTGTCACTGCATGGCTGATAAAATTACATCATCCCTTTGGGAGATGCTCTGCCCAGGGGGAGGAGCCCAGCATTCCTATCTGTTAGAATCTGAGATTTTGGGACACCAGGGCAGCCTTCTCCACTGGATTCCCAGAGGAGCAGCCCTTTCCCACTGGATTCCCAGAGGAAAACTCCACCCTTCTACAGGATCACTGCTCCAACAGAACCACACCTGTCACTGCAGGAGGGCTGCAGCCACCACTTCAACTGGACTGCTACCAAAAGCCTGACCCACAGGATGTCAGCTTGTATTCTGACTCTGTCAGTGTTGTTATGTATTACTGCATCGTTTGGGGTGGGTTTTTTGTGGTTTTTTTTTGTTTGTTTTGTTGGGGTTTTTTTTTATTTATTACTTTTTCTTCCCTATTAAACAACTGTTATTCCTGCTCCCATATCTTTGCCTGAGAGCCCCTTAGTTCGAAAATTATAACAATTTGGAGGGAGGGGGGTTTACATTTTCCATTTCAGGAGAGGCTCCTGCCTTCCTTAGCAGACATCTGTCTTTTCAAAGCAAGACACTGCTAAAATAGAGTGTCATCTTGACCTGACCAAAAAAGCTCAGTTCTTCAAGTCAACTCTGTCTCCCACTGCAGAGAATAATTTTCTAGCTGAAGTACCAAAAAGACAGTGATGTAGAATTAGGAATGTTAAATTAAGAATTTGCAGCTTTCAACTGCTTCATATTTAAGATGCCTATCCAACACACTGAAAAATAAAAACCTCTTGTCAGCAACTCCGTGGACTTAGTGCAAGTTGAATTGATACTTCCATTACATTTCATATTTTCTGTATTTCTAAGGCACTGAATGCTATCTTTGCATCCATTTTAAGATACAGACTAAATATCTGAAATTTGAAAGAAGAGGCATGTAATTTCCAGTACTCTGCACAAATCACTATTTAATAAACACTTGTTAAGAAGTGAGATGAGAGAAAAATGCATCAGTCTGCAGACAAATAGATGGAGCACCATGCAATTGTGCCAGTTCAGATCATTTATGGCACCAGAGTTTAACATTCATTCATGACTCCTGACTAAAGGCTATTTAACAATCCTCTAGAAGAGGACAATGACAACACTGATGCAATCCTATGATGTGGCTTTATGTTCTTATACTCTCACATGTTGCTATGGGCCATCTGTGGCAAAATACTGCATTGTATCCTCATCAAAAACCAGCCTTTTTTTGTTTCAACTTAATTGTTTATATGCCTTTGAATCTGGAAAGAATGTTCATTGTTGAGCCTTAACACACAAACCAGAGCTGAGCTGTCTTCAAATAAATATGCTTCACGTCATTAACAGATATTTGGGTAGCAAAGAACTAAGGATGCCCTTTCAAAATACCCACTTAAATGATACTTAGCTTATACCCTGGTAAGCAGAAAGAGTTGGAGTTGCATTTATAATCCACAGAAGCTCTCAATTTCCTTACACAGCAGAGGTTAATATGACCGCTATCAAGATTTTGGAATGCACTTAGTCTTATCAATAGGTCTACTTCTCAGAAGGAGTGATTTGTAACAGTTGGTTATCCTATAGATTTACAAGTTTAAACGCTAGTTTGCCTAGAAACAGCTCCACTCAGGCCCACAGGGTTATCATCAGATGGCCTCTGATGAGGATGTAAAAAACAGTAGCAAACATCCCTATTCACAACTGAAGACAGAAGAAATCAGAAGCATGGAACATCTTGTTCAAGAAAATCCAGCAGACAGAGCTGACAACAGAATCACAAGTTCCTGTCTTTGACACCCAAGTATTACTCTATCCTCCTGGATATATTACTAGAAAAGTAATGGTCATGGTTTGAATTTCTTAAATTTGCAGCAATGGCAAAGGCAAAACATTTCAGGATCCTATCAAAGTTTTGAACATACACAGCTTTTTAGTATTATTTAAATTATTACAATTTGGTAAATGCAGCAATTGAAATATGATGAGTTTTTCTACTCAGTTTTAGCTCACTCTTCCCTTTTGGTCTCATTAAGCCACTAACAAGTAAAAAGCTGCTCCTTGGTGCCTTCTGTTGCCCTACACAAAGAGCTGCTTACTGAAAGGCAAAACCCTTACTGCACCGTGGAGCTCAGTGTACCCTGACAGATCATCACATCTCAGTAGGGGCTCTGCCCCACACTGAGCTGAGCTACATTTGTACCTTCCTATTTACAAACACTCAAATGTGCTTTATCTGCCTACAGCTTTCCTTGTATGCCCTCGGGTCATAAAGAACTATGAAAGAAGTCTCAGACTTCTGCACAACAGAAAGCCCTCACAGACACAAAAAAGACACAGAAATCAGTTCCCTGTGATAATGGGATGCAGAAATAGCAGAAAAATATGTGCAGCATGTTATTGCCCAATATTAAGCCATTCAGAGTATGCTCTTCTTGGTATTCCACTCTACAGCAGCCAATCAATAGATTAATCCTCTCTTAAATTTCTTGCACTTTCATTTCTTACAAAAATTTTGCTTTGACTGTACTGCAATAATTCAATAACAGTTACTAAAAGTTTTTCAAAAATCATCACCTGAAAAAACCCAGAACACACAATTGCAAGAGATCAAGCTACAGATTGATGTAATTTTGAGTTTATGTCAGTAATGACATCTCTTAGCATATCAATGCCAGCTGCTACGAAGCTAAAACAGGTTCAGGCAGCTATGAAAAAATGCAGCATGCAAGCCCCTGACAAAGCTGTGTCAGAACACATCTCATTCACCCAAAGAAGAGACTTCCATCCCAGCTTGCTTCTGTCATTTTGAAAACGCACCATCAAGTGACAGTATCACAGTAGGCACTCTTATGTTCCTGTTAGGCCTGGAATTAAGACTCAGCTCATCTCTAAGTGCTTGCTCTGAAAGAAAATGCAGGCTAGAAACCATCCCAGCTCTACGATGAGACATATTTCCATACTTACTGGTGCTACTATTTTGCCCGTCTGTCCAACTTGCATGTCATTAGGAACAAAGCCAGCGTCAACAGCTGCACGGGAAGCTCCAACTAGTTGAAAGAAAATATTTTCAGTGTTTTCTTCTAAAATATTTGCGACCCAAACTTATATCACCATAAAAGCCCCTGTATTTTACTGAAGAGTCCCACACTTTCAGGGCACATATTTAAAAACTTCCCTCTTAAAAGCTCTTATGGTAATCCCTCTCTATACCACTAGCTAAAAACTTCCAAATACTAAGTGCTAATGCACTTCATAAGCAACAGGAAATCCCTACTCACAGCACCAAAGGGCCATCTATTTAAACCAAGGATTTCAATCTGGCATATTTCCATGATTTTTTCTTGTTGCTTTGTCAAAAGAAGATTTTCCCATAAATGCTTTCCCAAAATGTTCCTTCAAGTCTGAATGGAACATTTGTGCCATCTTGTATTGTTGTGAATCTCAAAAGTCAGACATGGTAAAGAAAAATATCAAAGTAAACTCGAAAATGCCATATGGACATTTAGGTAGCAAAAACACCACTTTAAAAACTAAGCCAATCATGTAAAACTATAAATAAGAATGCTAAAATTAATGGGATTAAAGCATTAAAGCAAACAGTTTCTCCTTTCCAAACCTTAATAGAAAATACTTTGCTGAAACATTGTATATGGTTGATTTTCTCCTGTTGATACAAAAGCACAGCAAAAGGACAGAGCCACTCAAACTACAACGTGAGTGGGATTCTGTGAAGAAGCAGTAGAAAAGGATGTATGCAGAAAGTATCAGCTCTTCAAAATGAGCTATGTCTACTTCACATTTTGTTTGCAAGCTTCTGTTCTGGAGATTTGAGAAGCACAGGGAATATTATAGGTTAGTATTTTGCTTCATACACAGGCATTTAAGTATAGTTGACAAAACTTCATCTATTACTAAACTAAGAGCATTTTAACCATTTGATAGAGACGAGAAAATAAAAGACTTAAGATGAATTCTGGTTTTAATGTGACCTGTTTAAATATAAAAAACAGGGTTAAAAAAAAGGAGGAAAACAAGTTTACCTGCAGCATGCAATTGATCCGCAAGGTCATACAACAACTTAAAATTTTCACCAGTCTTCAAGCCCCTCCCTTAAAAGTTAAGAACAACAGAAGATCAAGAAAGAAGAACATGTGTTTTAAGATTTTTTTTTGCCTATGTAAACTTTCTGTATGAGTATTAGCATTTGCAAAGACTCAAAGATATGCTTGCATAGGATATTTTTGGATACATTACTAACCAGTATTTAATATCTGGAGATTTAGCTTTTGTCTTTGCCATTAATATTTCATATGTATAAACCAACACCACTCTGTCTTGTTTACTTCCTGCACACAGCACCATCAAGGTCATTCTCCAAAACCAGGGAAACAGCATTTTTTAAACTAATTTGTGCTCCCTCTGCTGGCTTCAGGAACAAAACACTGTAGTGGGATTAGTAAGAAATCATTTTAACTTTGTAGTAAAAATCACAGTCCATCACTTGATATCTAAGAAGCAGAATATAATCAATACAGGTTTTAAAATCATTAAGGTCATTACATAATAACGTTCAGACTGACTGAAATGATCAGCAGTCATTTTGATACATGATAAAACATGATAAATTTTGATATATGAAGAAACATTATAAATTTCCATCTAAAAACCAATTCATATTGCTAAAATTTGAAAAAGGCTCATCAAATATGAAAATGTTCTTACAAAGCCTCCCAGCAGATGTTAAACTCATGTATTACCTCTTCACAAAATACACGTTGGGTGCTTCCCTGGTAGCCTCCATGGAATATTTCAGAATTGCATCATAATTTCTTTTGTTTTTAATGTATCGCATTACAGTGTTCTGCTACAGATACGATTTACCAAGATTTTACTCCAGCGCACCATCAGACAGTTTCCATGTGATCCACTCACCCCCAGACACAACCACTTTGGCACTGGTGAGCTCCGGTCGATCGCTCTTTGTCAACTTCTGCTCAATCCACTCAGAGATACCGACGGGTGGTGGAGGGGTCACTGCATTCACCAGATGAACCAAACACCCACAAGGAAAATCAGAGAGCATGTGTTTTCAAGCTGAAATCTGAGCTAAAGCTTAATTCAGACTTCATTCTATAACCAATTCTGCTGCAAGCTTTTGCTGAGTCTCAGCAGTTGCTCCTGGCGCTGAGTAACAAGCCTCGTTCACTAGTTGTGTTTAGGGAACCTTCAGTACAAACTGCACTAAAAGGAATTCTGCTGTACAAGTGTTACACACAGATACCAACCCAGCACAACAAGTGTGAGCCTTACTCTCACAGGCAGGCAAGTCAATCAGGCAATGCATCCACAGTGCAATACACTAACTTCAGTAACATCTGACTTCTACCACCCACAGATGTTAGGAAATACAGGATGGTTCAGAGGCAGGGACTAAGCCACAAAACAAAAAGGCCCACAGTCAAAAACAGCAGAGGTCACCAAAATGGAATGGGTTGCCCAGAGTAGTTGTGAAGTCTCACCTGTGGACATTCTCAAAACCTGACTGGACACAGTCCTAGGCAACCTACTCCATGGGGCTGGACTAGATGATCTCTAGAGATCCCTTCCAACCTCAACTACTTTGTCATTCTGCGACTGGATTTCTCAATTATCAGAGCTACATTGGCTTCATTAAATTGTAAATTAAACTGATATAGTTCAAACTGATCTAAAACAACAACTCTATGTTCTCAAATCAATTTAAACTGCCACTAATTTAGCTTGATGATGTAATGACTTATCTCAATTCCAATATGATTAAACCAAAACTGCAGAGAGCCAAACAGTTCTATTTTTACTCAGTCTTGTTTTGAAAACCAATCTGGTTCGTTATTCAAACAGCTGTAACTTGTCCTTAAAGTTTCAAGACTGCAGTGTAGACGTTTAGGCAGCGAGTGGAACAAGCATGGATTTCAGCACAGATGATCTCAGTTTCTGTGAGTCAAAGTAAAGGAAGTAACTGTGCAGATAATCTCTATCTTCTCTTACCAGAGATCACTAAAAAGTGCAAGGACCTGTAATTAAAAGTATAAAGCTAACATTATGATAATCAGTTTTCTTTAACAAATACTTGTAAAAAACATTACCACGCAGTGAGCAAAACTAACCCTATTAAATAAAACAACAGCATCTCAGAACAAATACTCACACTTTTCTACACTGGCATTACCACCATTCGCTGGTGCAGCCTCAAATGAAGTTCCCCGTACAGTAAACACTTTGATTGCTTCATCACACTGCACAGTGCAAATAATATTTCCTAAAAAAAGGGATATTGAAAATCTAAAGATTATCAGACATGCTATGCTTAAAAAAAAAAAAATTAATATCAAAACCACATTAGCAGTTGTACTAGGATATGCAACATCCACCAAGGTACTTCCCAAAACTGCAGTTTTAGATGACTAAAACTTAGCACTTAATAAACAGAGATTACATATACTTGCATTTATGTTTTAGCCCTGTGTTTCTAAAGTATGAATATCCTCTATTTTTAAAGGATACAAAGCATTCAAATCACCTCTTTTGAAGGATCATCATAAATCATCTCCTTTTAAATTTCGGAAGGGATGAAAAAAAACAACTTTGAAAATGCCATTCTTAAACAAAAAGAATGCCTATAATTCAAAGTACATCTTTTATCCTGTTGCATGAATTCATCAGAACTGAAGACAATGAGGCCTCCCCCAAGTATCTGTGGGACTGTGTTTCTCTCTATAATATACTACAATACTTTACACTGGAGGCTGCAGGGAATGTTAAAAGAAAAAATGCTGCAACATTCATAAACATTCAACTAATCATAAACAAAGTCATCTTGAAACTGTGAATTACTGGGAAGCAACATAAAGTGCAGCACTAAACCACATTCTGGTACCATAACTCAAAATATAATACCCTGCTGGTACACGTGGTACAATCTTTACAGTAAAATTAAGAAACACAAGCTAATGAGCTAATATCTAAAATAAAACACAGTGTCAGCCAAGCATTAGAGAAACAAGACTGAAAAAATAGTAACAAATTAAGTTAATGAAATATTATAAATAATTCAATGTCTTCAAAATTTGAAAAAATAACCCTGTGGTATCTTAAATCAGAACTAATGCTAGTCCTATTAAATAAAGCTGGACAATTAACTCGATGTCTTATGTGTTCCAAAACCTGATCAGAAGGGCATCAACAAACACAGTACATGGAAAGGACGTGACCAAATTCTGCTCCCTAAGGTGACAGATGTGGGTTTGACATGCTTCTACCAAAGCCCTTGAAATTACTTGCTTTCTCACACAGGGAGCATCATATCCATCCTCAGGCTTCATTTTTTATGAATCACAGCAATTGAGATTGTAAAGGGAAAATTCCTATCATATTTCAAGGTTTCAACATTAGGATCATGTAGAAAAACTAGCAGTACTGGATTCTTCATTGGACAAATACCATACAGCTTTTGTGATTACCCACCTGCATAGATAGTTCTCACAAAAGTATCTGGGGACTTAATTTCAATAATGTCAGAAACAGGGGCAACATCAAGTTTGCCAGCCACTCTGGGAATAAGATTCTAGAAGTTAGAGATGAAAAGTTAGCAAAGTAAATGCTAAGTAAAACGTACATGGTCAGTAAAAGAACACTGCTGACCCGATTTTAGCTTCCTATGATGCTGTCTCTAAGACATATAGAGCTAAGATTTTTGAAGGGCTACTCATGTAGCTTTAGCAGCCAAATAAAACCCCATTACTGTAATAACATTAGACATTTTATGAGACTTACTGTAAGTAAACCCTTAATTCAATATCTTAAATTAGGAGACTTATTTGCTTCAAATATTCTAAAACTGAATATAGATGCCATTTACTCAGAAAATTGACAGTTATGGATTGTTGAGCTCTTGGCACTTCAAGGAAAAAAAAAAGGTGCTTTTGGAAGTTAGATGCCAGAAATTATGGGAAAAAAAACCTGTACTCTTCCCACCAAAGCAAAAAA
>VWZV01000394.1:0-159682 GCA_013397155.1 Irena cyanogastra | reverse complement strand
AAAAAAAAAAAAAATTAATATTAAAGTATATGTTCTCTTGCTCCAAAATTTACTCTAAAAATTATTTAGCACCTTTAGGAGTAGGAAGAAGGATAAAAAGAGCAGCAGAAATGATGAAGAAATCAATGATAAGATGATTATCTGCTTTTTGTCTGCCTCCTAATCTGGTACAAGAAAAAAATGACCGGGTATGAAATCTTTACTCACATGAAGCACTCAAAAAATGGCAGCGTAAGCTTTAAAGCAAAAGCCATTAACTCCTACTATGACAATGCAGTTAAAAAAAGAAAAAGGAAGGAAAAAAAAATTGAAAAAACTTAAGGCTTAAGGTACATAAAGATTTCTCTTAGGAAAACTACAGCATATGGATTGATATTGATTGGAAGTGAAAGTATCAGATGGAAGGCCAATGTCATTACTCGTCCTACATCGGCAAGATTTCTGAAGGATCATTTTCCTCTAATTTAGCTGCACCACAATGTTGCCCAAATTCTTAGTACTGAGGCTCTCCATGTACTTATAAATACATTCCTAAAAAAAACCAAGTTTTGAAAAACTGTATTTTCATTAAAAACCATCCCAGCTGGAACTTAGATCTGTGTTATTTATATCTGTTTACAGGCATTTCAATGTACATTACTTATATATCACATGCAAATCCCGCTCCAAAAAAAAAACTGCTTCCAATAGGTCTGCACACTTTCATTTCAACATGCAAATAACAGATTTTTCATCCCAATTTACTGTGCTTTTCCTTACAATTTTCATGCTTTCAGATCACTTAATCTGGTTTGCCTTATAGCACATTTTGCCTTGTGTCCATAGCTTTGGCTGATTACCACAGAATATTTCTTCTACACTATTTTTTTCACATCAGCTCATAAAAGAATTCAATCATGAATCATGAAATCTAACTAATGACCTCTTAAGCAAACTACTGTAAAACAGTTTGCAAATGCAAAACTGTTCATGGCTGATCTCTCTCAGACCTTTGATTCACACTCTTAAATACAGCAGTGTCTGTCTCTTTTCTACAAGAACTTTTTGATGCTCTTTGATCTACTTACCTTCCCAAAGGCAGATGCTCCGGCACAAATGTGGGTGTAATTAAATTTTTTATGAGTTTCCACAATCAAGGGAGTCAGCTCCTCTGAGAATAAAAATATATTGCTCAGAATTTACAACTATCTTATTTTCAATCACAAATACACAAATAAATTTCTTTTGTCAATAGGTAAGAACAACTCTCACCTGCTAGAAATCCCTTGTACACATCGTGCTGAGCCACAAGAACTTTTGCAACACCCTGCACTTTGCTGAGTTCTGATGCTACCTGTGATTACAAGCGAATTATTATTATTAGTTTGTGTTCTAACATGCACCACAAACATATAACAAGGGAGTCCCCACCATGAATAGCTCACAGCCTATAGATTTACAAAACCAGAACCAAAAGTACATTAATTTCAAAACCAGAACAGATCTGAATGGAATAAAACACACATCTTCTGATCCATAGCACAGCACCTTATGGGATAATGAAAATGAACGTGCGAATAAGAGAACTACGGAGCAAATCAAACTTAGGAAAACTTGCCTCCTGCATGCAGGGCCCCACAACAACCCCAGCATTTCTTACAGCAGCCAACAACAATCACACTTGAGGACTACTGCTAGTACTCCAATACAATCACCAAGAAACCAATCCTACCTTCTTTTAGATCAGTCAGTATCTACTATACAAATACAAATGTACAACGCTGTTAAGATTTTTGTCCAAATTCTAGGAGCAGCCCTTTTTGCATGTGACTTTTTGCCCATTGAAGCAATGTCTATTTTCAATTTATATTTATGCTTTGTTTTTTGTTTGAATTGGCACAAGTGAAGTTTAAATGATAAAAGGGTTACTACAGATCAGAGAGAAGAGGACTGACAGCGAGGTCTGGAGACCACATGCATCGTCCGAGAAACAGCGTAGTTTTACTGAGTTTGATGAGTATCAGTTTACCCTCAAAAATTAACAAAAGGAAATAAAGAAAAAATCTCTAGTAGCTGCTGCAGAATATCTGTTTGAATCACTGGATCTTAAATAAAAATCTTTGAACCTTCCTTTTTATAAAATACTTTTTCCAACCATAACATACAGACTCCATATATTTAGCATTAAAACAAACAAAACATTCACAATCATTTTTCTCCTATGCAAGTGCATAGGATAAGGAAAATTAAAGACACACGTCAGGCAATTATTTCTTTTTTTCTTTTTCATTTTCTAGATTTAGATAAATATTTGCTTCATCTTCACCTCGAACACCTGAATAGATACTGAGGTTTCTCCACCTATTTGTGAATAAGCTGCCCTAAGTATAGCTTCTTCATGAGATACTACATGATGCCTTCAAAATAACAGTACATAAACAGTTTGTAAATATTAGGCATAATTTTTGTACTTCTACTGCTCACACGATCCCAAGTCATGCTGGAATAAAAGTGCCATTAATGTACTAACTACATTAGTTAGTGATGTGTTAGTACTACATCAAAATTACACTAAAAATAGACAGCTAACATACAAAGAACTTTTTACATGAGCTGTGTGATAAAGTCAAGAAGCACTAATTTTGGAATTTCAGGTTGCAAACACTCTCTACACAACTAGTGATTGGTTAGTAACAGTAACTTGCTCAAAAGGCCAATTTAGCACTATTGTTTCACTTCTGCTTGTTTCTATTTAAACAAGCAAAAGCTTCTTTCCAAATTCTTAGCACTGCAATATTTGTAATTCAAACTTTACAGAGACATATCTTGTTTTAAAAATTAATTGTCCTTTAGTCCTATAAAAATTTGCTTGCTCAAGCATGTAACAACCATTATTGATACTGTCCCCTGTGAAATGAAATCTATATCCACATTTTGTCTTTAGAAGAGAAGCAGTTCCAAGTGCAGGAATTTTCTGGCAGATTAGCAACTCCTGGCACAGTTTCTCCTGACTACAGATTATTTTTCAGGCTGCCCAAGACACTGCCAAGTGTTGTTTCCCTGTATTCTTTATTTCATGTGTATGAAAATAGCATTTCCTACCTTGTCACAGCTGGTACCAGCCACCAAACAAGAAACCTCCCCTCCCAAGTGCTTTGCCGCAGTGATGGTATTGAGGGTAATGGGCGTGAGAGACTCATTGTTGTGTTCTGCCACCACCAAGGTGCTCTGAGACCTCCAGAGCACCAACACCTGGAAACGAAGGGAGACACACAGGAGTTGGAAACTTAGCATTGAAATAAAAAACTGTTCCTCTGAGCATCCAAGGCTTTACAGAAATTCATCAATTATACAAATTATAAAACACTGCTGTCAAATAAAACAGGCTCATTCCAGGTAATTTTTATTAAGTAAAGAATACATAGGGTGATACAAAAAGGAAAAGACAAACCCGCTTGACTTCAGCCTGTCTGTAACATGCTGCGCTTAAACTCCACAGGAAAACACTGAGCAAAATTAAGAAAAACATTTTAACACATTATATTCAAGCTCAGTTGATCAACTTAAACAAGTACCTTAAAGAGTGAAGATTAGACAAGCAAGAGTAAGACACAAGGAAATCAACAGTTGCAAATAAATATTTACTTGGTTTTCTAGGGTGGTTCTCTGGCAGGGTTTTATTGTAAGTTTTAAACAAAGTATAGCTACAGAACCCACTTTTATATTAAGTATGTAGAGGGGCAAAATTTTATGTGGTGGCTGGATGAAAATTAAGCAGCAGGGGCTGACAGCCTGAAAACACTCTAGGAGGAATCTTTATAGGCATCAGGCTCATTTTTCCCTCTCTTCCTTCAAAACATTCGAGCACTTAGTCTACCACCACAATTTAATGGTCCTTAAATAACAATTTTGATCAATTCACCATCTATACACAAACTTGAACTTCTAAAGCAAAAATGAAAGAAACAAAAAGGAAAAAAAGGCAAAATCTGCCATAAAGCCAAACCAAAATATTCTAAATTCTGAGACCTTCCTCTCTAATATTCAGGTGCACGTGTGAAAAGCGTTATTCCTCCAAGACAAATACTAGGGTAGGGAAAACATTTTGGATGGGAACAGGAATATTGTCCCGTAAGTGTCTGTTTACCCTACATACTGAAGACTCGAGTTATGATCATTGTAGGATGGAACACATGGAAAACCAAGTAAATTCATTAATATAACCAAGGAATAAATACTAACACAATGCTAAAGACGCACAGCCAAACACTACATTTCAAATTTACATTCCAACCCCATCTCCTCTCATGCCAAACACGCACTTGCCTACAACTTCAAGTAAAAAAAAGCTTCAGAAAATATGAGAAGCTAAAATTTGCATCTGGACTTCAATCCACAAAGCCTACCAACATAGTGAATTTCAAACATAGAAAGCAAGTCCCAAGGACTTCCCTAAAGCTAATCACAGTGCACAAATAAAAATACAAAGATAAGTTTTTGCAGAATCTGGATCATAATTTGTCCTTTTGATTAAAACAGTAAGGATTCTTGTAGAAGTGCTCTGCATTTAATCTCTTATGCTTAAGGTTAAGCATAATGCTTATACTTGCTGTGATTAAATATTCTAAGCTCCTATGAAACCAATTGCCAGTAACAAAATATTTACTGCCACTATAGATCAGACACTGTATTTTTGATTATGTTTCATACATCGTCTGCAATAAAAGTTACAAAATTTTAGCCACCATTTAAAGAATAAATCCATGCCTTTGTGGCAAAAAGCACACTCTCCAATGATTTACAGTTGTGTCATGGGGTAAAGTGGACCATACTCCTGGAAAATGCTCAAGTTTTCAAATTTCCAAAGGAAGACACATGCATTTTAAACACACACTTATTTCTGCCTGTATTATCATTTTTCCCTAAATAAGCACTGCACCACCACCATCATTCTGTCAAGCCATTCAAGAATACACTGAGAAATAATTGTTTTTTAGCCAAAATGAATACAAGCAATAGAAGTTGCTTAAGCAGACTGGCTATTACAGCATTAATCAGGTATTATTTCTAAACCAATAATCCTACATTTTATATTTTGTGGGAATATACACAATATGTACACCAGAAAGTTACTTCACGGATGACATTTCTGAACACAAAGACAAGACCAGATTCAAAATTAATTTAAAGTCACATTATATATTATGGATAAAAATCTAGATGACAAATGGGATTTCTATGAGAGTCTGAATTTTATGTACTTTAAGACACATTAAATAATTTTTCTCAATAAACAAAACCAAACCGACTTTTGTTTGTCATAATAAAGAATCTACAGTAAAATCAGAGGGTAATTCATCCAGTCATATGGTCCTGAAAACAAAGAACCTGCAATGAGTCAATGACAGGACAGGTAGTTATTTTGATGAAGTTACTGTCCAGCTCCACATGTGAGAGCCCCTTACCTCTCTAACATCATTTCTGCACTTGGGCAGGATGTCTGCTTAGGAAGCCTAAATAAAATAGGAAGGTAGAGAATAAACCTAACCAGCTGGCAGCAAGGAAGGAAAGCACAAGAAATAAGACACACAGATCAATCAAACTATTGAAAACAATGCCTTAAGAAGGAACAGCACTCAGTGCTTGTGCCACGGAAGGTTCCTGGTGAAAACCAAGCTCTGGAAAATAAGGCTACCCACAGAAATCACCTCCAGATAAACATCCCACCAACCTGGGCAACTGAGTAGCTTCTACAGCATGACAACAGGTAATGACATCCCAGAAACAGGGAGGTAGAACTGGGAAGTTTATTTTCCTCAGGTTTAGGTACAAATCACAGCTAGACACCTATGTTTCCTCTACAGCAGAAATTCCTGCACTTCCTTTCTGGTGGAAACTCTGGACAGTGACTCAGTTTATACCAAAACTAACATTTCTGAATGAAAACCACTCAGAATTTCCAACTTCCCCTTTCCCCCCCCCCCAGCACTTACTGTAGAGCAAACTTGGCCTCTGACTTCCAGATGTCTAGAGGTTGATAAGATTAACTCAGATGTGCAGTATTGATCAATCAAGCCACTTGCAAAATCGCCACAGATTCGCTGAACTGATTGTCTCAAGTTTCCCCCAAAGCACCGTTTTGCTCTCCACTGAGAAACCCACCAATATTTTCCAACCAGAGCAGAAAAAATGTAAGTACAATATGTGGATTTCTAGGCTACAGACAAAATACCAGATATTGGTCACTGCTACTGTCACAGCATAACATCAGCAATCTGGGCACCTTCAGTACACCTGCACAGGGAAAGCCAATGCCACACACATCCAGGCATCCCCTGAATTTGCACAGGTGAGCTGCTCTTCACACAAAGCCACTGCAAACTGAGCATCTGTTGGTCTTTCAGCACACAGGCCAGCTGAACAGCACACATGCCCAGCACCTCTTAAATACAGATTTGCTGCTTGTAAACAAAATACAACAAAAAAAGTTGATACAACAAAAAAAGTTGTATCAAGAGCTGGAAAAACCCAGAGGGAAATGTCATAAATCTTTGCTTGCTGCTTGGTGAGATTGGTGTGCAGCATTCGTGGCCTCTGCTGGCAACAGTGGTGGCTAACTGCCTGCAGCCTGCTCCAAGGACACTCATTAATAACACCGGAATTAGGAAATCAGCTCCAACTAAAAGATGTGGCAGGCACAGCAACACAAGATGGGTCAGCCAAAAAGTTGTTCCAAGAAATGCAAGAGATGCAGCAGGTGAATTCTACATAGCCCCCTGCTCCAAATATGCATCCATAAGAAATAGGGTGCTAGAAACTTCACCTGGGAAAATGAAGTTTGTCTCTCTTTAGAAGAGCCACTGGAAGTTACAAGAACAAAACCAAAACAGACATTCACAAGGCAGAGCATCAAACAACTGGACCTACAAAGGTATCTCTATAGCTGATTTTCTTAGCTGTAAAAGCAAACTGGCCAGAATCTAAAATTTTAAATTTCAAATTTTAAAACTGCTTATTAGGAATTCTGAATCTCATGGAGAACCATTAACACAGGAACTGTTCCCAAGAAAGAACTCCAGAAACTAGGACTTGGGGTATTACTAAAGGTAAAGGCTACATTCCTAAACAACAATGCAATGCCTAATTCTAGTAGGACACAGTCTTGTAGCTGTAAAACTCTAACTAAATAAATCTGGTAAACTCAGGGAGAGAAGGGAATTCAAGCATATACTACTAGAACCTCTCTAAAGACCTGTCTACAAAAGAGGTCTAAGAGACAGCTCTATAACTCCAGGAAACACTAATTAGAAAAACAACACTAAAGGCACCTGAACTAAAAAGGAGCTATAACTGCAGCAAAGAACAACAATAAAAAAATAAAACCACTTTGCAAAAAGGATTTGGCAATCATAATAAAGACTTAATATTACAAAGGGATTGAAGCAGCAAGAGAAAGATGTAATACACAATAAACTTCTCCAAATACACCTCCTGCAAACCAACAATAAAAATCAACAAAGCTGAAATACAGACAACACTGAGTGTATTTCAACACAGGGAATCCCTAAATGGCTTATTCCCGCCTCTGCACCAACTTTTTCTGCACTTGCAGTCTCATTCCTCCTCAGTACTCCCATCTTTAAATTATATAAAAGTCCAGCTTTCCTTCCTGCACATACTTCACAGGTTTCTCTCGTATTCTTTTTCTCTAGACTCCGCTCACTCTTGAGCTGTGTCAGCAGGGCTAAACTGCACTTTTCAAAAAGTGTAACAAACTGACAGACTGCAGACTACATTGTTACACACACACTGAAGAGGCACACAATGTTTTACTGGCTTCATTTTAAAAAGTTACTAGTTTAGATGCCTATGGCTGAAAACCAGGCAGCTGAACTCACATGTCCAAGCTATAAAACTGAATTGTGCAGCGAGCATGTGAGTAAAGTACTATTTACATAGCAGTACCATATGATTCAGAGATCACCAAGACCTTTGCTCTACAAAGCCTGCAGCCTAACGACAACTGAGAGATGCCCATGATTATAACAGAATTTTCTGATTAATTCAATCATATCTGACCTAGTCTACCTTTGCTCATCTTTTAAGAGATTTTTATCGCCTGAAACCATTTAATATATGTATAACTACTACTATTTTAGAGCCGTACTGAACTGTAATACCTGTAAAAGCCTTGGAGAGCTCAAAAAGAGACTTGCAAGACCCAAAGTTGTTTACAAGCACTATTTATACACAGTTCTAGTGGAGGGGGTATCTCCTAGTGCATAGTAAGAGACTGAACAGATATTCGGGGACATCTCATCAATCATCTACTCCAATTAACCTTGAGTTCACCTAGACCTTGGTAACACAGCCACAACGACACACCAAGCAGCAAACGGCCTCCAAAAGCCCAGCACTCCTCCCAGCTGAGCAATATGAAGGTCAAACTGGAGAAGCAACAGGTGTTTTGCATTAGTTTCATCCACAAGTTGTGATAATTAAAGCAATCACATTTCTGCACAGGTGTGACTGAGAAACGGTGGATTAACCTGCAATACCGCAGAAAGCCTCTCCTTGAGCCACTAACATTCTTCTAGTGTTCTTAAGAGTTTACAGTAACAAACTTTAGAAGTCTTCTCCACCGGTTGCTCAGCTTGTCCCGCTCAAGAGTGGATGCGAGCGAGCACTCCCAGAAGTTCAGGACTTCCCTGATACCTACGCTAGCTTTCCACACGAGACAACAGTCCTCAACTCCTGCCTGCCGTGACCGCTGGAAAGGGCTTCTGGAACATCCCGTGTCCACTCGGAAACTTTATTTTTAACAGACAGAGTGGGAGAGGAGTCCAGCGGAGAAGTCCGACTCCGGCGGCGCAGGGCGCTCGCCTCTCAGAAACCCCCTTGACCACCGCTACCGGGCGGGAGGAGCTCGGCCCCGCCCCACGCCCCCTTCGCCGCACTGGCAGGGCGCGCATAGCCGAGGCGGCGGGAAGGCCCCGGTCGGTGCGCACCGCGCGGCCCGAAGGCGCGGCCCGGGGGCTCGCCCCGCACTCACCGCCCGCCGCAGCCGCTGCGCCGCCACCGCCCGCAACATGGTTCCGCCGGCCCGCACCGCGCCGCTCTCGCGAGAGCACGGCCGGCCCCGCCCCGCCGCCCCATTGGACCGACGGCCGGGCCAATGCGCGGCAGCGGCGCCGCGGGCGGGAAGGAGAGGAGGGCGCGGGGCGGCCGCGGCTACGGCCCGCAGAGTGCGCATCGCCCACTGACCTCGCACGGCCGGCTGTCCTCCCCCGCTCCGCCCGGCTGTCTCTCCGAGCCGCCCGCTGACACCCGCACTGCCACCTGAGTTCACCAGCCCCGCCCGCTGTCCCCCCGCACAGCTGGCTGGTCCCTGCACCGCTGTCCCCCCGTACAGCCGGCTCTGTCTCGCGCCCCGGCTGGCTGTATACGCCCGCCCCGTCCCGGTGGGCAAGAGCAAAGTTGCCGCTGCCGTAGCTCCAGCTCCCGCGGAGCACCTCGAGGGGAGCGGACCCCTTCCATCCCAAACTGACCTGGTACCAGCCCAGCCTCCTCCGGCCGCCTTTGCGCGGTTCCCCTGCACTGCTTCCGCAAAGGGTTAAAGCCTTGAAAGAGAAGAAAACATCAGAAAGCAGAGTTGTGTCTTCCAATGCCGGTGCTCCTTGCCAGTTCCATCCTAAATGTGCCTTGCAAAGAGAAAGGAGAAGTCTTAATTTACGGCTGTGGAGCCAGCAGCAGCCGGGAAGACTATGGGCCCTGCCTGTGGCTGCCCATGAGCTACCAGATCCCTACCCCCGGCCATGGTACCCACGAGGAGCAGCAAAAAGCAGAAGAGATAATGTAGGGACGGAATGCGTGGCACACTGGAAAGGCCAGATGCCAAGGTGCTTCCCAAATGTCGCGCCCCACCTGTTGTCCACACCACGCCTAAACTTCAAAAACCAGCCAGGTACCATGAGCTCTGGATGGCATCCTCTCACCATGACAGATTTCTGGCTGTCTCACCCATGCCCCTGTGCTTGGCACCAAGCAACATTAGGCAATAGCTCATGAGCTCTGAATAATTTATAGATCTATTTTATTATTATTCTAATTTCCCAGAACCAAGGCAAGACATCTTGTGCCTGCCCCTTACATGGCACCAGGATGCTTCAGGAACCAGACTGGGTTTCCATATGTCTGTATTTTTTTCTGGGTAGCAAGGAGAGGGATTTAAAAATCAGTGAAGCAAAATGTTTCAGGCCAAATTCATTGCACTGTGTGCTATGGCTCTGTGAAAACCTGATGTCCTGGAGAAGCTAGCAGGAGCTGCCACACTGGAGCAACTGGTCCTGCCAGCCCAGGAGCCCCAAGCACACATGGATTTGGGATGCTCCTGAATGGAATTCCCATCCCAGAAATCACAAGCTAGCGAGGCACAAATGCAGTTTCTTCCTTCCCGTTCTGAAGTGGTTTAGAGTGTAAAAAAACCCCAAATTTCCCACCCACCCCCCACCCAGCAATTATGGCCATTGGATTGTTCCTCCAGGAATCAGCAGTGATCTTCAGCATGTCAGTGATTCGTTCTGCATTGCTGGGTCACTGCATAAGAAGGGAAAAGGCAGATTGATCAAAAAGGGTCTTCGATTTTGCCACAGTCTTGGCACAGGACCACCTTTTAATTTTATTCTGCCACATGATTTTCACATCAGATGCCAAAAAGTGCTGCTTTATAGCAAGAGCTAACCAGGTCCAGCAACTCAAGCATCTAAATGGACAATTTACTTAATCTCAAATGTCTCTAGAATAGAAAAAAAGCAGCTGTCCTGCATATTACAGCTCCCTGGCCCCAGAGCACAACCTTAACTCCTCAAGCCCCAAAGGAAGGCTGCAAAGGGAAGAGCTAAAGGAGGTGCCAAACCTCCTCCAGGGCCTGTGCTTGATTATATGGATTAAAGTAGCTCCAGGGCTGCTCTGACTCCTGCCTAGTCTGGCTCCACCCTTCAGTCCCCAAAAAAAGGAAGAAAACAAAATGAGTGTTTGGAGCTACCTGTGCATCGTCTGGTCTGTGCAAATGACCAAGTGAAAAAAACCAATTGTTTATATGAAGATGAGGGGGGAAATGGTTTTGCAGAAGCCACAGTACTCTGAGAGGGGTTTAAAAAGAGGATTAATATTTGCTGTGGCTCTTTATCACCAGTCTAAATGATGGTTAAGGTGCAGTGTAGCTCTTCAGAGATGTGGAGTTTTATACAGTATAGAAGTCCCTACCTGCACCCAACAAAAGCAACAGCAAAGGCAAAATAAGAACATCCTGGGCATCCTTAATTTGCCCATTATGTCTTTTTAATTGGTGTGTTTTACTCATTAAAAGCATGGCATGTAATTTCATAATCCTATTTTAGGCTCCAAAATTAAGCTTCCAACATGCACATCTCATGCAGATAAAATCTTTACAACAAATGTACACCTTAAAAACCCCAAACCATGAGAATAAACAAAGTGATCTCATTCAAGTTGGGGCTTTACTACCCTGCACTGCAACAAAAGTGAGCTACTATCAAAATTGACTAAATCCATCATAGCCAATAATAATTTGACCCATTTGCTGTGTCTGGCTTCATAGCACACACGTCGTATTTTCATGAGCAAAGTGACATTGCCACTCTTTAGGTCATATTTTAAGGTGTAGCATCACCAATTCAGAGACATGACAGGCTTTTTGTTATATTTTCTGTTTATAATTTTGATTCAAATCCTCAGCAACACTTCAGATGCATAAATCCTTATTGAAACTGGCTTGATGCAGATTACAGGCTGAAGCACAAAGGAAGTCTTTATCACTTATGGCCAGTGTTTTAGGAGCTTATAACTGTAATCAGGTAGGGATTATATCAGCATGATCCATACAAGCTGAACCATGGAAAAAAAGCTTTTTTCTATTTGACCTTCTCATGGCAATAATAGAAATGGAAAACATGCAACAAACAGATGCCACTGAAGTAGGATCACTGTCCACTGCAGGCAGAAGTTACTACTTTGTATTTTTGAAAGAAAAATTAGCCATTAATTAGTGGAAGCAGATCCTTGTATGGTGCATTGTTATCCAGGATTAGTTCATTAGGATCTGCTGACCCAATTTCTGCATTGGAAAGAGAATTACATTTTTTCACACTATTGGGATTGGGGAAAAGAAAAAATAATAACATAGATTATTCAAATTTTTAAAAATATGGTTGCAAATACGGAGAGGTATCTGTATCGGTATCTCTACAGAAGCCAAATGAAACAAGGACCATTACAAATATGTAATGATGTCTTCCCTAGAGTTGGATTTTGGTTTTCTTAAAATACATAATTCCTAATTGAAACATATGGAATCCAGCTAATACAGCCTCATGACTAAGGGATTTAGTGAAGAGCAGGAATTTTCTTTTATTACTGCTATGATGGTCCCCTCTGTCACAGGTCATCCTTAGCTTACTCCTGCAATCACCCTGGGGATAGCTGACTCAGATAAATTAAAAGATCTTCATTTGGGAAGCTTCCCCAACACACGAAAGGATTTCCCTCCTAATCTGTCAAAATCCAATAACGTTAAAGCAACTGCAACCTGCTGACAGCTCAGCAGGACCTCCAAACCAATGGACAGGACCAAAGGACCCACAGCCCAGCACTGGACGGGACAAAAGCCCACCTTGGAAGTAGCAGCAGGAGAATAGCAGCAGAATATTTGCTGCTCAAATATTTTGTGCCCAAGTGCTGTGAGCTCACAGGGTCTGAGTGGTTCAGCCACCCCAGGACGTTGCCGGTCCCCCTGCACTCACTCCTTGCCCAAGTCATGAGCTGTACACAAGGAGGGATATGTATCCCCAGAGTCCTGTTCTCTGCCCCTCATCATCACTGGCACAAAGACTCATCTCCACATGTCTGACATTGGAGGTCCTTTGTAATAGACCAGCACAGGTATGGTTAGTGCTCTGCTCAGATCACCTTACAGCTACTCACCTGCATGCTCACAGCAGCAGCTGGTCTTTCATGAGGCATTACTGAAGCCTTTGGAAGGGGACAACGCCACAGGCACTGCTTGCAAAGTGCAGGACAGAGGAAAGAGCTCCCCAAAGCTATCCCATAGCAGGGACAACCCTTCTAATACTGAGCCTACAAAACCACAACAGACAGCGTATTTTCTCTTTTTTATAAACTACCCTTTCTTGCTAATAATCTCCATGTGCCAGTCAAGTAACAGGAGAGCCTGAGAGTAACATCACGCTGCATATTCCTAAAGAATGAGATCACCTGAGGAGTTCAAGAAACCCTTTCTAGCAAGCTCACAGGCAAAACAGAACCCTCATAACCTCCTGAAAGCAAAGGCTAAGGTTACCTTGGAAGGCAACTTGTCCTGCCCAGGAGTAATGGTGGTTTGTGGAAGACAAGGGAAACAGTGCTGGTGAGAAGAGCTCTGCTGCCCTCCCAGTGCAGACACTTGGATGGGGTTTTACGATCTGCCAACCTCCTTCTGCACACAGTTTGCCTTGTTGTTAACGGCAGATATGTGTAAAATTCTCTGACAGGTTGTACCAGCATTATTTTTTGAAGGGGTAGCTGCACATTTTTGCCCATTACACTGCTGGAAAGCAATCCAGATGTCACTGTATTCCCACTCGCGCATTATATTCCCAGCCCAAGCCATTCCTGCAGCGGCAGGGAGAGTCACTCCAGGGGAAAAGCTCTTTCCATGCTTCTAAGGACTTTTCAAGGAAATTTGTTTTTCCCTTTTTTCTTTCTGTTTCAGCTCAGTCAATAGCACTTTTGTGTACGCACAGCAGCTGCAGTAGACCTTGTTTTCAGTATTTTGGGACCTGCTTGATTTTTGATATTTTTATTGCAGAGACCATTAGGGAGGAGAACCTTCTGGTGAGTTACCTGCCGCTTATAGCACCTGGTGACAAAGGTTCATGTAGCTCCTGCTTGCCCTTTCACAAAGCCTAAGATGAAGTCTACAAAGCCTGAAACTTACCCATTGTCCTTAATCCTGCAGATAATGGCATAACGAGATCCAGTGTCTGGGGGTTGAACCTAAACTATACACTTAGATGTCCATTCCAGTGAAAGTAGTTAACAAACAGGATGCAAGAGCAAGGCAGCCTCTCCTGCACTGGCAGGTGACACCAAGACCAGATGCATCTCTGGGAGAGATGTCTGAGGTCAACCATAAATTAACAGTCTCATTGTGAGGAAAAAAAAAAATTCTGTGTCCAACTGCATGGTCTGGTATGAAGGAGACCAGAGGAGATGGGCCAGTAAGTCTTTTCTGCACTCATGAACTTTCTGAATCCTTCTTATCCAGAGGGGGAAAATGGCAAGGGCTCCCTTTGCCATGTTACCATGGCTGATTCTTAATCACTAGCAGGGCTGGCAGTAGCTGTTGTGCAACACCACTTTCCCCAGCGCTGGGCCCTGTTCCCCTGCAATGCTCCCAACCCCTGCTGGTCTCAGAAGAATTGAGCCCAAAGCTCCACATAGCAATTCAAATGCATCACCAGACATTAGGCCACCGGGTTAACCACTGTTTAATTTCGTCACATTTGTTTGTGAGTTATGTACGTGCCTTTCTTTTGTCAACATCTCCTTTTAGAAAGGATATTGATTTTGTTTTCAAAGGCTCTCGAAAATAAAATGAATGACTACATTCTAAGGAAGAGTCATTTTCTCAACAGCTGTGAATAATTTATTGTTCGCAACCCACCCAGATCAAAAGATACTTCATCAACTGATGTGGCAAAATCTGGTGCAAGCTGCATTTCTATTATCTCAGATCCAATTAACCATTTGGAGCAGACTAAAACATAACTAGATCAATCCAGAATCAGATTAATATCCAATCCATAATCACATTAATCACAATCTGTCCATAATTAGCCATCAGATAATCCCGTTGGACAGGAGGTGACATGCAGTATCCCATTATCTCATTAATTATCTATTTTCAGTATCAGACATTGTGCTCAAATACAAGGAAATGTTTTTTAAAGGAAAATGGATAGGGAATTCTCATTTTGCTCTATCTTCCCCACTGAAGCTCCCAGTGTCTCAGTGTTGGAGTTTTACAACATTTCTTTGTTTTGCCATATTCTGGTAGGATCAAGGCAGGTTTTTTGAGAGACATCATCTTTTTAATAAAATATGGCTATCTTCGGAAGATGGATAAATAAAACATTTGTTTTGTGTGAACAAGTTTGTGAAAGAAAGAAAACTCTTCATCAAAGGTTTTAATGGTAACATGATAACAATAGCTTTGCAATGCTAAATCTTATTGCAGATGGTTCCTGTCCTTTTTTGTAATGTAAGTGAAATTGCATTCCATCTGTTTTAATTTTGTAATGGACTTAATCCATGGTTGGCTCTGAAAGAATCAGCATTTACTGCCTTTGCAATCTGCTGCAAACAAAAAAAAATAGTTACCGTTTCCCCCTTCTAGAGGGGCTTGTATATCTGTTTGGGAGCAAACCCCAGAGCTGCTCTGTAGAGAGCGAGAAGTTCCATTAGCCAGCCTCGCCTTGTGGCCAGGCAGCCCCTGCCAACTCTCACACCAAACCCAGCAGGAACTGCCGCAGAAGAGACTGGAATCTCTGGATACTGGGTGGAGGAGAGCAAGGAGTAATCACTGTGGCAGGAGAGACTGCATTTGGCTTTGACCAGAAAATGCTTTCAGCAGTTCCAAGTTACCTGAACGCAGTGTTCCAGAGGTGCCTCCTGGACTGAATTATTCCATGATTTTATGATCTGCTTTCCCTTACTCTCCCTCAGATGAACCAACAATTAACCTGTTTGTAAAACATGTGGTATCAAGTTGGTTCAATGCCTCATGGCATTACCTGTAGTAATTTTAAAGATTTTTGTATATCACATAGAGGAGATGGAGGGCTTTCAACACTTCCCTGGCAAGTAATTTTTTGAGCTTTTCTACTAAACTGCCTGTGCAGCACTGCCTACCCTGTTCCTACCTGCCTGGTTGTGAAGCGAGTCCAGTCCAACCATATACTTGCCTGGTGTGAGCACGTTGTTCTGTTTGGACACAGGTGTGACTGCAGGATAGTTTTGCATAGGTTTGGAGAAGTTTGGTTGGCTCAGCTGTAACTTTACTAATTCCTAAACTAGTGGGAGGTTTGAGAGAGCAGACAGGATCCTGCCCTCGAGTGGGAAAAGGGTGATGCAACACAAAGCATCCCTGCCAAGCTGCTGTATTCTTAGACGTGTCTCATTTGCCTATCACTCTGACATTTTTGCATTTTATTGTTAACACATGGAGATACTGACTCACCCAGGACTCTGAATTCTGGCTTAGGCTGAAGTCACCCTTCTATATCCTCTTTTCTGCCAGCTGCCCAGGCGTGGACCTGTGGTGCCCCACAGTGCTGTAGAGATTCCCATCACCCATCCCTTGGGGTCACTCCAGTTTGAAGGACCAACCAAACTTTTCCAATTGCCTTCATACCTCTCACCCCCACCCAGCTCTGCCACTGGCAAGTGAGCCACGCTAGCGGCAGGCAGCAGTCAGACCACAACTTCCAGCAGGGTACACGTGGTACACAGGCAGGGAGCACATGGGTTCACCCTGCCCTGAGGATGTCACTGCTGCACCGCACCCCTGCACCTTTGCACATGCAGCGGCAGGTAGGGATATACCAAAATCCCTTGGTGACATAAGTCCTTGCTGAAGTGGGTGCTTCAAATGTCATCCATCCTCCTTTCCCCCACAGCTATCGTACAAATTTAAGAGCTTGCTTTCAACATTTGAGGTCCTCAAAGGGGTAGCAGGGGCTGTAGCCAGGCTGAGAGAGTAAGTCAAATAGTGAAGCACTTTATCCAAAGGGTCCTCTCCCTCTCCCCAGCTTCTGACCTGCAGAATGCCTGACTCGAACAAAAGACAAGCGCTTCAGCTGGAAAACCTATCCCATCTCCCTCCTCTGAGATAAATGAGTGCAGCCTGCCCTTCCTGAGCCAACTTCTAAAGCCACCATGTCCTCCTTCCCAAGCCATACAGGTTGGCAAATGCCTGTCAAATTCCATGTATAAAATTAAAAAGGTGATTGCATGGAGGTGAAGGATAGGATCAAAGCTCCAAGACAGCAGCAATCTCAATTCCAGCATGTATAAGCTTTCTTGGACCTTATGAGGCACTCGTGGTACTGTGCTGCAAAGTCTTTGGGAATTTAACACTGAGTCAAAGGCCACGAAAGTGCTTTCCCTATTTTTCTGCTAATGCACGGGAAACCCATGGTGACCGGGAGAAAAGAGGGAAGAAAAAAGAACAGAAGGCATAAAAAGGCAACAGGAGAGGTTCAGCTGCGGGAACAACATGGAATCAGGTGCGGTAAAATACTATTTTTCTCCACTAATTTCAACTCATCACAGGGCTGCTGTCCGCCACGGCNCGCGGCCCCCGCCCCGCGCCGCGCGGGTAGTGGTAGAGCGGCGGCTCCGCATCCCGCATCGCTGCCGGTGCGCAGGGGGCCGCCCGCATGGTGGACATTCTCCTCCCGCGGCCGCTCCCGGGCGCCATGGGGGAGCCCTCCAAGAGTAAGTGCGCGCAGCGCAGCGAAATGCGGGACCAGGGCGGGCGGGCATGTCGGGACCCTGCGGGTCCAGCTCCGCGCCGCCTCTGCCGTCGGGCGGACTGGCGGAGCGCGGGCGCGCTGACAGCGCCGGGAAGGGCTGCGGCCCCACGGCGGGCGCGGGCGGCTGCGGGCTCGGCCCGTGGAAACTCCGGTGCCGCTATTCCCGTTCGTGCCCAGCGCTTCCCGGCCCCGCTGGCCCCCTTCCTTACCGAACGCATGTCCTTTCTGCTGTCCGCGCTGCTGAGCTCATTTCTTTCGGTTGTTTCCATTTCTTTCTCTGCTGCCCTCTGCTCTTCCATTCTTTATTTCTTTCTTTCTTTGCCCGTGTTACCGTTTTTCTTTNATACCAAAATCCCTTGGTGACATAAGTCCTTGCTGAAGTGGGTGCTTCAAATGTCATCCATCCTCCTTTCCCCCACAGCTATCGTACAAATTTAAGAGCTTGCTTTCAACATTTGAGGTCCTCAAAGGGGTAGCAGGGGCTGTAGCCAGGCTGAGAGAGTAAGTCAAATAGTGAAGCACTTTATCCAAAGGGTCCTCTCCCTCTCCCCAGCTTCTGACCTGCAGAATGCCTGACTCGAACAAAAGACAAGCGCTTCAGCTGGAAAACCTATCCCATCTCCCTCCTCTGAGATAAATGAGTGCAGCCTGCCCTTCCTGAGCCAACTTCTAAAGCCACCATGTCCTCCTTCCCAAGCCATACAGGTTGGCAAATGCCTGTCAAATTCCATGTATAAAATTAAAAAGGTGATTGCATGGAGGTGAAGGATAGGATCAAAGCTCCAAGACAGCAGCAATCTCAATTCCAGCATGTATAAGCTTTCTTGGACCTTATGAGGCACTCGTGGTACTGTGCTGCAAAGTCTTTGGGAATTTAACACTGAGTCAAAGGCCACGAAAGTGCTTTCCCTATTTTTCTGCTAATGCACGGGAAACCCATGGTGACCGGGAGAAAAGAGGGAAGAAAAAAGAACAGAAGGCATAAAAAGGCAACAGGAGAGGTTCAGCTGCGGGAACAACATGGAATCAGGTGCGGTAAAATACTATTTTTCTCCACTAATTTCAACTCATCACAGGGCTGCTGTCCGCCACGGCCGCCTCGACGATGCGGTCGGTTCTGTTCAGGTCCATTGGGGCGGCTCTCCCGCATACGGGCCTTAGCAGGGAACTGCTCCGCGGGTAGAGCGTCGAGCCGGCGTCCGCCGCGCAGCCCCTTCCCGAACGCCGCGGAGATGCTCCTCTGAGCAGCGCCGGAATTGTCCCGCCGAGCCCGCCCGCGGGCACCTGCCAGCGGCACGCCGAAACGCGGAGAAAAGAACAACGAAATAAAATGGAAAAGAGACTAGAAAGAGAAGGAAGAGGGAAATAAAAAGAGAAAATAATAGGCGAACTGAAAGTCAAGAAGAATAACAGGGAAAACAGACGAGGAAAAAAAGCTACAATGAGTCTCCTTCTCGGGCTGCCGATGCCGCCGTTCCCTGCGCGCACGGCGCAAAGGCGCACCACGGCGGGTGGGGCGGAGGGTCCCGCGGCCGCCCGGGGCGCGGGACGCGGAGGAGCTTCTCCCGCGGGGCACGAGGCCGCGCGCCCCGTCAGTGCCGGCGTCGTGCGGCTCCGGGCCGGGTCCCGCGGGGNCCCCTTCCTTACCGAACGCATGTCCTTTCTGCTGTCCGCGCTGCTGAGCTCATTTCTTTCGGTTGTTTCCATTTCTTTCTCTGCTGCCCTCTGCTCTTCCATTCTTTATTTCTTTCTTTCTTTGCCCGTGTTACCGTTTTTCTTTCTTTATCTCTTTCGTGTTTCAATTTGTCTTTTTTAAATTTCTCTTTTCGTTTTGTTTTTTTTTTTTTAATATTATTCTCTTTCTGTTCTTGTTTAGTTTTATTTCTTTTTCTATCTCTGATTTCATGTCTGTTACTGTTTTCATTTGTCCATGTTCCCATTTTAACCGTCTCTGGGTTTTCGATGCTTTTATATCTCTTTCAGTCATTCTGTTTTAATTTCTTGTTCCTTCTTTCTTTCCTTCCTTCTTTCTTTGTTTCTTTCCTTATTTCTTTCAAGTTTTCCTCAGCCGTTGTTTTATTGGTTTTGTGTCTCTGCTTTAATTTTTCTTTTCCAAAATCCTACTTTTGCGTCTCTGTCTTTCTGCATTTAATTACCTTGATCAAGCTTCTGTCTTTTTTTTCCTTCCTTTTTTTTTCCCCCCGGCCGTATTCATTTGTCACCTTTCATGTTTCCATCCTTTCTGTCCGTGTGTCTGTCTTTATTTCTCTTCCTTCTTATTTTGGGAAAAAAACCAAAACAAATCAGAATAAGAAAAAAGGATGAAGTGTAAAAAGGAAAAATGCTTTTCCATAATTGCTGGCCTCTGCTCTGGCGCACTGTTGGCTCTGACCGTACCCTGCTCGCTCCCGGCAGGGCGGCCGGGACTGGCCCTGTGCGCGGGCTGCGGGGGCCGCATCCAGGACCCCTTCCTGCTGCGGGTGTCACCGGACCTGGAGTGGCACGTCGCCTGCCTCAAGTGCGCCGAGTGCGGGCAGCCCCTGGACGAGACCTGCACATGCTTCCTGCGCGACGGCAAGGCCTACTGCAAACGGGATTACAGCAGGTGACCCTGAATGCGCCAGCGCTCGTTAGGAAAAAAATAACCCATACCCGAAAAAAGCACAAAAGCCCCTTAAGCTCCCCGAATCTCCCCCAACGAAAACCCGACTCTCGGCCGCTGCCCGTCCCCGCGGCACCGCCTGGAGCCGCCCCGACGGCGTGGCTGCGGGCCCTGACAACGCGTCGCATCCCCGCAGGCTCTTCGGCATCAAGTGCGCCCAGTGCCGGGCGGCGTTCAGCAGCAGCGACCTGGTGATGCGCGCCCGCGACCACGTATACCACCTGGAGTGCTTCCGCTGCGCCGCCTGCGGCCGCCAGCTCCTGCCCGGCGACCAGTTCTGCCTGCGGGAGCGCGACCTGCTCTGTCGCGCCGACCACGGGCCGCCCCCCGACGGCGCCGCCGCCCGCGNGGGAGGGTGTCGGGAAGGCTGCGGAGGGCGAGCGGGCGGCGTCTCTGACGGTGCGCGCCCTCCCCGCCCGTCGCAGAGCCGGTGCTCGGGAGGCCGCCCGCCCCGCGGCCGCCGGCGCACAAGGCGGCGGAGAAGACCACCCGCGTGCGGACGGTGCTGAACGAGAAGCAGCTGCACACGCTGAGGACCTGCTACGCCGCCAACCCGCGCCCCGACGCCCTGATGAAGGAGCAGCTCGTGGAAATGACGGGGCTCAGTCCCCGCGTCATCCGCGTCTGGTTCCAGAACAAGCGCTGCAAGGACAAGAAAAAGTCTATCCTCATGAAGCAGCTCCAGCAGCAGCAGCACAGCGACAAAACGGTGAGCGCCCGCCCTCGCCGGCGGAGAGGGAGATGCGGGTGGGGGGCTCGGGCCCGCGGGCTCGGGCGGCAGTCGCGCTGAACTCCCGTGTGCCCGCAGAGCCTGCAGGGCCTCACTGGGACGCCGCTGGTGGCCGGCAGCCCCATCCGCCACGAGAGCGCCGTGCAGGGCAGCGCCGTGGAGGTCCAGACTTACCAGCCTCCCTGGAAGGCGCTCAGCGAGTTCGCCCTGCAGAGCGACCTGGAGCAGCCCGCCGCCTTCCAGCAGCTGGTGAGCCGCGCCGGGCCGTCCGTCGGGCCGCAGGGGACGAGCAGATCCCGGCCTGCCGGGCCCGGGCGCTGAGGGAGGGGGATGGGGCAAGGGGCGACCGCGCCAGGCCCTCACCGCCGCTGTTCCCCCAGGTCTCCTTCTCCGAGTCTGGCTCCTTGGGCACCTCCTCCGGCAGCGACGTAACCTCGCTGTCCTCCCAGCTCCCCGACACCCCCAACAGCATGGTACCCAGCCCGGCCGAGACGTGAAGTGGCCCGTCCGCCCCGCCGCGGGACCTCCGCATGCCTGCGCTCCCTGCATGAGACACCCGGCTCCGGGCCGCTCCCACAGCGCCGGACAAACGCCTTTGTTTTTTAATTATTCTTATTTAAAAACAAACAAAAAATATGTTACTGACGGCCAAAAAAGCACCGGGATCCTCGCTGCCTTCACCAGACCGGAGAGAGAGCCTCGCTCTGGTTATTTCGTGGGTTTTTTTGGTTTTGTTGGTTTTTTTTTTGGGTTTGGGGTTTTTTTTGGGTTTTTTTTTTGGTTTTTTTTTTTTTTTTTGGTTTTTTTTTTCCTCTTCTCTGCGGATTTCGATGTTTCTTTTCCCCAAAGAAACTCATATTTCCCCGCTGAAGCCCGGCACGGTGACAGGCTGTCTCGCCCACCGCATGCGCTGGGGACGGTTTTTCTTCCCTTTTTGAAAGGGAAAAGTAGATAATAAAAAAAAATCTACAAAATGGGGGGAGATTCTTCCGGCGTGCGGCCGCGGAGCTGGCCTGGACTTTCCTCCGCGGAGCTGCCCTGTCCCGCCTCATCTCACACCAATGCCTCTCCCGGGCCGCAATGCCCGGCCTCGCACCATCGCTGGAAAAACGGGACACGGAAACGAGACTTTTTAACGGGAAAACCAGTACTAATAATGTTAAGTTATCAATGGACGAAGGACAGATTGTTTGCGCCTTTAACGATCAAAAGTAAGTTATTGTTATTTATTGTCAGAGTCAGCGGTTGAATGGTGGGATTAAATATTTTGGACTTAATTAAAAAAAAAAAACAAAAACAAAAACAAAAAAAGGATTTAAACGAAAAAAGCAAAAACGAACTAAAAAAAGTCGCACAAGGGCGGCGAAGGGCCACCCCGGGCGCGGAGCGGCGCGGCCATACAGATCGGGAGCGGAAGAGAGCGGGTCGGGACGGGCACAGCACCGGCTTCTCCCGCACGGCCTTACCGCACCGCACTAATCGACTTTCAGAACCGGGGCCGCTTATTTACAGCCGGGGAGGCGGAGCGCAGGTTTCCCTTTCCTGCTGCGGTGCGGAGCCGCCTCGCCTCCTCCCTGGGGGTGGCAGGGCTGGGCGGCGGGGGGCTCCCCCGGGGCGGCGAGGTGAGGCGAGCCCTAACTTCTCGCGTATCCATGCCCCCGTCCAGACCCAGGCGGCGACTCCTTATCTGCCTCTGGCATCACCTGGGAGCGCGGCAGGGCCGCTTCAGCTCCCGCGCCCTCCCCCTTACCCCGAGTTAAGCGCGGGACCGCTCAGAACCAGCGCCCCGCGGGATCGCAGGCCCGGCCAAGCCCAAGCCATGGCGAGCCGCGCCCCCGACCCCATCTCCGGGCACTCGTCCAGCGAGGGGAAAGTCGGGCCCTGCAGCGGATGGTCAGCGCGGCGCCAGGGTGGCTCCATCACTCCGAGAGACTGCGGAGTGGGCACGCAGGGACAGGGCTCCCAGGGCAAGCTGCCGTCGGAGCGCACGGAGCGCCCCGGGCTGCGGGGCCGCCTCAGCCCGGGGCTGCTCTGCACCGCCGGGACGGGCAATCTTCCGGCTGGGGACAGGTGGGGATGGGGATCCCGCCGCCCTCCCAGCCCCGCCGCGGGGCCCCCGCCGTTACCTGGCTCCGTCCGGGTCGGGCTGGAGCTCCGCGCGTTCTCCCGGGGCTGGACTGGAGCAAGGCGCGTGGCTTCGCCTCAAGATCGCCGCCGCCTCAGGCCCGCGCCGGGCCAGGCCGGCCAGCTACGGGCGGCGCGGGACGCGCGGCCGCCAAGAACGGACTATTCCGGTGCAGATCACGATCACGGTACCGGTCCCTGCTCCGGCACCGGTCGCGACTACAGTCGCTGCCTGCGTCGCGGTCCGGGACCAGCGGCGGCCCCGCCGCAGCGCAGGGCCGGGCGCCGCGCGCCCCCTCAGCGCCGCCGCGCGTGGAAGCGGCTCCGGCCGGACACGGCGCCGCGGAGCCTTCACCGCGCACCGCGAGGCTTCAACGAGCCTTGCTCGAGTCTAACCGAGACGTTAAAAATGCATGAGGTCTAAAAAATCTGTCTTAAGTGACGTATCCTCAATCACCAAAAAAATTATAAGCAAACTTTCCACAGGGCCAGATCTGACGAATTACGTTGATTTGATTCTGGTTGACTCTTGATTACCGAGAAAGACATCTCATGAGTGTTTTTTTCCTCTCTTTCTGAACCGTGTTGCTTATGGTAATTCAAAATACAGATGATTTTAACACAGAAATCACACAAGACAGAATAAGTTATTTTATTACAAGATATATAGAACATATTTTCTCTATTTGCAACCTTATTTCAGCAGTTCTGCAGTGCAAGTCCCACCACAGGGCAGAAAACACCAAAATCATGACATTGGATATAAGAACGAAATAAACACAAATTATCAAAATTACAAAACAGAACTTGGAAGTATCTACAGTACTTATATAAATAGTGCAAATTATATATCTATAGGATAAGTATTTAGAGTATCAAAACCATTTCTGAACAGCATTTTAAAGAAAGTAGTCAGCAGGAACTGGTCAGCGTGATGATGTTAGGGATTTAAAAACTAAATACAACTCTTATTTTTTCAAGAAGAACTGTCGAGCTTCTTCCCAGGACTGCCGGGGGAATCTGTTGGAGAGCTCAAGATAATCTTGAGAACTGAAAAATTTTTCTGTTGAAGACAGAACATAAAATTATCAAGTTATTCCCTCTTAAGATAAGATGGTAATAAAACAAGAATAATGAATGTGCAGCCAATTTGAGATACTTTAAGTAATTTACTGCCCTCCCCTATCCAAATCTTCTCAGACCATGGGGTGACACTTCATGGAGCTCACGACATCTATGCTTGGCTTTAAGAATGGGGGCAGAGGCTCTGACGAGCAAAGGCTTCCATTTGTAAGCTGCTCAGGCTCTCTGCCCCATGCAGAGGAACATTACACATCTTTGCACACTTTATGTTCTTGGACACATCGAGGACCAGCTCAGCCTCCTTATACTCTGGGCAGCCCCAGCGGCATTTTCTGCTCAGCAGTTTCTTTTTTTTTACCACAAAGAGCTGCAGAAGAGTTGTGCTCCTGACTCCCCAGAGCTCAGAGCAAGAGCACAAATGCAGCTTCCACTCCTGAGAGTGTGCAGTGACGTGGACAGGACTTCACTGTGCACGGGTCTGAGGATCTGACCATCCACGTAGCACCCAGCTATGAAGTTTGTGCTTTCAGGTTTTATTCCCATCAGCGTTATTATTCTCATTTGTTTTTGGGGACACCATCCTTCACATTCAGGTGATATAGGAGACAAAAATAATCCTGCATACACTATTATTAAACTAACTTTTTTGCAACTGTGAAGTGTTTAGAAATCACACTCACGTTACCACATCTTTGTTTAAAAGTTCCTCCAGTCTGAATAGTGAAAATTAAAAGCAAGTTTTCCACTTGCATTTTACATGTTTCTTGAGCAGATTCTCATGCAAACACAATCCTGGAAAGTTGGTGCTGCAGACACTGCACGAGTCTGCTTCAGACTGAGATGTCTGATGTTGACAGTAAAAATCTCCATAAAGTTACTTTCATTTTATAATTTATTTTTAAACAAAAACTTTATGCTTTAGACCTAGAACCACTCATCTCCTGGCAAATGCTGAGGAAATGGTGGTGGACTTCTGCTTATGAGGGAGAAATGACTGTCTGCGTGTCGCATTTTACACACAATTCTCAAGACCAGATGCCCATCAACATTTGAATTTCAGATGTGTTTAGCAAGTAACAGCCATCTCAGCTGACGATCTTTCAAATGTTTAGCATAAAAAGGTTGACTGCATTTAAAATAATGTTTATAATAATTGAGGGGGAAAAAACCCCACAACTCTTCTGCAAACTGACAAACTTTAAAGGACAACTATGGGACAATATTTTAGAGATTTTTGGCTCTCTGAGTGTGTTGGCATGACTGTGTAGCTTCTGCAACCTAAAACTTCTGAAGGCAGCCTTTGTGTCGGCTAATTAAATATGTGCAGGTACAGTATCACATTTTAAGACACGATACCACATTGCATTGAATAAAGATTAACAGTCTGAATCCCTCATAGACGAGCAGCAGACTGGAAGATACGTATGTGTAGGTCAGGATGTAAGCCAGGGAGCCCACTCCCAAACTGCAAAATCCTGCTGCAATTTACTGTATTCCCTTACAGCGAGGCAGATTCAAAGAACTTAAATCACATATCTACACATTTTGTCACCCAATTGTTACTCTGTTACACTGCAGGGAACGTACCCCTCTGCTGAGACAACTGATTTTCCATTTGGCCTGAGCTCTGCGCAAAATCCTATGGGGGAAAACAAACAAAAAAAAGACATCAGGTTTTCAGATCTTACATCTGAGGAATTAGAACAACAATTTTAAAGTCTTCACAGTCATTCAAAAATACTAATACTTCATGTAATCTGTAAATTAACAAACTCTGGCTTGTTTGCTACACATCATAACACAATACTGCCAGCACTTAAATTCTGTAATTTACAGTGGATTTTTATACATTTATTTATATCCGTTTTCAAAAAATATATTTTTAGTACACAACAGAGAATCCAAGACTTTAATGTCTTCTAAGGAAATGATTATTATTGTGATTTTTATTTACCATAGCCATGTTTCTGTAAAACAAACGGTGTTTTGGATTTTCCCTCCCAACTCCGAATACACTTTTACAAAATTCATGACTGATCCCCAATGTCAATGGCTGTGCTTCCCAGCACAGCCTGAGGTGCTGATCTCCTGGGAGAAGGTGGAGTTGCTGCCCATCACTGCTGGCCCTGACAGCCAGCTGTGCCCCCAGCTGTGCCCCCAGTGTGGAGCACCGCGTGATCCTGCTGCTGCCAGGCACTGGGATGCAGCATCCTCGGAGCCAGCACGGACACCGACCTCGCCCGGAACCAGCCAGGTCCCCACTACAGATCCTGTCCTTTGCTGGAGTCTGCACCCAGCAGAACACGGAAGAAGGGATTATCCGAGATAAGATACAACACAGCAAATCATGGATACTCCTGAATGTTTCTACTTATTTCTGCACATCTCCAAACAGAAGTAACAAAAATAAACAGGCTGATGCAAACTTCAGCTGATGGAAATAAATTTATCGGTAGGGGAGAGTGCTGTAAAATGCAGAAAAGCAAAATCCTTTGATTTTGGCTGCACATTTAACACACTGTATTTAAGTGTTATATTCGTACACACCACCAAAGTTTTACGTAAATGGGACTTCTTTTGGCGTTCCCTGGCAAGGGAAGAATCTCATTTTCTAGTCAGTGGGCAACATTTTACAGTCTTTCCCAAACCTTCTACTGAAGCAAATGAGAGATTTGCTTGACAAACAGCAGCGACTTGAAACAGAAGTAGAGGGGCAAGTCCCTTCTGTGTGTGCGGGATCTCAGCATTCCTTGGATCCTGCCAGCACTGCTCTCCATGTCTGTGTGTGCAACATTCGGGATTAGACTTTAAAATGGGCAAAATACTGAAGGACCAGTGAAGTCAGCAGTGACAGGACACTTCACAGCACACACAACTCTTCCATATTTAATAGAACACCTTTCTTTAAAAGCCTGCAGGCATAGTACACAAACTTGCCATCTGGGATAGAACTAACTGGAAATCAAATTAGTAATGTTGACCCTTATGCTTTACCGTAGCTACTGGGGATTTCAGTGCTATTCCATCTCTTACAGAACAGAAATCAAGGTAAACATATAGGGTTCATATAGGTTCATATAGGGAACATTCTCCTCCACTCTCCTGTTTTTTTAGCTGAAAAAACCCTCAAACTAAACTTGCTGCACTTACTAATAATGCATAAATTATTTTTTTCAGTTTCACTATAAGAAAGTCAAAGAAGATGAATTATAGCTGTGTATTTAACCAGAAGTTCATTACTATATGGCAAATGTTTTTAATACTAAGTTCCAAACTTCTTTTAAAAAAACTGCTCTGCAATTATTTTAGTATTAAAAGGATAAAAAGTAGCTGCACTCGTAAGTTTGATGTTATGCAAAGACTTTTAGTAAATATTTAGCTCCTGTACTTGCTCTCTGAAATGCATGTAGCCTATTCTTGGACTAGCTGTAAAGCATTAGGGAATGGACTTTGATTAACATTTCTTTATCAACAACAGTAACTTTCAGGTAACTGATACAGGATTAGAGAGTCCTAAAAGCGTATTATTTTTAACAGTAGAGTGTTCATGAAAACTGCATTTATTCACTGGAAACAGTCAATAAAATGCTTGAAAACCATGAGGCAGGCAAAAAAACTGACAGATAAAACAGAATATACATTTAGACAAAGGGAAGAAAAATAATGCAAATCTTTATTCAGAACAGTACATTTGTAATGACCTTGGTGGCTTACTGTCAAAAATAAAGATTGCAAGATTAGTCTGGTAACATATGTTTTGTGTATTTTCTGCATAAAATACATACACTTACCCGGTTCTCTGTAAATCTATGGTACACAGTATACAACTGTACATTCATATGTAAACACATTAATATACTAATTTCAGATATGCTATATGGGCAGGAATTAAAAAAAAACGCCACAAATATTTGAAGATCTACATCAAATCTTCCCAGTACATCCAGTAACTTTAATGAAAACCGGACTCTGCACAGACAGTGAGAACCTGAACTACTCGGTAACCTTTCAGTGTGATAAGATGCCTCAAGTGCAGGCGTAATCTGTGGTTTGAGAAGAGCTGCAGAGAATCTGGAAGTACTTCAGTGCTGTTTGCTTGTTTTAGTGAAGGGAAGATCCCCACCCTGAGAGCAAAGGCGAGTACAGCGCTGCAGCCGTACCTGGATGAAGGTGGCCAGTAAAACACAGCTCATCTCCTGCTCCAGAATGATCTTGTTCTGAGGATTATTGTAACACGCAGCTATGAGCGAAGGGAAGAGCACTTTGATTAAACGAGGATCACTGAAATACTGGAAAGGCAACTGGCAGAGTTTTTGCAGTACCGTGGGGTGACGGCCAGATTGTACAATGATCTGAAAATACAAACAGAAGAAAATTAAACCACGTGATCTATCTGTTCTTCTCTTCCTCTTAACCACCAAGGGTACTGAAGTCATGCTAAAAAAATGAGCATGGATGAGGAGTAAGTACTAAAAATAAAGCCTGTAACATTCAGTTCAAATAACTTCTGTTTCAGTGTGCAAGTACTGTTTTTTATTGCGGAGTAATATAAAAAATATAAAGCTCTGAAAGTTCTTTTTTCTGTATCACCCAAAAAGATAGCAAATAATCAAGCGGTTAATTTACAGATTACAGTAAAATAGATAATTTAATACTTTGATTCAAAAGACAAAGAATTACAGCTCAGGGACTATTCTAAGTTAGAGCCATGCAAGACAAAATGCCAATGTCTGCTATTTAAACGCACTAAGCATGGGGGGGAAAAAAATCCAGGAAGAAATCACCAGGATTTTAAAAACCCTTCCGAAGTCTGACCATCCCTTCCTGGAGCTGGCAATTCGAGAGGACTCTGTTTCATGGGAGATGTCTGCCACGCATTCTCAGGCACCAAAAAGAAAAGGGGATTGTGAGCTGCCCAGCGAGGAGTTTCTGTAAGGAGAGACTCAGAGGGATCCTCCCATCTGTATTCCTTATCTCGGTTTCTATCAGTGCCATTGGCTCTAAAAGGAGAATTGTTTAGATAAATGGGACTGTTGTCATGAAGAAGGCTAAGTTTACAACTGTATACATCTGAAGAAATAAGGCAATGCTATCACTGGTCTCCTACAAAGGAACCTTTCCAATTCACTTGATATTCTTATAAAATCTTTGCCATAAACTAAAAAATGCCCAAATCGGATCTGTTCCAAGCCACCTTGATTAGACAATTATAATATGAAAGAGCTGTTTGACCCGAAGTTGGCTTTTCGGCATAGGAGGAAGCTCCTATAAGGTTGGAACACTGTAAAACTGAGGGTCACGACTGTAAATTGTACTTGGAAAAACACAATTTTACAGGTACACACCCAGACAAGACTGCATTCAAATTAAAACCAGAAGGACAGAAAGAAGCAGTTGAGATTACAGGAACATAAATTAGAGGGATTTACAAGTTTTCAAAGCGCTTTTAACAATACCTTCAGAGCACACACTAAGTTGATAATGCAGTTCAGTTTAAAAACAAGATGACAAAATAATAGTTGGCACTTTTTTTCAGTTCGCCAGTCAAAAAAGACATTGAAAAACCTTTCAAAATACTGGCAGCAATGTCTTAATGCCCTTAAATAAAGGAGGAATTTTTAAAAGACAGCCAAAAAAGTGACAATTAAGCATACATTCAGACATTGTTTTGAGAAAAATATCTCTGAAGCATTTGAATGATTCCAAACTCTCAGTTCCCACTCTGTAAGCAAGAGGTGCCCCCCAACTTTGGAAGTACTGTTGAAATTTTAAATTAACCAGAGTGGTTATTATACTGTTCTGTTTTTCTGTGGTAAATTCTATAATCAGAAAAGTATTTAAAGTCAATCATAATTAGTACTAAAATAACTACAATTGGCATTTCTGATCCAGGACAGAACAAGAGAACTCTTGATTTCTTTTTAATGGCCACCATACCCTCGATGAACAGAGGAAAAGAAGTTTTTGGGACTTATAATTCTTCATTTCACAGTTCACTTCCTTTACCTGTCCTAAAAATGCCATGGATAGTTAGTGAAGTCCTGCCAAACTCACAGTGCAGATACCCAAATAGCTTCCATGGAATTATTATTTCATTATTTTTTTTCAACAGCTTTATTACTATGATGTTATCAACATTAAAGATAGGAAGGTATACAGAGGAGTTGCTGACTGTTTTAATCTGGTATTTATCACATGTGGAATCAATTTAATGATTTCAGCTCATTGTACTAATGCAGCTACTAAACCTGATACACTATATTACGTACTCTGAAGAAAAAAAACCATGAGTCACCCCTTACTGGAAAAAACCCCAACCAAATAAACCTGCAGCAGAGCACATACTCCTTGTCTCACTGTAAATGGGTGGAGAAAGTGAAGGCCAGCACTCGACTTAGCAGATGAACAATAAAGAAAACAAATTAAAACCTTGCACTTCTCTTGCTTGATTTTTTAAATTTTTGAATAGTCACTTGGCTTAATAATCCCAGGGACTTTTGCAGGCCTGGAATACAGAATACTCATTTTACAAACTGTTCTCATACCAGAGATACAAACTCCTTACTGAAATGCAGCTTGCCTCTCCTCCTGCCACAGACTGGGATCCAGACACATTTACCTAGAATTAGCTTTTCTCATTGCTCTCTCTCTATCCTGCAAGTTAGATATGCCTGTCAAATGTAACAAGATCCTAATTAAATCACTGCATTTCTGTACAGCCAAGCATTTAAGCACCTGCTTAACTTCAGCTATGTGCCTACATTCTATTAATATTTGCTTGTGGTTTTCTTTTTCTGAACTGAGAGCTATCAAATTAGTCCAAGCTACCACATTTTTTTAAAACCAGAGCAGGCAACTTACATTGATGTTTTCTGTATTTCTTTTTAAAATGTTGCTTATTCTCAAAACTTAAAGATATTCATACAACTTTATTGGTTTTGCCTGTGCTTAGCTGGAATAGAGTCCAGCTCAGTTTGTCTTATTTATGGCCAAACATGTACTAAATGCTTGAACAATCCTGTGAAGACTCAAACAACACACAGGTAGGAGACACAGCAAATACGTTTCTGAAATGCTATTTCATGATGAATGAAGGAAGTTTTCATTTGTGCCACCAGCCAAACTCCAGGCCCTGATCCATCTTGGAGGTGGAGCTCCTGTTACAGAGTGGGTGAGAATTCAGGTTTAGCACACCGGAAAGCACTGGCCAACACTGCTCTCAATGTAAAAGCCTGCTGAGGAGAGACTCAAATCCTCACTTTCAGGACTCCAGCCCTGCCTGGTTGGTGTCTGTCTGCATGTCCAGGTCTCCCACACACGCACGCTGCGCCTGCTGCACCCACAGCCAACGTCCAGCACCATGAGTGATGTGGTGGCCTGGGGGAACTTTCACTGAGCAACACCTTTCAGGGCTGCCTATCACTTATCTTCTGTCATTCCCACCATTTATAGCCTTCTGCAGGTCCTGCTAATTTGCTTAGATTTCCAATTGTCAGCGGGTCAGGCTCTCTCCCCTGCCCTACCAGCAATCCATGCTCCCGTGTGGCTCTTTGGTTAGTGTACTCTGCTCTCGCAAGTGCAATCATCATCCCCATCCACTGTACCGGTATTTCTGAACTTTATCACTTAGGAAAGCATGATTCATGATTTCCGAAGTCTCTAGATGGAATCCATGTTTTCCTCACGTTTACTCGGGCCAATATTCACTATAAAGTGTATTGCTTGGCCATTTGCTGCAGCTCTCACTGTGAAAGACTGAAGCAGTATAAAAGTCAGTCTTTCAAAACAGACTCCAATGACAAAAGCCAGCAATATGCCACACAGCACTTGAGCAATAAAATAGGACAATCAATCAAAAAAATTAAAAGCTCCATGTGGTAAGGAACAGTAATAAAGTAGTGAGGGGAACGAATCATTCCATTGGAAGATAAAGCTTCCCCTGTCACTCAGGTAGGGTGTCTGGCTCCAGACCTGATGCGACTGTTGGAAGGATATTCCACAAGGATATTCCATCCTGGATACTCAGTTCTTCCCTGTATGCCCCTCAGGACAGCAGGCTTCCTCTCCTACCACTGCTTCCTGGCACCTAGCGAAGTAGAACTTCCCAGGACTGAATGCCTTTGATAAGAAACTAATAGACCATATGAATAAAAAAACACTTGGGCATGATTTTCCTCTGGGTAGCAAAGGGGAACGCTGCAGCTCATTTCATTTTTCAGCAAGCACCAAAGGCCCCAGAACTAATAAATTCCTATTTATTTAGGAATAAAAATCATAGAAGTGCAGCTCCTTTTCTTCCTTGCAGGAAAATAATGAGTAGCACACATAGGTGCAACCTTCACCCAAGAATCAGCAAGAGAAAGATGTTTTGCTGAACATCTCCTAATTCTATTTACATACTGCATATATTTATTTGTTCTTCACTTAATCTTTCTCTGTATTCTTTTTATCAGTGAAAACTACCATTACTTTAAAATGCATATGTATGTATTTTTGCAAAGGAGGGTAATTAATAAAATCCTCATACCTAATAGGATCCAGAACTTTGGAATAGTACAGCAATGACACAGAATGTTTCAGCAGTTACATGTCAAATCAGTTTTAAAATCTTACCAATTCTACAGTTAATTTTACAGAAAACTAAAATAAGAATCCTCTTGCCTTTGAAACTAGATTTTCATAATCAGGTAACTAACTGAGTGTACAAACAGGATTTTCATCAACAAAACTAAATTCAGTCTAGAAAGTTAAAGAATGACTGTATGTAAAATACTGAACAAATATTAGTTACATTGAAGTGAACTGATATTTCATATATTCATATGTTTTGAATAAACATGTAATGGAGATGCATGCTAGTAATTTGTAAAGAACTAGCAGTTCAATTACACTGCCCTGTGAAGATGTATTATGGAGTAGCATTTTTGGTGACAATCTGAGTTTCTTTTTCCAAGCTGTAACTGCATTCAAAAAAGAAGAACTAATTGAATTTAAAACTCTGCTTGCAATCTTCCGGAGATTTAAAGAAGATTATGATCCCAGATTGGTTTCCAATGGTTCTATGCATGTATGTTAAATATTGTCAGATATTTTATTACAAATAACAAAATAAATGGTTCGGTGTCAGACCAAGAACTTTTTCACCGCTTATGTACCACACAAGGTTAGTCTAGGATTACTGCAGACTGCAAGTGCTGGTTTTTAGAGCAATATTTAGTCTAGTTCTACTGGTGGATTTAGGTTTTTTTGCTTCACTTGGACATTTGCATCTCTGCAAAAACATCATTCATGTAAGTTATTTCTGTCAATATATACAATAAAACCACCAGAATTATCTTTTAAAGAAGCTAATTCATTTTGTAGTCAGGTGGAAGAGTAAGCCAGCAGCAAACATTTTTGTCTGTGGAAGGGCAAAATGAAGAACTGAGAATGAAGAACTGGGAAGAAACTTTGGGAGCAAAGGCACAGCTGGCACAGCTGGGGCACATGGCAGGGGCATGGCCAAGGCCAAAGGTGGAGAAAACACCCACCACCCAGTGCTGCCATCTGAGCCCTGGCAGTGCCTCCCAGCATCATTCCCAGCCAAGCCATGGAAACTACGCCTGCTTTCTGCAGCCCATCAGCTCCTCTCATCCACACAAGAGAGGGAAAATGGGCAGCAGGTAAGAGAGAACGGAAATCTGTAGGCACAAACCCAAATGTCAAGTTTTGAACAAAACCCTACAAGTCATCCAAGTGCACTGCTCCTGTGTGACCAACTCTGCATGAAAATGCCGTGCTCTTGGTAGTCTACAGGCAGGCTGATGGTTTTTGTTAATTTTGACCAAATATTAGGAGTTGTAGCTCTTTTCTCAAGTGAAAACTGAGACAAAATTATACTAATGTGGATACAGGAACAACCAGTTCAGAACTTCCTGAAGCAAAACCTTCTTTGGCTCCTGGAGAAAAACCTGGCAGTGAAACGGGGTGTTCCACAGTACTTAGAAACAAATACAGTGCTTATTACCGGGAGCTGAATTCACTTTCTAGAAAAACATCCTTCCCAAGAGAATTTCCTTTTGTTTTTATGAAACAAAACATTAAAATGTGCCCTTTACTTGTCTCTGCTCTTCTGCTATGAAGTAGTTCATGTTCAGATGCAATTTTCTGAGAACAACTCAGTCTAAAAAGTTAATGGTTCTCCGAGGGGCACTCCCTGCCTTCCCTGCTATCTCAGATGACCTGTGCTTCCAAACTTCAACATGGCCATTATAAACATTAGGAGCTTGAAATGGTAGTCAGTTTGGGAACCACTAATATTTCTTACCCATGTATTTATCATTTATATAAATGCCAATTCTAATTTGTACTAACAAGTAATAACTTAATTGAACAGGAACTGTGCATCTATTTCCTGTAACAGTATTCCATCAAACAGTTAAATCCCTTTGTCTGATGTCAGGTTATTTACAACTTTGTAAAAGAAATAAGTCTTTATATTAGTAGTCCAGAGTTTCTCTTCAAAGTTAGATCTGCATTATTTCTTTGCTTCTATATAAACAGATTTCATGATGCTAGTATTTAATCAGCAGAATATGTCACCACTTCGGCTCTTCTTCTGTTTTAAGGTCAAGCTCTTTTCTTTCCATTTTGCAAACTCCACTACTGGCAAAGCTCTGAGCAAAGAATGTTCTAAATTCCTCCTAGCATTTCTCAGGAATCAGAGCACCATTTCCATGCAAAAAGAAAGTTCCAGAATGCTACATTCAAATTTAAAAATAAAAATTTTGTAAATTTGAAAAATTCCAGTGTTTGTTTTCTTCTTTCAGAGAGAAGATAAGAGTGTTCAGGAATAACATCAGTCTTCCTATAAACCATATTCTAAGCACAGAACTTTTAGAGCTCCATGGTTTAAGCAGATTCAAGGGTGCTCTGTGTATACATCACAGAAAAAAATTCTTGCATCAGTTGTTGTGTAATCATCCTAAGACATATGAACATTTAGGATAGGACAAGGGCCAACCACCAGGACAGTGATGCACTGAAAATGTAAAAATGTTCATCAAAAGTGATGCTAGTGGAAAATCTAGCAAAAGTTCGTTATACAAAGCTTTTGAAAAAATGCAGCCCAAAATGACAACTAACAAGTCACCTTAGTTACAAGGCAACAAATTAAGTATATATAAGATTAAATTCAACAGTAAATAAATAATGTGAAACAAATATTGTAAAATATAAACTTCATTACAATGTAATGAAAGGAAAATGGAAGCAATTCTAATATGCATTGAGGTTACTTGTGAATTTAATACTTGTCCAGGCTACAGGAGAAAACCTGACCTGGAAATAATATCTGACCTGAAAAAGGCATTAAGGAAAATCCTAACTTCTGGAGTGATAGCATTTTAGCATTTATTCATATAAAAATAAACATTTAAACCTGAGGTTGCTCTCACACTTCATGTTAATCATATACTTAAGGACCCTGTTAAACCAAAGGGTATCACTGCTTTCTAGAAAATTCTGAGTTTCACTGTTTCCACAATAATGTAACAGAAGATTCATATGTTTAAGTGTTGGCCTAATGATTTTTAATCAGAAAATATTATTATAGATCCAATGTATGAGAAATACATATATTCTTCCAGATAAAATAAAAAACCCCATCATGACAGATCTCAAATCTTCAGGTATTATTCTGAGCCCTGAAGTGAATAGAATTAGCCTTTGTAGGCCTGCACTTTTTGAAGAATCATCTGCACACTCCGATAACATCTTCAGCTTCGATGATGAACTGCTTATAAACTCAGGCTGCTGCTTTGGGCACGATTCTCCAGTCATTTACTCCCAATGAAATCCAACTGATCTGCATGAAGATGATTTAAAGGGTAGAGAAGAAACAGGACCAGTCAACAGAAATTCAAGCAAATTATTGGCTGAGGTTTCTGCCAGCATCCTTGGAAACAAAGCTAGTTTGGGTCAAAATCCCCAGAAGATGTGAATAATTCAAACATTAGACTCTAAAACACATAAAATCTTTTTGTGTGTCTCAGAGCATTTCTCACTTCAAAAGCAAATATTTCCTGTCACACTCTGGAACTCTACTCACGAGTAAGCTATACATTCCTGGAATTATTATTCCTAGCACATTTTGTCTTACGGCTTCCACAAGAAATGTAAAGGGTTTGTCAAAGTATCCAATCATCAACTAAAAAGCTTGTGAAGCACTGAGCCACTGGACATATTACAGAGCTGTCTGAGACAAAGCTTCAAAGAGAGAGCAAGAAAATGTGCTTTTCTGCCAGGAAAAATGAGCTACAATTTACCCTTTACTAAGGGGAGAGGAAGACGAGCAATTTTCCATAGTACTCCATTAATGCATTTTGTTCTTTATGTTTCAGTATCACTTCAAACAAGTGTGACTTGAGCTGAACATGACACGACGGGTTGGGGAGACTTCTCTGGGCCTCCTACAGGCTCCCACCCTGACAGCAGCATCCAAGGAAGAGCTGTCAGCTGCTGGGGACACAGAGCAGGCCGGCGCTGCCTCTGCATGGGGCCGGCCATGCCGGGGACAGCCACCGCGGCTCTGCAGAGCCCGCAAAACCGAGAGCTTATTAGAGAGGCACAGGGAGTTCCCTCACACATGAGGCGAGACAGACAATAGCTCGCAAGGCTGATTAAAGATTTGCAGGCTTTAGACTTTGTTGTAAGTCTCAGTGTGAAAAGCAGTTCCCAAGCGAAGGGGCGAGCGCCGCGCTGGGCGGGAGCGGGCACAGGCACAGGACGGCGGCGTTGCGCAAGCTCCTGCCTCCGTCCAAAGCCAGCCCAGGCTCAGGTCCGAGCCGGGAACAAACTGCTTATTAAGCAGGATTATGCCAAACTCCGTGGTGTTTTTTCGATGCAGACGAAGTTCCACTGCGCATTAAGCTGAGACCACCAAACTCCTTTCATCCTGACCCAGGAGTAAGATTAGAACGCTGCTCTCCGGAGGCGGCATCAGCCGATGACTGCTCCCCCTCTTCTTCTCTAAGCCTCAGCTAGGGACTGGCTTCGAAGGCTGTTGAAAGTACTGGCTTTTGTGACATTGAGAGATAAGTTTATTCTTCCGTGTTTACAGTTTGAGAGGAAGAGAGTAAGATAAATCCAAATGCATTAATTTCTCACACTAATTCCTATTCTCCTCCCTACACGAGTGAGCCAGTCATCATGAACTGAAACTAAGTACACTTCACTTCATGCTAAGTCTTTGCTCATATTAAATTACCTTCCCCACATCCTCTCAAAAACCCGAAGAAAATCCAGGATGCATTTTGGAATGTTAGAAATACAATTAAGATGTGACATGTGAAATGTGCAGTCTGAAATGCTTCTGACATATTTGATTTGCTTTGTCATAGATCATTCTTTAAAAGAAAAAGTTCATCAGGAAGCTCAAACAACAACAAAGGTGTCTGACAAATTACCTAAAAGGCATCCCACTTTTCCCTGACTGCCAAGACAGGAATGCCATCTCTCCTGAAGACATCGGTTCACTTAAGTGAATTTATGTGGCTGAGGATGTAGGGCTGTGAGAGCCAAGGCATACATTACAGAGCTGCCTTAATGTACTCAGCTCTAACTCGGGCACTTTAATCCTCAGGGGATTTCTGTTCACAAACTGAAGTGCTTCTAAATGTGAGTCAAGACTACAACTTCACATGAATCACTTACTTGCCAAAATCAGCTATTCCACAAAATTTATCAGGCATATTTCTTGTTCAAACCTATAAAGCTTTAAAACATCAGGGTGTGGGGCTTGTAAAAATAGTTTTAAAGAAAAAACCCATAACTTCAACATGAAATCAATACTCCTAAAAATCCCTGTTTGAGGAGAAACTAACAAAATCAGAATTAAGTAAATTCGGATCTTAGTTACTTACAGATAGGGATTTAGTTAACTGCATGGTAACTACCAATTCCTACATCTTTACTTTTTGTGCCGTATTTTCATGAAGTCCACCTACCAGACCAAAATTGTTCCAGTTCTTCCACAGCCCCAAAAGCAACATAAATTATGGAAGTTTAATGATGGCCTCTAGTAAACAACCCATATGGAAACCCTACATATTTTTATAACTTGCAAGTTTTCCTGTTGACTTCTGATTTTCCCAATTTTTCCATTTTAGAAGTATTTTTCCTCCTTCCCGCTAACACTAGCGAAAACTGGCCCCATACTAAAACTCAATATGTACTAACTCTGTCAAAAGCACAGAATAATTTCTCTCCAGAAGGTCACTTTTAATCTTAAGTCCCTTTGTAAGTCTCTTGCAGCCCAGTACTTGTAACCACTGTTAGGATGTGCCATACACAGATATTTGTTTGTGACACAGACCGTGGGACAAAGGCTCCTGCTACTTTGTGACACAAGGAGAACCTACCATACAGAATAAATGCTTAGAAGAAAAAATGACTGTAAGTCAATCATTTAACAAAAAAGGGAAAATAATTTTGTGATGAAACCTTTCTTGGAGACTGACTATCAGGCTTTGGGTGCCACGAGTGAGTCCTAAATTTCAAGATCCTTTCAGAACTGGGCCTACCATACAATATTTCAATTTCTTTACACATTACATTTTTACCTGGGATACTGCTATGTGACATTTTACATATTTAACATGGGAGAAATTCCCTCCCAAAATATCCTGTAATCTCACTGCTCCTCACTCCCTTACCTGGAGTTAGCTGGGATGCCTGAAACATGTTTTGCAACAAATATTCCACATCTGTATAGCAAGGAGCAATTTCTGGTAGGTGACTGATACTATTAAATCTAATTCCATGTGCTTCTATTTTCAGCATATGGATCATTACATATTAACATCTCAATTATTTATGAGTTTATAACAACATACCTTGTTATGGACACAAATGTCTGGGGATAGAGGGTTTGCACAGAGAAGTAAGTTAGACTTATGCAGCAGGAAGACTTCTGGAAATGAAATCCCTTCTTCAAGGACACATACTGTCCATGTAAATTTTTTAAAAACTTCTGAGAGAACTTTTTACTTCTATCTCCAAGTCTATAACAATGTTCTGAAAAGCTAAACACACTTTTTCCTAACTCTTTCAGCAGAGATTTTATTTTTCATTCTAGCAATAGTATCTTCTAGAAGCATACAGTTCATATTTTACAAAGCCTTAAAGTTGGTGGGATTCTTCTAGAGCACTCTAAATACAGTGTGTACCAAAGACTTGGGGGAACAAAAGCTATTTTTATGTAAATAAAGGCACAGCAATTCAAATGAACAATGCAACTTCTTTTGGAGCCTATCAGCAAGATCCTGAGTCTGAGGATCTGATTTGTGAGGACTCTTCAGATGAAAAATATGCCCTAACTGCAATGAATATGGAAATAATCCTATTCCCAATGTAGCAATGTGAAAGAAAGCAAATCATCTGTCATTCCTGTTAATTTAATTACAGGACCACATTCAATTATTCAATATAATATGCAAATAAGGTGAGTTGACAGCACATGCTAATTATATTCATTATACTAATTAAATCATACAATAAAAGGGAATAAAAATGTAATGAAATAGAAGGATAATTTTAATTAACAAGAATATTTTAATTAGAAACTGTAATTCTACTGACTGATACAGTAGGGTTGGCTATTGAAAGATTGGACATTATTTTTATTACACAGTTTAGCTTTACATGTCTATCTTTGGTATCATGGGACCTGCTTTTGTATAGCAGCAGATTAAATGGTGGCCAGAAAAAGAGAATCCCTTTTCCCTGCTCATCCCTCCTGAGGAGCAGATGCCCAATAAAGCTGAGCTGGCCTGTGCAGCAGGGGCTGTCTGGCTCTGTAGTAAACACAAGTTCACGTGCCGATACAAAACAGACAGGGCAGCTCAGGCCTCACTGCTGGCCTTGCAGCCTTTCAAATATTAAAGAAACACTCCTTGCTTTTTGCAATTTTCACTTTCATAACTGATTTATTTCTTCAGTGACAGCAGCTGCCCTGGAAAAGCTTTATGAATGTTAAAACAAAATAGGAATGAAGGAAAGGAATATTACTAATATATTATGTGTGGGCAGAGTCAGCAAAATCACAGTCCTTTTAAAATAAACAGAGCAAGCACTATCAAAACACTCAGGAATGTGTTCCTCAGGAATCCATTGTCCTCTCTGCTCCTCGACAGAATCACTTGGGCCTGGCCCAAGAGCCAGGCGTGGTGGAAACATCAAGTGGGAGCCCAGGCAGAGCCTCTGCGTGTGGGACCCACCGGGAGGGGCTGAGGCTCCTGGGAAATCTCAGTCTCCAAGCTACACAAGAGAAAAACACTTTCCTCCTGCCTTTTTAATTTGCTACTCAACTAACTATAAAGACTTCTACAGACAGTGTAATAACTGAAGTCAAACCTGTATTATATTAAATGACTGGCATATGATGCTCTCAGAAGATTTTGTTCTATGAATGTGAAATATTTAGGAAATTGCCCTCTTATGATTTTGACTGCATAGTGGTAGTAGTTCACTTACTTAAATCACAGTACTGCTACAGAAGGTCAATGCTGAGGTTGACAGGCTGTAAAATTTCTGCTTTAGAAATCTATCTATTCTCCAAACTGGGGAACTGCTTCACTTTTTTTTTTTTTTAAGTTGCCTTTTTTCCCTTCTTCCAGTACTCTGCTTTGGATATTTATCTGTTGATGTATGGACAAAGGAACCACAAAAAAGGATGCTGAAAACTCCAAACAACTGTTTGTCTTTTTCTGTTTTGAGTATTGAAAGGAATGAAAACATATCTCTGTTTGTAATAAGAAATACAAATTTAGAGAGGAAATGACTTTAAATTACAAATGTTTCCAAACAAATGCACATTTGACTGCAAGAAGAACCTAAATTTGCCTTGAAATACATCAGCTATTGACTCAATTGAAGTTGATTCAAATACTAAATAGAGCTTTCTGGTTTTATAGAAATTTGTTTTCATAGCTCAAGTCTAGTGTATCTATTTTTATTACACTGTACTTGCCAGGACTTCAAGCCTACTATTTGAAAACTTTCACTGTGAGACCAATTTTTTATTTTTAGTAGGACTCCCCAGATGATCAACAACGGAAGAAAAAATTGGAAGCTCTTAACATAATAAAAAATTAAACCATAACTGAATGAATAGAAAGCACTTCCCTCTTCATGAAAAGCAGCCCGTCTAGTAGAAATCTCAACACAAAGAGCACCTTAAAATAATGACCATAAGCAAGTTGTACTGCTTTGCCTGGTAGTAAAAGAAAAATTACTTCCTTTCACTAAAAAACCTTCCCGGTATTTTTCAAGTACCTGAGTGAGGAAAGCTTCAGTTTTTCAAAATGCTTTTTTAAACAAAAAAGCCAAACCCAAATGTCTCTTCTTCAGTTAAAATCTTATTAATGAGGAATATTAGAAATTACATTAAAAGCTAAGCATGTCATGACATCTGACATTGCTACCTCCAAAGCAAACCACCCTACAAGAGAGCTTCTAGGGTGAGAAAGGACTGACACGGCACGGCTGGCTGAACGAAACACTAAACCGGCCTTTGAGAGCTGCAGAAGGCACCTTCAGCCCCAAGAGCAGGAGCTGAAGACTCCAGGACTCAGGTGCACAGCCCAGCCCCAGCCCAAGCCCACTCAGTGCCCTGGGGGAGCCACAGGGTGCTGCTCCCCACTGCCGGAGCTTCCCCGGCACCGGCACTGCCGGCACTGCAGGCTGGCACTGCTGCAGGAAACCCTGTGCTGCAGGAAACCCCTGTGCTGCAGGAAACCCTGTGCTGCAGGAAACCCCTGTGCTGCAGGAAACCCCTGTGCCGCAGGAAATCCTCTGCCCCAGGAAGCCCCTGTGCTGCAGGAAACCCTTCTGCTGCAGGAAACCCCTGTGCTGCAGGAAACCCCTGTGCTGCAGGAAACCCTTCTGCTGCAGGAAACCCCTCTGCTGCAGGAAACCCCTGTGCTGCAGGAAACCCCTCTGCTGTAGGAAACCCCTGTGCTGCAGGAAACCCCTGTGCTGCAGGAAACCCTTCTGCCGCAGGAAACCCCCTGCTGCAGGAAACCCCTCTGCTGTAGGAAACACCTGTTCTGCAGGAACCCCTGTGCTGCAGGAAATCCCTCTGCTGCAAGAAATCCCTCTGCTGCAGGAAACCCCTGTGCTGCAGGAAACCCTCTGCTGCAGGAAACCCCTCTGCTGTAGGAAACCCCTGAGCTGCAGGAAACCCCTGAGCTGCAGGAAACCCCTGAGCTGCTGCACTGCTCCTGCAGTGCCAAGTCTTCCATGCAATGAATCACATCTGTTTGGGCTTGTGTGCCAGAAGAGGAATTTCTGAGCTGCAGAGAGAAGATGACATGGCTTGCTGGCACTTCTGGGAGCCAGCTCGACCCGTCGGGCAGCACAAGGACTCAAAATGGCAGCAGCATCATACGGGGTTTAAAAATGACCACTCTGAAGTGTTGCCAACAGGCAACTTCAGATCCTGAGTGGGATTTTGGTCACACAGGGTAGGGAGGCTGCAGCATCCTCCCTCCAACTGTGGCCAATCCCACAGAAACACTACTATATAATTTTATAATACTGCTGACAGCATTGTTAGCTTAGAGATACTACAGCGTTCCAATTATAGTCAATAACTGTAAGAATGTTATAGAGCAGCTTTTCTCTAAAATCTTTCCTGACAAGTTTTAACACTTCCTCCTGCTCATCAACTGAACTGAGGGCACTGAGCTCTTCACCCTGAACCCCCATCCCAAAGGTTTGAGCAAAACAAGGAACCAGGTGGTACAAGCACAGAGAGAGAACAGTGAGTACCTTCCCAAAATGCAGCATTCAGCTGAATTGTACCCAACACGTGGGCACTATACGTACACATTCAGAGTCACCTTCACATATTCAAAGAGCCAGTGCCAAGCCCTGCCCTTCCCAATACACCCTGAGATGTTACACATAAGCTGAGGAAACCAGGAGATTTTTAAGACCAACATATTTGAAATATTTTTTGAGTTTTGTGTCTGTGTTACTTTCTAAGTCAGTAAGAGAGGTCACAGAGTCCAGTGGCAAAAGTGGACAACAATCAAGAAAGCTAAAAGGGAATTTCCACTGTTCCTTGAATAGGGCATTTAGTTTACGACTGAATAGATTCATGGAGAAGAATGGCTTAAACCTGAGCACTGGCAAGCAGGAAGACAGCTACACTGGCATCTGAGGACAAGTCTTCATGGGAGAGTAGCTTAGTCGACTTTAAAAAGGTTTAACTTGGGTATCACAACCATCTGATCAAGCTGACGTGAAGCTAACTTAGAATTAAAAATATCAGTTGCTAAGTATGCCTTGGCAGGGTACAAGGCCAGTTCAAATCAATGGAATGGCAGCACAAGAGCTACAAATTGAGTTTGCTTATGGACACACAAAATTAATGTCTTTGTCTTAACACACAACTTCAGTTTCTCTTTTGCAAACACATCCGTTTGTGCTCACAGGAATCCCATGTGCTTCCAAACCAATGCTGAGAGGATGAGTTTCCTGACTAAATGGAGAGGTCCATGACTAAACATGCTCTTGATAACTTCTGATCCCCTTTTCCATTTGCCTCACCTGGTTATCTGGGTTGTTTACAGTGAAGTAGCCCACACAAATGATGACTTCGTGCAGTAATCCTTCACAGGTATGCTGAGAGCAGTACCACAGCAAGGAGCTGATAATGTGCCTGAAGGCCAGGGACAGTCCTTCAGCTCCCACAATCGACTGAAAAACAGACCAAGAAACAGAAATTACACTCCAGCAGTATGTTCTAGAATTTGTGTGAATTGGGTACACATCAACTGTACCCTTCTGGGTTTTTTTTGCAAAGTACAGCCTATGTTCTTCCTTGTGAAAGGCCAGAATCAGATCTCTTTTGTCAGCTGCTGTTCTCAACTGGAATACATTATTAAAAGCCACAGAAGCAAGAATAAATTCAAATTTTCAAGGGACACAGGAAAAACTGGATTCTGCTTATTTGACATTCAGTGTAGCATTAGGTCCATCATTTCATTTGACATATATTACATGATCCAGGAATATTTACTAATATCTCTTAGATATAAGCAAAAGGAAGCAAACCGTCTTGATTTCTGCAACAGAACAAAATGCATTTCTCACGAATAACTCACGCTCTGAATGGAATACAATGATTAATAACAAATAATGACTTTTCAAACATTACAAAAAGTTAGAAACATCCAAAAGGAGAGAACACTCAGCTGCAAAGCTTCTTGGGATGTTTTTTAAAAGTAGGCAAATTGCTGTAACGTGGAGATTCAGAATTAGATTTTATCTGTGCAGCCTACAGCCTCTATTTAATAAACATGTCAAGCAGACAGAGCGACACAGGGTCAAAGGGGAAAACTAAAGCACGAGGAATGAGCATGACAGTCTCCTAACTCCAGAAACAGCAATGCAGGCCTGAGAAAATCTCCTTCATTTCAGAGTTTTCTTCATTTTCTACCTTGTAGCCTGTGGTAAATACATATACACAAATCCCAGGCTGTGGTGTAGTTTAGTCTTACTGAATTCCAAATACACCCAGAAAAGCAGGATCTTTGACAACTGAAACCAGGCTCAGCTGTGGATGCTTTCAATCTTGAACTTCAAGCATTCCGGTAAGTCAGTGGATTTTCAAAATTTAATGCTCAATACAGCCACCATTTACTGCTTTATGTCATGTGAATGTCACGTTCTCAGGTCCATCCTTATTTAATTAGTGCTGTCTGTGCATGCTGTGACCCAGTACTCTGGGTTTAACCTCCTCTGATAACAACAGGTCAAAGGGCACCTGAGTTTGTGTATAAAAGTTAAACTAATTTTTCAAGGAAACTATGCTTCCTTTTAGCCAGAATTAATATCAGCTCAGGACCCTGTGCTGTTTCTCACTACCATCTTTCAATTGCTTATACTGTCAAATTAAATGAAATATATACCCATGAGCCATCTGTGCTCATACAAACTCGAGACCACCAGACCTCTTCTGCTAATCAGAACCCCCTATTCCATAGTCCCACCAATTTGTGATAAAACTATTCCTTAGAGATAATGATCACACAGTACATAAAGGAGGCTCTTCCCTCTGCTGCCTGCCAGCCTGACACGGCCCACAGGGTCAGAGTGTCCAGCAAACTGCCTCAGGTGGATGTTCTTTTTAACATTACAGAAACAAATCACATTAATGCACAGGAAGAGAGAGCTGCTGAGGCTACCCCAGGGTGCCTGTCCATCACAAACAACACCATGGCCACAGCCCAGCAAACAGCTGGCCACCTCCTGAGCAGAGCCCTGTGTCCATGAGCTGAGAGAAGCAATTCCCACTGCTGGGCTTCTGGCCACCCTTTGTGCAACAGTTACTGACTTGCACCATTTTAGGTAGAACAGACTAACACGGACCATGGGATTTGGAAGTTAATGCTGACTGTTTATTATAAATGCTGAGATGTAATAGCATTGGTAGAGCGAAAATACAGACAGGGTAAGCAGGAGATGGTGTTTTAAAAATGAACAATGGTTTCTTGAGATACCAGGGAGCAGCCCTCCAGCCAGTGTGATTTGCTACAGCTCCCCTGCAAACTGTACCTGTGCCAGTTCAAGCCTGACTCTGGCATACACCTGTAACACCTACAGCAACACATAAACAGCCAGGCTCAAACCAAGAGGTGCTGAATGAGGTGTAGGAGGGAACTGCCTTGACTGACAGAAAGAAATGGGAGTCACTAGTGTGTGCAATGAACCCAGTCAATATTCTGCTTCTCTCCCTGTAAAGAAACCCTGATTGGAGTGGGTGCTGCAGCTGCAGATGAACACTACTGCACACAGAAGTGCTGCCGTTGTTACAGATTACACCAAATGTACTCAAAGTCCACGGCAAGAAACACCAACTGAAGAAGCCACGCTAAATTCTTCACCTGTGAAAAGCTCTCGCTGAGTATAATGCATTTCAGATGGAGACTGTGGTACAACGTATTACAAATTACACATTAAATGAAAAAGAAACCTGTTCTGTTGAATTGTGTAAGATTGATGCTGCTAAATGTGTTTTCAAAGCAATGCTTTCTGACAGGTGTTTTATATTAACAATACAACTTTACTAACTTACCTGAGAAGTACACCAGTATTTTTGTGGCAAAATCATTCATTTACACTTGAACTCTGTTCACAGACAAAGTAAGCAGTCCTTCTCAGGACTCAAAATGCAGCTTTTTTATTTTTTAATGTAATAAAATTTATGAAAACATATTTTCCAATTCTTGGTCAACAAAATTGTACTTGCTAAAAAATGATATCAAGCAATTATCAGTTTCAGCTGCATAATCTTAAAGCAAGTGGCTCCTGAAAGCACTGGAAAATGTAATATGTGGTTATAAGACAAGCAAATCCTTTCACATAAGCAAAACTGTTATTTTGTCCTTTGGACTAAGATTTTTCTTTTTACACTTTTGGGGTTTAATAAATATAAAAAGTACTATGCTAGAAACAAGTAAAAATAAATTAGAAGACATAATTGATTGGATTCAGCATTTAATGTATTTTAAATGTTCCCTTTTTGGTGAAATTCATCAGCCACAGCTATACGGTAGACATAACAACAGTTACAAATTTTATGCGTGAAACGAACTAACACTTAAAAATCCTTTCAATAACTAAGATTCTAAAGACAAAACTTAGTCCAAAGATACAATCAGTAATTAACATTTTCCCACTAAGAGAAGTTTTAAAACATCTGTTACCTGGAAGGCAGGCAGGTCAAGAACAGCAAAACTATTGAAGAAACGTAAACTCTGAATGGCAACCTGGACTGTGTTGGCAGCGTAGCTGTCTTTAGGGCTGGCTGTGTTTGGATCTGAGATGGTGCCGTGGAAAAGGACACAGTAGAGCATGTGCAGGACTCCCACCAGATCCGTGGCCTGGAGAGCTGCTGTGAGTCCCGTGGGGTCCTGCCGTGCGCTGTCAAACACGCTCCAGGACCTGCCGAGGAAACAGCGAGGGCTGAGACGGAGCGGCGTCCCAGGAGCCAAGTGTTAGAGAAACACTGAACTGGGAGCCTGGGAAAACCTGATGCCTGAAGTGCCAGGAAACCACAGCATTTCCAGAAAATACTTGCAATAATTAGGGCACCGTCTCATGCTCTCTCTAATTGCAGTGCAGCTGGATCATTCAGGATCTTGCCTCACATCCCGTGCCCGTGCTCTGCTACCAGTGTGGAGCCTGGGGACGCTGTGGGGGCACGCAGGGGCTCCATGCAAGCCCTGTCCCGGGTCAGCAGCCTGCTCTCACCTTTGCTGCTCGCAATAGCAGCCAGCAGCAGTGGGAGAACTCCCTGGAGCCTCTCCTGCCACAGTGATGGGCTGCAGGCACTGGAACAAACTGCCTACCTAAGTAGCAAAGTAAGTTACTGGGAACAGATGATCTTAATCAAATGGTTCTGCAGGAATTTAAGAATGAAGTGTGGAGCAGTAGGAAAACACAATGCTTCTTACTTCAGTCAGATGGGAGACTGCAGCAGGGCAGCAAAGCACGGGTCAATACAAACCAGCACAGCTTGTGCACACTGGAAATGGGTTTCTTTGCAATCTTTTGGGTATGCACATAAAATAACAGAGAAGGCTTTTGGTTATTTAGGGTGTCAGCACAGACAGGCAAAAAACTCAGGACTGCCCTTTCCATTCTCACATCCAGACTTCCAAAAACACTTCACATAATCCTTCATGATTTTTACTACTCATATTTTTTCACATTATTAATAATCCAGAAGATGAAGCAGGACAACTACTATGGAAGACTCAGAATATCACTACCCTGGAGGCTAAATAATATGTGGAGGGTAGGCAAGCACAAAGTGAAGCCCCAAAATAATTCAGCAAGTTTTATATTCTCTGAATTCTAATTCACACCCATAACATAAATTACCTGAATTTCATTTTGGAAACACATTTGGTCAATATTGGTAATCAAAGGAAACACTAAAATAATAAAACACAGCAAACAGTAACAACGAAAATATGCTACATCAAGGTCTCATTTTTACCTCATCTACTATGTTTCCATCTTATAAAAACAGAAAAAAAGGAAAAAAAAGAAGGAAGTGTCAATATCAAAAGAGACTACAAAGATTGAGTGTACATATGATTTCTTGTTATAATTAAAGGAAAATACGACTGGTTATATGAGAAAACATTATAAAAGGACAACTTAAATGAGGGTATTTTTCCCTTTTGTAACTACTAAAAGCAAAGGAAATGAAGTGAAAACCAGAACCATTTTCCAAAATAATCTGTAAGTTTGAAGACCTTAGTTTAAGACAGCAAAGACCAGGCACCCAGAGGGCTCAGAATATTCCTGTTGAGCAGAACCAGTAAGGAGCTTTCCCTTGACTGGAACAGCTCTCAGTAATCTCTCCTGTATCTGTACCAGGAGCACCCTGCATCCCTCTGCTACAAACACTTGCTCCAGTGACATTTCCATCATAGATTCTAGGCAGGCTGACTAACCCTGCTTTTAACAATTACAGACAGATTTCTTCAACAGAGAAACTAAACCACAAGCTCAGCAATGACCAAGTTTCGGTGACCAACAGCTTGTTCTGTCATTTTCACTTTTCCTACTGAAGCAAACAAAGCAGGCAAGAAAGCACCACCTTACTCAAACCAATGTCTGCCCATGAGAATTTCTGTCTGTTAGCAGCACTCCATTGCTTCCTGGGACCAAAGGGAGGGAAAGAGGCAGAGCAGGATTATGACCCTGCATTTCCCACGTCGCAGAGCAGCCCTGAGCTCAGGTGAGTATGACAGGACAGTATTTGGGCTGTACACAACTTGCTCTGCTGGCACCCATCTGTTTCCACCACTGTCCCCTCACATCTTTACTTTTACAAAGCAGATGATGTAAGGAGTGATCTCATCTGAAATTAGCACTTATGGGTACCATTTCTGAGTTATTTCTATTTATAGTATTTGTATATTCAATGCTACTGAAGAAGCAATTCAGTGCTGTACCCTCTGCTGCTACTCCAGGATCAATGTCCCAGGCCTACTTCAGGGACACCTATGCTGCACAAAAACCACTCTAGACTGCATAAGTAGCCCACAAGTTTCTGACAGAAGAATCAGATCTTTAGTAAAATACAGCAAGAACAAAAGCAACATAGTTGTGTCTGTTCGCCTTAAGATCCTAAGATTTACTCCACAAAGAATAAAAAGTGGAAAAAAAATACTAAAGTTTTAAGTGCGTTTTGGGTGGGGCTATGCAGCACAACAATTTATGGTAGGGCTTTGCTTTCCCTCCGCCTGGAATCCATATCCCAAATCTTCATTTTGAAGCTCTGTGGTCTCTAAGTGAGTGTGTATGAATGGAGTCAGCAGAGAAACTTCCTGACTCATCACCTGGCTGTGCCAGCTGTGCCTTTGGCAGGGCCCTGCTGCAAAGTTCCAGGTGTGCTGGCACATCAGCCTGGCTGGGAGGGAGGCACGGACCTGGACGGCTGCAGGAGGAGGGAGAGCTGGGGCTCTGGGACCACCCTGTGCACAGCTCTGCTTTGTGTGTCTGGGCTCCCTGGTATTCCTCCCTCCAAAATGCCTTCTGATGTCCAAGGATTTATTCTGCAGACTGCAGTAGCCAAAATGCGCTAACCATCACTTAGCTACACTCGACTAAGTAGAACATTTATTGCCACAGGATCACATGAGAGCACAGCTCCTCCTGCCAACCAGTATTTCCTAACTTCACTCTTCACTTTTTCAGCTGTACAAAACAGAAAAGTACACTCACAGTCAAATGATAACCCCAAATTAATTACTGCATATGATACCTCACAGATTTTTTTCCGACTCTGTGCAATCAGAAGATTGACCAATTTTACCAAAGGTTAAAGTTAGCTTGCTTTCAACTCTCACTCCATCATTATTTTTAAACAATTCCATATGAGAATGTTTACATTGCTGGATGAAATCTTTTTACCATTTTGTGCTGCTCAGGAGCAGAGAATGAATCAAAATATACATTAAAAAAGTCACTGTAAAATAACTAAATGCAAGCTTTAGTTTTTTCACAGAAAAGATGAAAAATTTTGAAGTTTGTACAGAACACAACTGTTAAAGAGAAATTAAAAATCTGTCTTCTAGATTTGATGGATTGAAGGAACTGCCAGAAAAAGTTTATTTTGGATGTTGCCTGTACTACAGTTAATGTGTATGTGAACAGAACACTGGCTCCTGACGAATTGAACTGTTGGTTCCATCACTTTCAGCCTAAATGTTTACAATAAAAAGGTAAAAGAAATTACTTGTACTTGCTGTGAGCTTTAAAATAGGGAAAAAACCTATATGAAATGATGGAAACTAAAGCATGAACCTCTGCCTCTACTGCTCTGAGTGATTTTTGTCAAGTCTGCACAACACTGGGTTTCGTACATTTAGCAGATTTTTAGTTCACCTCAAAACATAAGCCCAATGAAAATTCAGTGTTGTTGGGACAGACTGAAGCAAAAACCCCTAAAAGCCTTCATAACATAAGATGACAATGTCACACCAGAAAATCAGACTTTACATAACTGAAGTTAAGAGATCAGATTCCTATAGCTGCAATTCCTCTTAATTCTCCTATTTAAAGAAACTTTGTCTCTGAGTCTGTAACAGCTACAAAAGTAAAACAGTCACTATGGACAAAACCCTTCCAATTAATCCCTGAAGACCCGCTGGATTTTTGACATTGAGAGATATAGCCAACATATAGAAAACAAACAGGCTTTCAAACTGTACCAGTCACAATAATTATGAAATGCACAGAGTTTTCATTATGGGCTGCCACTTTGATTTTCAGCTTGGCTATTAAGGGGTCTCAGGAATTGGTATGTGATCTATGACTTACAAAAATAGTTTAAGAATTAAAAAATGTGGATATATCCATCACAAGAAAGAAAGAAAGATACTAAACAGTATTACTTTGTTGCTTAAAATACACCACTATTTATTAAAAACAGGAATTCAATACAGCTTGATAAGAAACAGCATACTCTGCAGAACAAGTATAAAACTACAATTTCTCCAAGCTTCAATATGAGCAAACTGTTTATATCTGAAAATATATTGTTTTAAAAACTGGCTGAGCTAACAAGCAGACAAGCCTCTCTAAGGGTATACATTATAATGTTTGTATATTTGAAATATATACTCCTGATTAAAAACATGGAGTGAAATGAAAACATGAGTTTCCAAGAGGCTTAGAATATAATCTGTTGGGGTTTTTTATTATTAGGGTTTAAAAACTATCATCAGTATTTTTGCTTCTAAATTATTTTATTTAGAAAGAGATGTCAAAATAAAGAGGCAAAATAATAATAAAAGAAGAACAAAGAAGTATTTAGCACCTGTCAGACTTGCTACAATTCCCACTGTCAAGCAGGGATTGCAGTACTGCACAGAAGAGATGAACTGAAGCCTTCCAGTAATTTCACACACAAGGTAGAGCTAGTTTAACAGCACTTGCTGGAGCTGCTGTCCCTTGGAAGTGGTGAGAAGAAAAGCAAGGTTCAGACAGACTTGCATCTGATTCACCATCCAGAAGCCAAAACAGACATTATCTGAATGACTGCAAGAAAACTGAGCCCAGCCCAGCCCAGCCCAGCCCAGCCCACTTCCGTGCGGAGCTGTGCTGTGCCAGCACTGTTCCCTGGATCAGCCCCTGCACCTGCAGCTTTCTGCCTCTGCAGCTGGTAACCCACAGCCTCACTGGCTGCTGACACACATTTCTATATCCTACCACTGGTTTGAGACAGAGCAGCAACAACTTAACTACCTCACTGCTCTGACACTGTATTTTCCTGGGGTAACGAGAAAGCTTGAAGGCAATTCTTAAATAGAGAAAACAGCAAAATTTTTGAACAGTTGGTGTTCCCAAGGACCTATATAATTTGAGGAACTATTATTTGCAATATTCCCTTATGCACAATGCAGTATCCTCATTGAATCTGTGTTACTGTTCTCTATTCTACTGCTCTTGGGGAGAACATTCTGCCCCAGTAATTGACATTTACACTGCAGTAGTGTTTTTGGCTTCCCCTGTTCCTTGCATTAACTCTGTGTTAGTGTGAGTTTATTCACTCATACTCATGGGAAAAGTGAAACAAGGCATCAACTCTAGCCCTCCACAGAGCAACAACTAAATTCTAGGACAGCAACTTTAGGTCCAGAGAAATAGGGGAAAAGGGGATCTAGGCTTGCTGAACACTGGGCAGTGCAGGAGAAGACAAGAACACAAGCCAAACCTTTCCTATGCTGATAAAGGACCTATCCTGGAAATTCTCACTTAATGTTCCCTCCTGCTTTTAGAGAAAGCTGAGCTGAGGCAGCAGGGCCATGCCTTTATTAATGCTCCTTGCATTCCAAGCCTGCTCATGGTTTTCTGTCCCGTGGTACAAGCCAAGCACATTCCAGATGTGCAGTCAGGACCTGAGGGCTCAAAACAGGCCTCGAATCTCTCACAGTTACAGTGAGACACTCTGGAAACCAGGGCTGTCATCATGAACATTGCTACTGGACATCTACAACACCACACAGATTTCAAGAGGTTTATATGGCCATACAACCCATTCTTATTCCATATAAAGTGTATTTAATATTTTGCTTTATTTAAGGTTAGTAAAAATGTTTCTGTTTTCAATTCTGGCTACTCTTACTCCGAATGGCGAGCAAAAACCAGTTAAGCATTACCAGGGTCACAATTTTCAAGCCTAAGTATCAAATGTCAGGTTCATCTGCTCAGCACAGAGAGATCAATATTCAGACATGATGCATTTTCTGACTTCTCCCTACAAACAATAAGGGAGAAATGTTTTGTATGTATGAGCTGTATGTTTTCAGCTCCCACACTCATTTTTTTAACTTATCAGGGAGGAAGGAGCTCTCACCTCCACTGTTAGCTATAGATGCAATACAGCATCAGAAGAATGGGACTTCCACTTGGAGGTCTCAAGTCACCCTCAATGATTCTCACTGTGTAAGAGGACAAAAGTATCAAGACAAGCTAGAAATAGGGTAACAAGTGACTAAGATTTTCAACAATTGATCTTTTATATGTACTCCACAGTGTTTGGAAAATGTACTATTCCATCCACAGCAAAATTTCAATTAAAAGAACCAATCAAGCATTTATTAGCCAATATCAAAAATGATATTTTGAAAAGTAAGATCAATATCAAAGTTAAATATTTTTTAAAGACCTTGATCATTAATGGAAAGAAAACCCCTCTCTTAAAACAGGGTATGTTTATAACATATGTTCGGAATAGAAATAGACTCCCTTATTTCAATAACATTTTACGATTTTAAAATTGAAAATCCTCCAATTTATGTTTCTACATTAGTAAGACTTTACTGTATCTAACTCCATGATTTTGGACTTTTTTTTTTTCAAATCTACCACAGTAATAAAAGAAGTCTCTTAATTAATGTCTTAAAATTTTACCATCTACATTATATCAACCATAGACCTCATTTAAAACATAATGTTGATTTATCTATATCTATATCTATCTCAAATAATTTGAGGCTATTCTCTAATAATCCTTATTGTTGTGACACTTTGCCTGACGTAGAGGCACGTGCAGAGAGGGACTTGACTGAGACCTCTTCACTGCCTACAGCATTATTTCCATGAAGTAACTGTCCAAATACACAGGGCTTGGTTTAGAAATACTATGGTGAATTTGGAGTTTTATCAGATGTGCTTTTAAGAAAGTCAGGAAAGTCTAGACTGACAGCTGTTCCTTCCTCAGAGCTCCAGAAATGGCTCAACATACTTTGTACCCACAGGACAGGATCTTTTAATTGTTTAAAACCTGAGTTTCAAACAAGAACTTCTGGTCCTCTGGGGATATGACAACTACAGTTGCAGTTTAGTTTCCAACAACCTGGTGGGATCTGAATGCACAGAAGGATCCCATAGCTCATACAGCATTTCCCTGTTGTGCTGGGCTGGTTTGAGCCCTGAGGTGGTCCTGGTACCCCACCCAGTATTTACTGTACAGTGTCAGCTTCTCTCTATGGCACTCAGTGCTGCGTGCTGAGATCTGCACACAGACCAGACAGCACTCTACCAAAGTACTCCACGAATTTAATATGGAATGCCAACTTTCTTTATGACAGGTAACAGCCTGAAAAAGCTCAACTAAAAAAAAAAAAACAGATTAATTTTATTTCCCCATCCGCCAGTTACCACTGAGGAGCATAAAGAAGTTTCCAACCTGGAACCATCTTATATAGGAGGATGTATGAAAAGAACATTTCAAAATTGGTCTTGCAACAATGACAAAAGCCTGCCATTAATTTGGCAAAACTTCTCATGCTGCAGTGTCAGAGCAGTCGAAATACTTCCTGGGCTCCTCAAATCCCAACCTCAGACCTTGGCTGATCACAGTGGCTGGTGGCTGGCATGGACAGAGGGCTGTACCAGGCAGGCTGGTTTGGTGCTCAAGCCTGTATCAAGTGAGCTGGAGAATGACAAAAGCTCACCGGAAAGGCTGCAATGCCACCACCACCATTCACCAGGAATGAAAGAGGCATCTGTACTTCTCACAGAGGGGCTGCCTTTTGTGCTGCAAATCAGGTATCACACATCATATATTACTGTAGTGCGACATATTTAAGAATTCAATAAATTTGAGCTCTGTTTCTGCCACCTTAATCTGTGTTTGGCAGTACCTTTTTCCATTTAAATCACCTCCAACACTGAGGACTTCTGTAACAAGACAGAATTACACTCTGCATACACTGCTTAAATGACAGGGGGCTCAGGTGATGAAAGACATGTGATTTAAATTGCCCTTCTAATCAGTTACATCAAGGCTTTTGATCTTAAAGTGAAAGACAACAGTTTTGAAATCTCCGAGTTCATTCCTCTCATTTCTTTTCATGCTCAAATGAACAATCTAACCTGGAAATCATGAACAACCAGCACCTGGATAAAATCCAGAGCACGGCTGTTTATGGAGGTGGTAGGATCAGATACTTCTTGGTGTAACTGTGAAGAAAAACACTCATCTCCCCAAAATTATTCTGGTGCTACAAAGAACAGATGTTCCTGATAGATGTATGTGTGCAGTGCTGTACTATTTTGAGGTGCAAAGATCTCTAATATTTTGGTGAAGTGTGTGCCTGCTACAGAAATTGCAAATATTGTATTACTCACTCTGAGCTAAACTATTATTCCACTAACAGAAGGGTGATGTTTTTATTATTTTATTTAGTGAGTATTTGACTTCTGGCAGTGCTGTGCTGGAATTTAAAACGCCAAGTTGGCAGCTTTCAGAAAGGGAAATTTCACTAAGTTGGGATGGTCTCTTTGGGCTCATATTTCTTGCAGTTCTTTTTCCATGTGTTTGTGTCTGTGGCTACCAGCAAAAGCTCTTACCTACAGCTTTGTTTCTTATCCTATGTTTTATTAGCGCTAGTTTTTCAACCCTAGCATCATTTTACCCTTCAGGAATGCATTGTAAAGTTCTACCTGCCTTGATTTTTCCTGAAATGTGTAACATTAATGGTGTAGTAGGTTCTAGTAAGTGCAGCCCAAAGGTCTGAAATTTTGACTCTCACATGAGTGTCAGGCTGTCCTACACTGCAGACCACAGAAGTCTAGATTTGCTGGCAGGCACCTACCCTCACGCACACTTCCTACAACCTTGGTTAGGTTACAACAACAAGCATTTTGCATTAGAAAAGTCCCTGACAAATCTACTAATAGCTTTCTTTATGGAAAATAGAATTCTCTTACTGACAGCAGTATTTTAAAGAACAAGAGCTGAATTAGGCTGCTCTAGAGACAAATCATGGAGACAAATCAATTAACAGTTGATTTCAGCTGATAATAAAATACCTCTTGAAGTCCTTGATCCTGGACACTTCGAACTATCAGAGATAAAAGCCTGTGTGGAATGATGAGTAAAGGAGGCAAAGTTTGCAATTCTGATAAATGGCTTCTGAGAACCAGGCTCAGTGCAGGTAACTCATTACAGTTTGCTGGAAGAGGGTGAGCAGAGGGAATCTCCAGCACTGTTTCTGTCCCTGTGTGTCTCACAGTGGGCCAGCTCTGCCTGACCAACACGTTGTGAGCTGACAGAGGCAGAGCACCCACCTTCCACTGACAGCGAAACATAGCTGGCAAATCCCATGCAGCACTGCCGTGGCAGTCTGTAGGAAACTTGCTGTATTGGGGTTCTCATCAACAGGGCCTTGAACAGACAGGAAACAGCAACACAGCTTGTCCACCAATCCTATGTTCACCACATAACTGCAAACAGAGGAAGAAGTGTATTACAAAAAATAGTTCCACAACAGTTTTGGTAACTTTGCAAAAGAAGTAATTTTTGCTTCTCTGCTATCAAACCACTCAAAAAGCAGGTTGTGATCACTTAAATACTCTTTTTGAAATGGTACAATAAAACAATTCCAATTACAGTAACTTAAGATCTGGCTCTCTGTGACTATCAGTAGTTTTTGTTACAAGATCTGAGAGCTGTAAGATAACTTGTATTATACTGTACAAGAAAGATGAGTGTAAATGTTTATTTTAGCATACTGCTAGAAGGACAATGGAATTTTGCCATAGTTAGATGATTTATAATAATCTTGATAGCTCTGCAACAGCACAATTCTTTTTTAGCATGAAGAGGTAAACTCTGTAGAACACACTAATTCAAGAAGACAATGATGTTACCCAGATAACGTTTTATAGCAATTCATACATCACAGCAACCACTGGCCAATTGTTGGGCTCTGTTTCCCTCTTCTAAATACACATTTAACAGCTCAGGGACTAATAGAATACTAACGACCTTCTACCATCAGTATAGAAGGATGAGGATCAAAAAACTCCTCAGGACTCAATCAAATTCAATATAGAGAAAACCATGTAGTGACTTTTTTTTTAAAACTGAAAACTCCCTTCTTTTTTATTAGGGTTAACCAGATCATCATTGCTGATCCTCAGACCACAACTGCTGAAGTTCCTTCTTTGAATTTCTAATAGCTTGGAAACATATGTCCAAAAAATCTGCTCTTCACCCTTGTACCAAGATCTTTCTGTCCACAGCAGGTTCTCTCATACTTTGACCATTATCAACTCCACTTAAACCATGCACAGACGTGTTTTTCCACGTCACTTTGCTGATATCACCTCACTTTACCTACTTTCCTTTCCTACCACAAACATCCAGCTTCTCAGACTTTAGCCCATCTCAACCACCATATTCTGCTGAGAATAGAGGTGAGATCAACTCTCTGTAGACACAAAGGTCCTACTGTAATCACCTCCCTTTCTTTCCCCTCTAATCATCTTTCTATTTTCCTCTACTGTTACGAAGTGGGAGAAACTTCCTGTCAAAGTCAGAAGAACTGCTGTTTTATCCTGTGCCTCCACCTCACTTAAAAGACATGGGGAAGCAATTGCCTTCAGACACCAAGAAATGATCCACTGTTCCCAACCTGCCTGTCTACACCAACCCTCCTGTTCCTGAGATCACTGTCCCACCAGCTGCTCCTCAAGTCCACTTGGCAGAGATGGCTCTAAGAACAGAGGCTCTTTGAGAATGGAACACCACCGGCCTTAGGTTTACACCATGACTAGACCACCCTAACTTGACTCAATATTAAATAATATTGATTCTAGTAAAGACTATAGATTAGACAATGCTTCTCACAAAAGTACAACTGTTTATTAAAAATAACTATTTCCTCACAACATGTCCTACAGTCTGATTTTGAAAGAACAGAGGGTTTTGACATTAGGGAAGAAAAACCTCATCCTTGTCAGATACTGTTGTTCTCAGAGACAGATTTCTCTGCCAATGTCCACGCTACTGACACAAAGCTTTTGGAAGAAGTGAAGGAATGAAGAATAAAACCACACTGGATATAAAGGAAGAAGTTGAACTTCAGCATGTAAGATTTTTAAAGCTGCTGAAGTACAGCAGCTAAAAACACTTAAAGATGCACAAAGATTATTAATTGCACACTCATTGTGCAGGTAAATTTGTCTGTTCTATTTAGCAACATGAAAGGTTACTAGCATTAAGTTTTTTGCAGATTTTGACCTAAGCAATCCACCTGATCACACAGGTGATAAACAAGTTCTCCTGCATTAGTGGAATAATTCCAGGAAAAGAGCCGGGTGTTAGATACATCACAGTCACAGAGAAATGCTGAGTGCTGGAAACAGCTCTGAGAAATAGGAGGGAAGAGGAAGAACTAAATAAAATAGAGCTAATACTGATAGATGGTGGCTCACAAAAAGGCACAACCTTCCTCATCAACATTCTATTTCCCAGCAGCATCTCCACAGCATGACACCTGCAAACTATGTCCACTGTCCCCCTCCTTTCCACCCACACCTGGGCACAGAGCAGCTGCTCTGCTGGCAGAGAGGAAATGGATGAGAGCTTTCAGTCTGCTGGGACCATTCTTCACTGGCATCCGGGACAACAGACAACAGGAAGATGCATGGAGCACTCCTCTCCTTGAGGAACTGAGCACACAGACAAGTGGAATGTCAAAGCTCTCTAATCTATTGCCTCCATCTCTTTTTACCCACAGGAGCACAGCTGAAATAACCTGGCTACCCTTTTGATAGACAGCACATAGATAATTGGTGTTTATGCATCAGGTCTAATAGTCCTAAATAGAAAATAAAAAATTTCAGTGTTCCTCTTTCTTCCCCCATCTTCCTAAAACTCTCACTTAATCAACTCCCCATGACATACAATACAATGACCTGGAGGTGAAAGACTCTCATTAATGACAGAATTTGTCTGTTTTTGACTGGTTTAAAATGCCCTCTCTCTTTTTTTCCTAATTGCACCATTACCTTGTCATCATGCCTTTCATTCCCCATTTATAACCAGATCCCCTAAAGTGCCTCAGGTGAGGGACCTGCTCGGATTCTCATGCCTCTCCTTATCTTGAGGGTGTGCCTGTGCTGGGCCCAGTCAGTGTCAGATGTCTGTTCAGCACAGACCTCCCACCCTCCCATTCATAAATTGCAGAATACAACATCCTGAAATTTCACACTCTATCAAAACCTGTTTGGGGAGAAGGACAGTTACATGAGAACACAGAAGTTTTAGAGGTCACTGGTATCTATGACAACTACTTGTTTTGCTTTCCTCCTCCAGATGTCCTCTTTGTCTCCATCAGCATCATACCAGACTTTGAAATGTCTGAAGGCTCACTGTGACATGTTTTCAGTAGCATATAAAGAAGAACTTCATTTCTTCAGAGGGCTGAAGACACACTGGTGACTATTTATATGATAATTTATTGATAACTGTTTATATAGTTTACCAGTGAAATTATACACTTTTAGCAAGTCTAGTACTGCTGGATAAATATTAGTTTCATATATTTAAAATATGTATTAATTATGTATGTACTAATATATTTAGGTTCAGCTATTAAAATGCAGCTACATTATAAGATCGGATTCTAGGAATGACTGGGTGATTTTTATAATAGGAAATGTATATTTTATGACAAGCTTATATGAATGCATGTGTATGCATGTGTCTCTCACGAGTGACATTAGAGACCACAGGCAATGGGCACACACGGCTGGCATAGAGAACTGAGAGAAAAATACATAGAAGCTAGTTCCTAGGTAATCAGGAGAGAAAATTAACGGAAAGGACATAAAAACAAGTCCAAAAAGAAAGGAATCTTGGATTTCTGTATTTCTTTGTCTGCAGTTTTTTGAAGAACATTTTTGATTGAGAATATAGTATTTCAGTAGTCTTCTTGACTACCCACACAAACTACTCTCACTGCATTAAGGTTAAAGCAGTTTGTTTCTCTCTTAAATCAATGCAATTTGCTTTCTCTCTCGTAAGGAATACTTAGAAAAGTTTCATTATCTTTTTTTAAACCTGATTAGGTCTTGGACTCTGCTGCTGAAGGCTTCCACTTGTGAGGATTTACTTTTCACTTCCTGTAATATCTTCAGTGCAGTAGAGTGGTTGTTTCCATCTGGGAAGCTGGAGATGAGACATCTGAAAATCACAGCAGCTATCCTCAGAAGTCCTGTTGTTAAACCTTCAAATACCTGCTTATTTACACTTCTGCCTGCAGTAGCATTATGGTCATCTGGAACACTAACCTAAGTAAAGAGAAAAAAACACAAACAACCAGAATTCAGTAAAACTAACCAAAGTTTATAGAAAAACATTTACAAATTTGCATAGGCCTACACCAAAAATAATAATAAAGTAACATTCTAGTAGTGCTGATGGACATTAAACCATTCCAGGTACAAGGTAAGGTAAAGCCCATAATCCAAGCTGGACCAGAATAAATCAAGTCAAAAGAAAGCAGTGTCTGAGAACCAAGGAAGCCTGATAGCAGCAGAGTATGCCATTAGTATGATTGTGTTCTTTTGCATAAAACATCACCAGTGACCACTGCACTTGTCCATCAGAGGTCACCCAACTGTCAATCATGTCAGAAGCACGACACTCAGTTCTCTCTGAGCAGACCTCAGAGGAATCTTATTTCATTCACTGCTAAAAAGGTGAAGTTGAGCTCTACAACATGTAAATCTGAAGACAAATCTATATGCAGGACACAGATCTGGAAGGAAATTATTACTCATGGAGAGTATAATTTTTTAAAAATTCATTTAATTTTTCCATTTCTGCAGTCCAAGGTAATTAATCCAGCTGAAATCCTGCCCTATTACAGTCAAACAGTAAGTGGTGTGTGTGAAGTCCTGCAGTGTTGGAGGCAGACACTGGCAGCAGTCAGGGCTCAGGGCTCCTGGAACATCTCCATGGCTGATGCTCCTGGGCCAAACCCCACATCCCTCTGCTCTGCCACAGCCTGAGGGCTGACACAGGCATTAGGGATCAATACTGGCTGAAATGTCATTTTCCTTCCAGGTTAAAATCATTTACACTCAGTGTATGCAAGCGAGGCCAGAGAAAAGCATTCCTCCTCGTATAGGTATCAGGAGGGATTTGGTAACACTTGGTGACAAAGAACAACATGCACATTTCTTCATTATTAATTAGCTCTGAGCCTTGTGCTAGTACTTAAAACTCATTGTAATGGTCTGTTTCTGGTGCTGAGCCAAGAGAGCAAGTGAGAAGTCTTTAGCTGCTTATTCAGTTCAATAGGAAAAACAATGCTACGCTGCTCCAGTAACATTTGTTGATTAAAATAAGTCATGCCTAATGATACCAATTGCTCACTTGAAAAAGATGGATTGAGCTTTGCAATGTGTAAATCAACTTAAATGTGGAGACTTTGTGCTCGGAACATTAAGTTTTAAAAAATGCTAACAAATGCTACTTACTGCTTTTTTTCACCTTAGATAAAAAATAATAGGAGCTATTTCTTAAAAGATTTAATAATATCTTGCAGCAGAGCCTTTGGTTTGCTATAATGAGCAGTTCTATGAGTGGATGATGCCTGGTTTTGTCTTCCAGTTCAACATACATAGGAGAAATATATTTTCTAAGTATATAGTCCTTAGCTATAAAAGTTCATGCTTTAAAATAAAACTGCTCTTCCTGATCTGTAAAATAAATAGATCTGGCACTTACTAGAGTCATTTATTGCAGAGCTTATTTCATGTTCAATTTTCTGGGAAAACATGTGTGTGTTAATTAATATAAACTGAGAACAAATGTGGTTTTTTACACAGTGTTATGTCAAACAACAGATTGAGGGAAATACTGCTTGACAGAAAATGGGTAAATTTGAACTTAATTCCTTGAAGATTTTCCTTTTATACTAACTCAAATGAGTGACAACAGATCAGCTCTTTTACCAAAGAAATAATTAATGGGATAGTGTGAAAGTGTGTTGAGATTTATGTTCAAAATTAATTGGTGTGCTTGCAGAAGCAAAATTAATTGGGGTGCTTGCTTGTTGATATCAACCAAGGAGGTAGCAAATCTTAAGATTTAATAGCGTAATTATGAAAGCTTTCAAGCTCTGGTTTCTTTGTGTCAATTACATAAGGAGTTAATGATATTCAGAGAAACTGTATTGAACATGGACTTTGGATGAGTAAATGTAACTACACTGCACATTCCTGAGGTTTAACAGGTTTAACAGTTTATATGACACAAATCTACAGGTGCGATTACACACTTAAACTGATTTGTTGAGTAATTGGCATAAAACATTTTTAAATCACAATGGAAAATCAGGAAATACGTAACTACTACTGTCCAAATATCTGACACATCCAACACTTCAATGCTATTTTAGCTTTTCTGATGGCTGACTTTGCCAGGCCTAATCAGGAGTTCTACTTTCTTTAAGGCGGTTCTTGAATTGAAACACTGGTGAGCTGACTCTCAGCTCTGGTACAGTCTCCATACAAGTGATAAACCAGTCCTTAGAGAATTCACTCTGTGCAGGGGTTCCCATGCCTGTGCAGAGCTGCCATAAGCTCTTCAGCTCTGCCCAGCATCTTGGGCTTAATCCTGTAAGATGCTGCAGAATACTGCCCCAGTCCCGTAAAGCACTCAGGCCCACATTTAATAGAGCTGAAAACGCTCCTCTGTTCTGACTCATGTCACCAAAATACCTCTGCAGATCAGAGCACATTCTCCTTCTGTGCTAACAGAAAACACCAAACAATTTCCAGTTAGCAGTGTAGAGGTCCAGCACTGACAACTCATTCATATTTTAATTTCATAAAAGGCATAGTCCTCCACAGCCATGAAAAATTTTAAATGTAGAGTTGGCAAACCTAAATGGAAAGACTTCAGACCTTTAGAAGCACACAATTTCTCTTCATTTGGTCAATTATTTTGTATCATTCTCCCATTACCACTAATGATTTTACGCTTTTTGTATGTGTAGTCAAATTTGCCTCAAAAACACTCTGAAAAATACATCTCAGAAGTCTCAGTAGGATGTCAGACTTTCTATGTAGTAACTAGTGAACCAAAGAAACGGAAATAGCTCAGGAAGTGCATGGGCTTGAGATGGTGCAGGTGAAGGTTTCAATTTTAAATTCCCTACCCCTAAACACTTCAGCATGTCATTACCTCCTCTACTCCAGCACTGTTTTCAGGATTTACTACTCTCCACATGGGTTGGGGCCTAGTTTAGGGCAATTTTGGGAGAAAACCTCTAAAGGGGTTTCCTCTAGAAAGCAAATTCAAGTGGCCCCTCCCCCAACTGGTTCAGGAAAAGATTTCCTTGGAGAAAAGTGGAAAAAACTGTTTATTTAACAGGCAAAGCATTCACCAGCACAAAAAATGAACAATATGAAACCACAAAACCTCTTGCCACTCCAAAAGAGATGACAAACTCACGAAGTCCCCTCTGTGGGCTGTGGCTCAGCTCACTCAGTCTCTTATCAGTCCCTCCGGCGTAGGAAACGCAGCGGCCCGGGCCCGGCCCCGCGGCCACAGGTGCGAGCTGCTGCTGCTCTGCTGGGTGTTCAGTCCAGAGCAGGGTTAAACAGGTCCAAAGAGAAAGAAAACCCACAGTCCAGGGAACTTCTCTGCCTCAGCTAGCTAAAAACTAACGAAAAGCAAAGGAGAGCTCTGTCCCACTGTCTGTCCATGCTGCAGACAGCAGAGCCCAGGAGCCGGAAGGTGGAGGAGTGAGCGCAGCGTCTGAAAACAAACCGTGCGCTTCTTCTCCCCCCCTCGCTCTCAGAACCAGCCTTAAAGGTGCAAAATTTATTTCTGGGCTGAACAGACAAGTGAGGATACGAGCATCATAAAGTCACCCCAGGACAGCTTGTTATTAGGGACTGAGGGAACTGCCAGTGCCACACAGCTGAACCCTGCAGAGACAGATGGAATTTCAAAATGGACCAGAAGAGCCCAGCAACACAGATGTGCCTTGGATTTCACAGCTCTTGTCGTCATCAGTGCTAACATGGAGCTGCCTTATTTAATGCAGCACAGAAAACTAAAAAAACTGACCACAAATGGTGAAGAAACTGCAATAGGATGTACACTGTCATTCTGAAGAACCCAAATTAAATGGCAGCAAATTCCAGGCAGGAAGTGAAGGAGAAAAATTACTTTCCTGTGACTAGATAGCCAGATTAACTTAAACCCAGTAAAATTTCATAGGCCACTTACCTAAAATATGGTCCAAATTTAAGCACTGTATTTTGGAGAAAAGTAACCAGCAACTGAGTTTTGAACCTTACATTTGTTTGGTGGCTACCTCACTTAACGTTCATTGCACATTCACTAACGATGCCTTACTTAGAATTTTCAGATACTAGCATTTAAAGATTGCCTTAAAAAATAATCACAGGGATCTGTCATGATATCACACAGATAGGTATGGGTTAGGTGTATGGCTTCTCAGATACTTTTGGGGAAAGTACATGACAGCTGTCACTTGACTGGGAACAGAACCCCCAAAATATGAAATGATCCTTACATGCCCATAGCTCCATTAATTACTTGGTTTTGTTGGTATGAAACCTTCCAAAACAGACAACTAGAAAAGTTGCGATTATTGTGCAACTATCTTCTGGCTACAGCAGACAAAGAAGAGCAGAGACAGCAGTAAATAAACGAAGCTCCAACTCCAGCACAAGACCTGTATGAATGTAGGTGAGAAGGTTTGATCCATTAATCATGGAACTCAGGGAACATCCCTGCTGTCCTCAACAGACACTGATTTAGGCATTACCAGAGCTAAGGAGGCTGAGGAAGGTAACAGGGTAAGTCAGGCTACAGAAGGTTTCCTACCAGTCCCTTCAGGCAGCAGATAAAGAAAGGCCTGAACAGGACACTTCAAACTATTAATCTGGACAGGCTGGATGTCCCACACACAAAAAACCCAAACCAAAATTAAATCCACATGAAACTGGCTGGAAATAAGGTTCATACTGGATGTATTCAAGATAATTTTTGAGAAATGCTTCTCAAAACAGCACTGTTTCTGTGTTCAGCAAATATTGGTGTACTTGTTTAATAATTTGCTAAAATCTTGCAAATATACCTTCTCATTTATTACTCCTGGTATTACTTTGGTCTTTATTTCCCAACAGTAAGTGGAAATACACATGATACAGGCAAAGGCTGCATCACACAGCTCATCCAACCAGGAAAAGTGGAGGCAGTTAAAAGTCTCTGGGGGTATATTTTAGTATTTTGGTATTCAGAGCTGCTCTCAGTTTGTACATTTCTTTTTTGCAAAAAAAAAAAAGAAAAATTTCAAACTTGATCTGATTTATTATATTTTCAAGAGAGAAAAATCAGGGTTAGAAAAGCAGCACTGTTTTTGGGTTTTGTACTCAAATTGCACTTCATGGAACTGTGAAGATATCCCAGTTTAAGGGCCAATTCTGATCGAAGAGAACATAAGAGACTTTCTGTACAGGGAAGAAAAGTCCACTGTGGATCATGGGAAACATTAAGCTTTAATTACAGTTTTGCTGCAATTCAAGGGTAATATTTGGCAACAGACTGAAAAGAGCTCTAAGTGCAGTAAATTTCCCTTCTGTAGTATCTCTGAGCTCTAGGTGGCCAGCTCTGCCTAAGAAATCCCCTCTGTGCTCCTGCAGGAAATTACAGGCCGTTCTGCGAGGGCAGGGCTCTGGCAGCAGAGCGAGCCTTGTCACAGCTGAGGTGCCGGAGGATTCCCGGTGGGTAATTCCTGAGCCTGGCCGGCAGGGCCGGCGCTGCCCAGCGCACCTTTCCCCCAGCACTGACAGCGATCCCTGCGATCCCCTCCGAGGAGGTGCCGGGACCAGGAGCGGCGCTGCCACCGAGAGCCCACAGGCTGCGCTCGGCTTCTCTTTGTGTCAAAGAACGCGGACGAGATCTCTAAAGCGTTCATCAACAGTCTATGGCTTGTTGATTCTAACAGCGTCGCTTGAATTATTAAAAGTATGTACATAACTTTTCAATTAACAAACTGCTTGGCTCATGAAAATACATACACACAATTTATAAGTAAAAAACCAGGACTAAATATCTTATGATGAGCAGGTCACTATGAATTAAAAATGAGTTTTCAAATAAAATATTTAATGACGTTTCAAATTAAATGAAACATTGGAAAATTAAAACTTTCATTGCTAAAGAGTCCTATTTAAGCACTTCAGCAAATCAGACTCTGGCAATGTATTGACCTTAGATTCCTGACACTGAAACAGGTAAGAATCAAACGCACAGAGACAACTCATTATAGTCTATACTTTAAATATTCCTATAGAGTGAATTAAAGAAAACAGCCTCAGAAAAGGACAGAACGCTATCTGTCATAGGGTTCCTGGTACACATGCTTTTGCGTAAGTCATTAATAGAAGCAAATACATCAATTTCTACAGAGTATAGTAGATACAGCCACCAAATACCAACAACAAATGAATTTTATTCTTTCAAGCCTTTATTCTTATTTATCTCCTGGTGTTCTCATACTCTAAATACTTAAACATGCTTGTGAAGCATGCAATAATTTCCAAATTAAAAAAGTTATTTTACCTACCGTAAACTGGTGTATCAACAGGTCCATGAGAAAAGTGATCTTATTACTAAAGAGAACATAGATGCAGTTTTCTATGCAGTTGCTGCAGGTGAGGCTGTAAACATTTACTGTACTGCACAGTGACCTGAAGAGTCAGAAGGGGAGAAAAATTAGAATTTTACTTTCTTCAGTAAATTAAAAGCAAATAAATGGCAGCATCAAAAAACAAGCTTGCAGGAATTCATATTTATTTTCTTTAACTTGGGATTCCAAACTGAACTAATATCTTAAATGAAATCAATAAAATAACTTCAAAACAGTAAAGCCATACTTATTGGAAGCCCCACACTCTCTGAGTACTGTACTCACCTGTATTCAAAACTCTGACCAAAACTGATACAGAATATCAGCCAATTTCATCACTTGGATAGGTAATATTCATCACTTGGAGAGCCAATAATTCTTTGATTGTGGCTTACAGCAATGGAACACACTGAACTCTTTCCTGGCAGGACCTTCATGCCCTGTGACAGCAATTCCCAGGACAGCAGGGCCAGCTTCAGAGAGAAGCTGCCAGCAGAGCCTGTGCTCCAGCACAAGGGACAGGGATGACAAGGACCTGGCAAAGCCAGCAGGTGGAAGGCCTGGCCCAGGTGTTCTGGTGCCACGTTGTCACCCACTCACAGAGGCTGCAATGCTGATATGCAGCTCCAGCAGCATTGGGGAGCCCCACCTGTGGCTGGAGGAGAGGGGAACAACACAAAATGCAAGCACATGCACAACTGCTCTCTGCACCATGGGCAGTGATTTCCATCTGCTCCAATTACTGTTCTTCTCAAAACAGGCCTTGCAGGGAAGCTGGGACCAGTCCTAGAGAATATTCTCACAGAGAAGATTAATCTTGCCAAAGAGAACCCTATTCCAGAATAAACAAAAAGTTTGTTTCTTGAGCTTTGCTTACTACAAAAGCCATCACTGTTACTTCACAAACACACACGCAGACACACAACACAAATGCACCATAAATACATCCAATAATAAATACAGATGGCTAGACATTCAAACTGTTTCTCTAAAGTAAACCAAAATAAAAACTTTCACTTTGTTGAGTTTTTCTCAACATATGAAAAAATGTGACTAAGTTCAAATAAGCGCCAAAGAAGAAAATCAATTATAAGCACTGTTGAAAGGTCGTACAAAAGTGGGACTGCAACAAACACCAAGTTACTGCACTGAAACCATCAAAGCTGGTATTTAACAGAACAAGCTGCAGACTAATTCAACATACTTCTGGAGTTGAGTTTTATGCTTTATCTTTCTCGTAAAACACTCTTTGAAACAACAAAATTATTTACACAATAAGTAGTGTGGCTTTACTGATGCTGGGCTCATTGCTGTGGCAATGGTAACGTAGCCTGGCTCTCCTGAGCTGCAATGGAAGCCTCTCACATACACTGCATCTCTCAAGCAAAGGAAAGCTGGAAATGCTCAGAGGCCAGAAAAAGTGGAGGAAAATTTTTTCATTTGTATGGCTGGATTGTCTTCTCTTCAGCTGGAGAATTTAGAAAACAAGTGGATGAACATTTATACTTTCCCTCCTTTTCTGAGTATCACCATATTAACAGTTATATTAATTTGACTGTACTGGTAATTAATTTTACTCTACTGCCTAATTAAATCGATTTCAATCTGCAGCTTACATGATGTGAAAACAATATTAAAGAATAACTTATTGACCAAAAGCATGTTAATTTTCATCTATTTCACCTAATTTTTACCCTACAATGATAACATCTAGAGATAATTGAAGGAAGATGCTTCACATGCATTTTTACAGATCTGTCTTGCAACACTATTCTCACTTCATCTTCTGACTATATAAGGGGATTTAGTTCCCTTCTCTCAGTAATGCTGAAAAATAATTTCATAAGGCACCTCCTTCTACCTTTCAAGAAGATTATTCCCTTGTGTAGATATGTTTACAGGGGTAGAGAGAAGAAACTATATTGGTAGTAACTATTTTCTGTTGAGAAGATGCTTTAAATCAGCTTCTGTCATTTTATCAGCTATTCGAAAATAAAGATCAATTCTATTTAAATATAAACATTATAATTCATCCAAAGTGTCAAATATGAACTTGTAGGTTAATTCTGACAGCATTTCAGAGTTCTGAGGTGATTTAGTTAATTCAGTGCAATAAATGCTTTTTGATATATAGGATTCCTAATTCCTAAGAGGATAATTTATTTTACACTTGAAAACACAAGAACTTCCTACTTTATCTAAAGACCAAATTCCACTGTAAGAATGCATCACGCTTTTGTACTTCCCAAGTGAACCTCATGTCACAAAGAGTACTGGCATTTCCAGAGACTCAGATAATGCCTTTGAAAAGGTGCTGGAAGCAAATGGATGTCAAATGAATTTTTCACAACAATAAAGAGGGTTCATTTAATTGATACGATAAGCTTGCTAACAGCAGCTCATCTGAACACATTCTGATCACGGCACGCTCGGCTCTGCCTCGGCTCCACAGCCTGACTGGAATTCAGCACCAGGAGTGTCAGCACAGAAGTGTCCCCAGGTGGTTGGCAGTGTTAAATGGCAGATTAGAGACAGCACAACTAATTTCTTTACTTTAATCTTATTAAGAGAACAACAGCTGTCAACTGTCACCATTTCTGCACGAGGCCGCCAAGATAAGCGAGGGGCTGCAAACGGCAGAGCCACAACTTTATTTAACCACACCTTAAACTTGCTGGGATGAAAAACCCAACACATTTCCCACCCTTTTCTTCCCTTTTGGAGGAAAAGAACTGCGCTGAATTCCAAAGGTGTTATTCCAGAGAGCCCAGAGCCAGCTGAAGGGCCGAAGCAGGAGGCTCTGCAAAGCAGGTGGTTATTGATCACTGATGTTGCTCTAAACTTCATATCACACCCACAAATCAGCTTTCCAGCTCTGCTCCAGCACCTTCACTCCACCCACGGCCACGCTGACCTCCAATGCAAGGCTTTCCTCCAGAGTAAATCCAATTATAAAAACCTCCTTATGGTACACAAGCTTGGAGCCAAAAAAGAAATCTGGCTTTAAAGTAGACAAAAATAGGCATCTGTACGTTACGTTTATTTTACATGAGTATGAAGGAGAAGGGAGGAGGATTCATTTTAATAAAGCTAGATTTCAACAGTTTATATGTCTGCACATGATTATTTCTTTATGTTAGCTCATCTTCACTTCCTCAATTTGCCTGATATAAACAAGCTGACAAACTTTAACTTTTATTCAAAATACTGAGGCATTAACAGTATGCAACCACGGAAAACTAATCCATGATAGTGCACCAGGATACAGAGGCAAGAACTCAACTTATGCTTCACAAAAACCAGGGCATCATCAACATACCTGTTACATTCACCTGTTTAAGTGTAAAGCTTTTCCCTATTCTTACAATTTCTGATGCTGCAAATGAACATACTCTGCTTACCCTAGAAGCTCAGTTTGGCAGTGCAGTAATACAAAACTAAACATAGTAATATAAAATTAAACATTATCAAATTTAGGATGTGCTAATTCAGTAGAAAATTGCTCATTTTTAACCAGTTTGAATATTATGCAGCAGGCTGATGGGGAAGGGGATCAGTACTGGTAATTACCTGCTGAGTTGCAAAGAAGTGGGAGGTGAAATATTCCTGAAAAATGGTGCACAGAGTGGCTGTAGAGTGGAATGGGTAAGGAATCATCAAGGTAAGAATATGGATTGAAACAACAATAAAACTTCATGAACAGCAACACTGCAGTGTAAGAAGTGTATGTTCCTAAACCCAAGTAAAAATTACAGAGAACAAGATAAAAAAACATCTCTTAGTTCGAAATAGTTCTTACTGAAAAATGTCATTTGTATCAATGCTATCCAAAATATTACGGAGGCACTAATTTCTTCTTTTTATGTATGTAATTATGGTTTGAGCTTTTTTACCCTGATAATATTTGCTTTAAATAAACGATGCAAGAAACTGCAAGAAAATAGAAGATATATTAAACTTGACTTCAATCCCATCTTGAATTTGTAAAAGTCCAACTTTGTTCCTTAACACAACTACTGCCAATTTCTCTTTCAAAATACTCATCACTCAAGAAGTCAAAGCATTTCCCAAATGTTAATTAAACAAACCCTATAAGCCTCATTTGTTAGCAGGTTTGTTACCAACATGTCACGGTAAATGAGCTGCACATTGCAAGGCAACCCAGGGGATGAGACTCATCTTCTGCTCTTCATCTGAAGGCATTCAATTGTTTTGCTGTGCAGCTCCCATTTGCTTTTCTGTACAAGTGTAAGAAAAATATCATAGGGCTCTGAAACCTTCAGAAATTATGCTGACTATGTCTTGTTTTGTGGAGAATTGGACAAATCCTGGAAATCTACAAAATGCTGCTTTGAGAAATAATATGGCTGGACATGAATTTTTATGTTAACACCAAAAATAACTTAAAAACTTACTATAACCCACTGCCTTCTCTTTCCCTTTTCCAGCCATTTATTTGAAGGAGAGGAAAATTGCCCCAACACCAAATGTATCATCTGTCTCATAAATGTCACAGCATTTCCCATCCTGCTGCTCTGACTACAGAGCTGGACAGTGGTACAAAACAACAGGCACATTGTTAAATCTTCCGATAATAAAGCTTTATCTTGTAGACATGGGATTAAAGTTCTGATCTGCACCATACAGCCAGGATTTTGGGGAAAGAGAGATGTAGATAATAGCCCATGTAATCTCCTCACCTACTTGTAAACAGCTTATCCTCTTCACAAAGCAATAGACAAATGCCCAATTTAAGATGAGTACAAATGGTTCAACATTGCAAGAATCCACAAACAATCTGAATACAGTAATGTCCTTTAGCAAAGCATATTTGGCTAGGGGAAGACTAGAGGGCAATTCATGAAAGGTCTTCATTCAACTTCTCTCCACAGGGCTTTGCTTTGTTTTGCAAAAGAGAAAACTGCCAGAGAAAACTGCTCCTTCACTAGATTCAAAGTTCAAGAAATCAGGATGCAAATGACATTTGCACAAAAGAAAGGAAAGTAACTTCAAACTCGTTTCAACATTAAATGAGAAATGTGATCTGAATTTTCTTCCTCGTTTAAAGAATTAAACATATTCTATGATTGCTCTTGGTTTTGAACCTCCCTCAAACATTCTGTATGTGAAAAATTTCTTAAATCCTTCTGGCGAGACTATACCAATGCCCGTTAATACGGTTTGTGCCTGGTTCAAACTGCTCAAAGCAAGTCCCACCCTCTGGAACTACTGCTTGCTCTCAACAGCTGAGGTGCAGATTCTGCACAGAACATTCTTCTCCACCAAAAAGGCCACCAGAAATACCAAATGGGAGGCGCTGCATCCTATGCAGCAAGACCAAGTTCCTTGGGCCACTTCCAGCTGACTCCAGACTGAGTCAGACTCTCGCACACCAACCCTGCGAGAGCAGTTTGCTTTAGAGAGCAGGATCCTGTGTCAAATTACGTGCAAGCTGATGGATAACTTCCCAATTTCCATACTTTCAGGTGCCTACAAACTGGAGACTGCAATTTGCTGTGAAGCTGAATGAAATGCTGTATTTCCAGAGCAGAGCAAAGTTCTTCAGAGGATGTTTTTAACATACAATGCTGTCAGAACAGCGTATATTAATCTCTTTTCTGCCTCCGTATTTCCTTCGGAAATACAGCTAGTGGAAAATCTGTGTTAATAAAACAATGTTTAAGAGAATTTTTCAAATATGCAAAAACTCTTTTTATAATTCAGTCATGAACAGGCTCAGGAATCTGAGCGACCACTGGTCTGAAAGGGGTGTGAGGTAGACAGTGACTGTCAGAGAGACGAGAACCTCTGATCAACTGTTTGACTGATGTAATGTGATTTCTGTTACACAAATGTGGCTAACATGGGGCTTTATTTACCAGCACACAAACTCCTGCTAGACCTAATACATCCTCAAAGTGCCTCACAAACTTCAAACACAATGTTTTCAGTAATGTAAACACAATGTTCTCAAACCTTCTCAACAAAGGTTACCAAAACAAGACTATTTTTAAAAGGAAAGAAAAAAAAATCAAAGATGTATGGATTGTGCATATTCTAAGAATTTAAAGTTCAATTTAAACTAGGCTTTATGTGGGCATACAGTGCAATCCTGTCTCTTATGAAGTTTGTCCCACCCTGATGAGATCACTCAAAATTAGAGACTCTACAAATGAAGAAGCCCCAAGGCTGTTCCTGAGCTGCTCACCATAGGCTCACCAGTGGAGCTGGCTGGACCCACAGCAAGTGCATTTGACACAACTGCAAAGGCAGGAATTGTATCTATTATCTTAGAAGTGCAAAGTCAAGATATTTAAAAATGTTTTGTCCTTAGTGCTCTTTCCTAGCACTTCACACTTAAGTCCCATAACATATTATCAGCCAGTTTTCATCCAAACTCTCACTGTAGTGTCTCAGTTACAATTATACCAATATTACAAAATATCTACAAACAAACAAGGGCAATGGTACACACCAGGATATCCTGAGTTTGTACTAAAACCATGCCTAGCCATGCTCTGAAAGCACTCATGTGCTCTTGACTGTATAAAACCTACAGTTAGAGATGAGGGAAAAGAGCATGCTTTTGAATAACCAGTTTTTGCAGGAATTCTGCTTAGTCACCACCTTCTTTTTTTAGGGATTAGACACTTAAATCCTTCCATTCTTCTGTTTCATAAAGAGGAATTTCTCTAATCCACAAGAATTTTGATTTACCTGTTTGTAGGAGCCCTTTCAGCTAGCAGTATCTCACAACTATTTAAATTTAAAACCAGACAGATTCTAGTGAATTACAGCCCTTTAAAAATTTCCCCTGCCTCCCACTAGAGATCTCTGTAGACTAATTTCAAAAGATATGTATCTCCTCCACTGTTAAACATGGTTTGGTCTTTTCTCTTTTTACACAATTAGCTGCTGCTCAAATGTATCATAACTCAAAATAAAATCACCAAGTTAGGAAACCAGAGGGTGAGTGGAAACGTCTTTCACCTTCCATGGCACAGAGAACAGCACAGTTTTTTGCTCTGAAGTTGAGCATGGGACTAGGAGAAGAAGAAGCAGCAGATATGAAAAGAATATTCCAGTGACTCTAAGTGCAGGTGAAGAACCCATCAAACTCACTTAAAGGGAACCCGGGCAGCTGCATTCAGGTTGGTGGGAGAAGTCACCATCTGAAGAACATTTTCCAGAGCAGTCAGTCCTCCTGCAACCCGGAATGCAATTTTATCTGCTGTGTTCTGGAGAAACACAAACACAGAAGAGAACCAACAGAAATTAAAGAAATGTCTACATAAAGGGTACATCTGACAGTTGTGGATTCTGTCAATGTAGCAAGTCCTTAATACATTTATTTATCATGTTGGACACCTTTGAAAAAGAGCATTTCACTGCTCACGCACAAGGAAAAGGCTTTCTAGAGCAGGAGTTGAAACTCTCAGGTGGTTTTTTTTTTCAATCATCATATATACATATCCAGTACTACACAGGTTATACACTGGAATACCATATTTTCTGTAAGGACATACAGTTATAGGGACTTTAATAAGGTTCACCTTTATCTGTTGCTATTATCTTTGGAGCTATGCTGCTTTGTACGATTTTAAAAATACAGACAATCTCTAAATGGGTAATTTCTCCTTTTTACAAACTTTTCCAACAGAAGACAACCTCCAGGCTTGGTTTATAAATATGCATAAAATAGCTTAGGCAAATCCCTTTTCTGAGGTATCCACCTGAAACTTGCGCATACCAGAATTTCACACTTCAATACCATCCTATCATTATTCTCACAGTTTGCAAATGACTGGGGTTTTGCTGCAGCAGATCCAGTATTTTAGAACTTACATCCTTTTCCTTTCCTGCAAAATTAGTTTAATGTCCTGTTTACAATAAAGCAAGTAAAATCTTATTGTCTACTTCTAAGCTGCTAATTTTGTATAGTTTATTGTCAGTTTGTATTTGATCATCCTGATTTTGTCAGTGATGATGATGATATTCTAGTTAATAAGAAATAATTTCTTCTTTTTTTCCCCCCAGTGTTGCAAGCACTTCACATATGGGGAAAAAAAAGGGAAATCCTCTATAAACACAATTATTACTAGTCTATGAAGAATGTACTCTACTGTAACAGATTGCATAACAAAAAACTCCCAATGACTCTGACAATAAAATATTTGAACAACTACAAAAATCATTAAGCAGCTGTAGTATTATTTAGATGAGCAACATTTTTCCATGTGAGGTCAGACATTGCACACAAAAGTACATATCTTACTTTTTTATTTAAATCATGCAACTTTCTCCCCAGTAAGTTTTGGTCCAGCAAAGAGTTGTATTTAATTTACAAGCTATAGAAAAGCTATTCACAGAAGTCAGATATTCAAAAAGGAAGCATTCTCTACAATTAACATGAACTACATTTAGATTTTTAGACAACCAAAAGATTTATCTTTCAAGGAATAACTGGCCTCAAATGAGTGGAAATCTGTGTGCCAACTCACCAAGCAGTTTAGAAAATCAACCAGTGATTTCCCTCAGCCTAGTTGATAAGTACCATTTCTAGCAGTTAATTCGAGCCCAGTGAGTGTGCCTTAACTGCAGAGTTATTTTTGAGTCTCACTCATATATTCTTCCCCTGTTTCCTCTTCCTCCCATCTAAAAAAAATCTCAATCCCCTGCCTCCTTAAGTTCCCTTGGATCCCAATAACACTTTCCACTGACTCCTGGTAGAGCCATAAAGAAAAGACCCAAACAGCGAAGAAACAGTCCTGCCATAAATCATCATTATTGACTTTATTTGAGCACCTTGGCTCACAGCCACAGTTCTCAAACCTCCTCCTGCCCTGCTCCTCCAGGGCTGCAGCACCCCCAGACTGAGCCCAGGGCCTTTCTAACCTTTCCCTGCTCGCTTCAGCTGAAAAGCCCCAGGTGCAAAGAGGGATGCTGCTGTTTGCAGAGTGCCTTTCCTCGGGAATGGCACAGCCTGGCAGTGCAGAGCAGGAGCACACGAGGAGCTCAGAGCTCAGCTCAGAGTGGGGCTGTGCAGCACAGCAGCAAGGGCTGTGACACTGCTGATTTATCTGTCAGTGCTCCTCCAGCTCCAAATGTGCCCAGCACTTGCCACTTCTCACTTCTCCTATTTCTCATGGGATATTATGCCACAACCTATTAGCTCTTGTGGCCAGAAGTCTTTCCTGTCATTCAGCCCAAACATGTCCTTTCTCTATTTCATCCCATTACTCTGAGTTGTATCAGATTTATTGCATTCATTTTGTTTGTCCCCTCAGCAACTGCTTCATTCTTGGACTTGTACACTGCTTCCTTTTCCTACTTGGTTTGTTTCTCAGCTCTATGTTCTCTTTAATGCTAAACTCCACCTTTTCTATTTTTTCATATGAACTTTTCTTATCTGTAATTTTTTTCCCCAGAATTCCTCTTTTCTCCAAAAATACCTGGTAATGAAGTGTCCAGAAAGGAACTTCCCCCAATCCCAGAGCAGTCATTAGAGGCACACTGAAAGAAGCAACAACATCTCCCTATTCTGGGGGGAGATTTTCATGTATCTATTTTAAACATACATAAATCTTTTGAAGCTGTTTCATTTCCTATGTGTTCTTCTTCCTTTTCAATCTGGAGCATCACTTATTTTATAGACAGACTTTTTTCAGAGTGCCTTGTTCACTTTTGTCTAATACTTAATGAAAACACAAGTCTATTTGTCAAAATACAAATTTGCATTTTAAAAACTTCTGTTACTACTACAGTTTTCTACCAAGCAGAAGGGAGTCTGTAATTTCTTCTGGTTTTATATGATTTAGCTACATGTCCTATCACTCCTCTTTCTAGATTACTCATAAAAATTCATTAGCATTTTGATGCTAATAAATCCCCAGTGATGTGGAGGGAAGAGTGGGAGAAGCTTCAGCAAAAGGAAGATACAACCAGCAGCACAGCTGGGGAAGCTCCATGAGCACTGCATTTGTTACCTGCGCTCACAGAGTTCTGTAAAACTGCCGTGTAGGAATACATGGCTTTTGGCACATTTAATATATTTCTCTCCAGTGATTCTTATAAGATGGAGAACTTCCAGGGTTTCTAATCCATGTCCTGGAAAGCAATGTTGATGCTGAAACAGCTGCTGGTATCTGGACATGTGAATGACCTCGGTCTCCACTCGAGTGTCCAGCTCTCAGGAATCCCAGGATCAGACACAGCTCCCAGAGCTTGGCCATGGGAGCTGAAAGAAAAATGTGCCCTGTCCACAAAGCAGCAGAAGAGTGACTTGAATATTGCACTGCTGACATTTGCAGGGTGAACACCATGGGACTGGGGGAAACACTGGAAAAAGAAATCGTCCCTCAGCTACCCATGCCCAGAGCTCATACTTGTGAGCTGAAACAAAGAAATCTCCCCCGGCTTGAAACATATTGTCATTCTATCTCTGAAGCAGCCAAATCACACCAAATTATTTTAAAATTAATTAATTCCTACTTGAGGCAATTTTAAAATTTTAAGTATTTTTATACTCATCTAAAGAAATCTTTCTTGGATCATAAAAACAAGTGAGTGAACCATCTTATCCAATTTGTCTTTCTCTGAAAAATGAACTAATGTCCTTGAAAAGATGATGTCCTCAAGTGCTAAAGCTTTACATTAGCTGATACATATTGTAACAGGAATTCAAAAGAAGTGGACTGAGGCATCTCAGTTACTCAGAGCCCTTGCTCACATACTCTTCTTATATAAATTGATCCCTGCTTGAACCTGTTAGAATGAAAGACTCTTTCAGATAACTACAACTTTTATTCTGGTGGCACCCAAAGCTCTGAGCAGTTTAGCCATCACGTGAGTATGAAAGATGATAGATCCTACAGGGAATAAATATTAAATCCCTATTTGAAAAGAGGATAAACCAGCATTGCATGTTTTTGCTGCTCAAAAGGAGCCTCCAGACTTCTAACTTGGCCTCCCAAATTAATGAGCTCTCCTGTTTACGAAACCTGTTTCATAATTTTACTGTAGAAACTGTTTTTGAGTAGCTGCACATTTAGATTGGGAGGGTTATTCTGCAATGGATACCACGGGATTGATGTTCAGTGAACAACAGAAAATACATAAACACATTTTTGTACCTTGTTTTTAAACAGTGTATAAAAATTTGATTTGCTAATACGTATTTTCAGAAATTCACAACTATTCAAGTAACATTTATAAACAATTTAATTTTTAAATACAAGAGGATTTCTGTGCTCTGAAGTTACCTGGTGATACAGAAGAGCAGAGACAAATGAACAAATAGGCAAAAATGATTATTACTGTCATGTCTGCATTTTTTAACAGAGATGAGGAGGCACAAAAACCTTGGGGATGCTACCCAGATGTGTCTTAAATACTAGGAAAACAAAAACAGAGATGCAGTTCCTTAGAGCAGCAGACACAGCATTAAAATCCAACCCATGAAAAGAGCCTGTTTTCCTTACCCCTCCCAAGCCCATCCTCGGGAGCTACAGTGGTCATGTTTGCACAGGAGGAAAGCCAACCCAGCTGATGCGACAGGAAGCATGTATTTAATCTGTGGACCATTATAAACTTGTCATTTGAAGCCCACAGCCAGTAATTTAGGCAGAACACTGCATGAATCAAGTAACTTAGTGGGAAGTGTGTGTACATTAATGCATGTGGCACAGTAAACAGAAACCGTGATAAATTAGACAAACCACGTAACCATTTTACAGATTAATTATGAATAAACATATTTTAAAATGTAAAATTAATCCTTAAAAAAAAAGGACAAACAATCAAGACAGCTCCCTGCACAGTGGGCAAGCATGGCTGACTTATTTACCTACCTGTTACAACACCTTAATGGATCTGAATTTGCCTTCTCTCCTATGGCTTGAGTGACAACTGACTAATAGGATTACAGGCTCTGTTCCAATAATACAGCTCAGCTACATGCCAGCAAAAAATGACAGCCTAAACCTGAATTACATGGCCTGGGAATCCATCCAATTATTAACTAAAGTAACTGTTATTACCTAACCTAATCAAAGGAGAAGCAGCTGTTAATCTTTGGTGGCCTGCAGTGTAGTAGCAGTCAGACTGGATGTACTGTCTTTGTACTTGACTCCTCCACAGACAATAATTATGTCCTTTGTGATCAAGAAGGAAGGGCTTCCTAACCTTTCAGACAGAGGCAGCAGACAGGGAACAACTGTTTGTGTGTTCATTAACAAGATAGGGGAGATTTTATCAGGGTTTGGCATCTGTGGCACCCTCGGAAGCACCACTTACCCGAGGACACGAGTATGTTTGGCAAATTCAAAAATGAGCAGACTAAATAGAAAGTTCAATATAAAGTTTTCATCTCATTATCTGACATTTGGTACAGAAAAATACACACAGCTCAAAAAGCGTGATCTACACATATGCCCCTTCCTACACAATGTGGCCAACAAAGAAACACATGAAAAGGCCAACTGGCCTGTGCTGGTACTTGGCTGGCTTTCGTTGCGCTCATTAAAGCAGTCGCATAATGTGAACTGTGTGCTTCAGAAACAAAACCAAACTGGGGGAAAATGCTGCTGAATTTATACAAGTCAGTGGGTAACACAAAATAACACAGAGGGAAATAAAGCCATCACAGCTTTGCAACAGCTTTTGGGTTGTGTGTCCAATATTCCAGGAGAGAAGTGAGAGCAAACCCTGCCCTGCACCGCTGCCCCCTCTCTGCACAGAGCACTGGCAAACCACAGCACTTGTCGAGCAACAGAGGTCAGAGAAATCTCTCACCAGGAGGCACAACAGAAGCCTCACTTGCTTTATGCTGGGGAAAGTAAAAATACACTGGGGTGACAGTGTGGAAGGACCTGAATGGGACGATGTCTGAAAATGCACAGGAACAGCTACTATTTGGAAGCTGAAACTGAATTAATTCAGGTGAGAATAAAATGGGGGGTTTTTAATGCCAAGAGTAATTAATGATGAGCATAATATACTTAGCATATATAGTCAACTCTCAATCATTTAAAGTTTTTAAATCAAACCTGATTATCTCCTAGAAAAATATGATCCCAGTTAAATCATAATTTATTAATTTGGTGGAAGAGTTATTGGGTGAAATCCAATGTCCTGGACCAAAGTACTCGTTTCCATACATTTCTCCTGTTAAAGTATTATTATTAGTTAATAAGTAGAGCAGAATCAGAAATAATGCTGAGCTTTAACAGCTGAAATGATTTAATGCCAGCTTTGCTATCTCTGCTCTATGTGCCTTTAGCCCGTTTTGACTATTTGAAATATTTTTGAACTAACTGAAATACTCTGGTGTAGACCCTCCCTCAAAGACAAACCTCCAAAATAAATACTTTCATGTAGACTAAAAATGTAATTTAGAAAAACTATTTTTCCTTCATTAACTCAAAGAATATTTTCTGCTGGTCCTGCAGAATGCCTGAATCAGAAGCTGATCTGGAAAGCCTGTTTGAACAGACTTCAGGAACTAACGTATTTCAGAAGAAATTATTTCTGAATGGAACCAAATTGTTTGAAACATGCTGACTTCTATTTCTGAAAGAACACACTTTTGCAGCTCTATTCTAAACTATTCATTGATGAAGAAATAATAACTAATTCGTAAAATATAGTTGAAATCCACCTAAAGAATTTTTTTTCTTTCCTTTTATCTAGTGTTTGAAGATTCTATCTAAAATGCCAGGGGCTAAGAAATGCAGTTCAAAGCTTGCTTAGAAAAACAAACCAGACAACTGAATATCGTGGTGGCTTCTCCTTTTTTTTTTTCACCTTTCCTCTCCCTTTAGATAAATACACAAGTGTATCTACATGCACATACAAACTCATGGACACATTTGTGACTGTAGAAAACCTACATTCTTTGAGTAGTTCTCCAGACTTTATACAGTGAAAATCCCTGGAGAGTACACCAAAGGAGTATTTTCTATTAAAATAGGCAATTTTGCTCCCTGCAACACTTCTCTGTAGTGAAGTTAGAGTTATAATAATCCTGCACTTCAAGTGTAAACCTCAAATGGGTTTTCAAACATAAGTGAATTCACTCACAATAAAATTTCAGCCACTGAGTACCAATGAAAAACTAGTTTAGGATTAAAACACGAGCCAGAACTGGCTAAGTGTCTTCTGAATTGGAGTGAGGCATTCATTCACATCAAGGAGTAGCTCATGTATTTGTATCCATTTCTTCCCCCTGCACTGCTTATGGGTTAAAGCCCCAGAAGGAAGGCCTTGAGAAACACCCCATCCCACCTCATCCTGCTCAGCAAAGTGCAGATTCTGAAGACTGAAAGGTGATTTTCAGCCTTAAGGGAAAGGCAGCTGCTCTGTGTTCCCTGCTGCTGTGCACCTGCTGGAAAGGGGCTGGGGAAGGTGCTCCACTCCCTGCACGAGCTCAGCCCCTGCCCACGCCCATGGAAAGGTGCCTCTGGCTCCTGAGCTGTCTGGGTAACACTGGCTTTTCACCTCCACAGCTCAGGTATGCCTACTGCAACTTCACAGCCTGGATTTAGCACAGAGCAAGACAAATATCTAAGAACAAAAAGGGTGAGAAGGCAAGCTCTTGATACAGCATTCAAATGCAATATAAAAAATGAGGCTCACCTTACTTTTTAACTGTATCAAAAATAAAAGAAGAAGAGGCATTTTTGACTATCCTCTCTGAAAGTCTACTATTGACAAGCAACCTAAAATTCATTCAGGCCTAGGGACAATACCAATACTAAAAAATTGATTCTTAGGCCTGTCCTGAAAACACTAAACATCCCGTGCACACGAACCTAATTTCTGTCTATGCCATCATATACTTAACTCATTTTTCTGCTTGCTAACATCTGCCCACATTGTCAGGTCAAACCAAATTCAATAGGACCTTACTGACTCACTGTATGATTTAATTGAACAGGATGAGCCATATTTACACAACCTCCTTCCAAGTTCTGCAGTGGCTTTTCAGTTTAGCAGTAAAATCCCAGACAGGCACCCTGCTGCACTTCTGTTTACAAGGACAGGCCCCTCACAATCCTAATTGTGAAGCCACGAGAGTCAGTGAAAGCCACAAAGGAAGACAGGTAAAGGTAAACCAGTGAATTCCATGCTCTCTGTTCAGCTGCTTTCAGCCACGCCAAGCAGCATTACAGGAAACAGACAATATTGCTTGGGAAAGTAAGAATTATCCTCATAGATATCCAGAGAGACAGCACTGAGCATTGCAGCACTTGTGCTTATTAAAAATAAATGTTTGGTCTATTTATAAATAACAGGGCCTCTAGTAAGTGCATCAATTAAAGGAGGAAAGCAACACCAGAGCTTCAATAAGAGGAACAAAGGCTTCTGGATCTCCATAGATGGTTCCATCAGCTGAGGCTAATTTGACTTTTCTGATTAATCACAAAAATAAAAGTTCCCAAACAGGCAAATAGAAAGCAAAATTATATAATCTTGTCCTGTTCTCTCTCAACATCTGTTGGACAATTAATTGCCCAGTGAGTAGGCAAGTCAGGTCTCGCTGAACACTGAATCTGAGAGGTCACTACTGAGAGCTGTCAGGCACTAGAAAGCAGCTGATTTCTGCTGAACCCAGCCTATGAAAACCAGTGCAATCCAGCCAAAGTGAAGATACTGACATGATGTGGGAGAGGACGTGTGGAGAGGAAGCAGCGGCCATTTAAAGATCTGTCATGAAGTCAAGGGCACTTGAACTCTAAATACAGCTTTCACCCTGACTGCCTTGGGTGCCCTCTTGTAAACCAAACTCTCAGACTATTTGCCCATGAGCCCATCCCCAGGACAGCCATAAAGGACTCTGGGGCACAGCAACAGGGTCTGTTTGTGAGGTGCTGCAAACATCACAGCAGACCATGAAGGCCTCTGGGTGATATGTTCTCAAGTCAGAAGTGATGGTCTCAAATCACTGTTGAACTTAAAAATACTTCAAAGAAAATACATGTATATATATACCATCTGACCAAATTAAACAAAAAACTTCTTTAGAAACCATACTAATCATTACTTTATTGTGATTTCTAAACTGGCCTCTGCTATTGGCAGAAATGTGCCTGGGTAGGGAGTTCTCCTCCCTGAGAAATCAGTGCCTGGGCTTTAATGACACTAAAACATATCTCTTGTCTTGTAGTGAAGTAACTTTGCATACCCTGGAATGTATAAATATCCATTATATCCATTCTGATATGATGTATTAGTTCTAAACTGACGTAGAAGCCTGATCTGACAGCAAAAAGCCACAATTCGTACAACACTGGAAGCTGACAGCATTTAATTACATCCTTCAGCAGTTCTCACCTACACCCACTGTGCACAGAAATTAATCTCCCAATAATCTTGGAATAAGAACACTGCAGAGCTTATCTGTGAACTCAACTTGCCTTTTAATACCATTTCCAGCAAACAAGTTAAAAAATATTCTGTGACTGACCTCTAGTAACAAGTTCCTATTTATATGTTCATCTTGGGGAAAAGGTTAATCCACAGATTACAGAAACTCTGGGCAAAGGAATTACTCATGAGATAAAGCTGCCTTGCCCAACCTGCAGCACACAACACACACCTGACCTGTTGACTTCTTCCAGGCAGCGACAGGAAAAGGCTGTTGGGGTGCGAAATGCTGTCCAAAGAGCTGCTGCTGTGTATGCCTACTGCCTCTGTGCTGGGACTATCAAATCTGCTGCTGCAGTTGATACAGAAGGGGATGTTTCTACTCCAACTGCAGCTTGGACCATCTGCAGATAAACTGGTGGTTACAGGACAATGCTGGCAGTCCAGGCTTTGAACACTGCTGAACCTTCTTCAAGCTGTATTTGAGTAGCACTGTGCATCACTGGCACTCAGTGATGATCATCTAGACACCAAAATTCTCTAATTCTCACTGTTACAGGCTTTAAAGAAGTGAAGTAATTTTGAGAAGGGTTACTTACATCTTGTCTTTTCCAACAATTATATCTGCTTTATCCTTCCTGGAGTTCATGCTCTGATTCAGGTTCTGTACTTAACACTTGCAACAAAGGAAGCATAAATACAGAATTACCTATGTTACTTTCTGTGTTGGCAAAATTATTAGATTTTCAGTGGCAATATACAAAGTTCCAAGGGCCCAAATTCTAGTTTTAGCTGGTAAAACTTTTTAGTTTAAACTTACTAGTTTTTCACTCTTTCAAAAAAAATATTTTTATGTTTTAAAACATATTTTTATATTTTGTAATTCAATACCCTCCTACAGTTTGGATTTTGAACTTTAATTTTTTTTTAAACAGTCATAATTCAGCTTTACATTTGATTAATTACTTCCCTTCATGTGACATCACTGTAGCTTGGGAACTGGCTACTGCAGGAGTATCCTGAGTTGAAAAATTAATGGATGGATTAAAATATTAATCCACTATTTGCATAGAAATACATCATTGCGAAACACATACGTTTAGCTAAAATGAACCTTACAGTTTTAACTTCTCATTGTAACAAATAAGAGTATCAATTACTTTCCCAGAGAACAAAGCCTATAGGGATGAAAGCACAGTTAAGGTGGCATGTGGTTGTTTATTTTGTTTTTTAAAACTTTGGCTAGGAAATGCCCACTGCCTGATATAAAAGAAGGCTTTTTGGTGCAAACCAGGGCACTGTGCATGAAAACCTTCACCTGCCCAAGAGACACACAAGAGAAAGGCAGAGGCTGCACGGCGACAGCACCGGGGCTCCGCAGGGACGGTGGAGGGGAGCAGGCTCAGGGCCTCTCCAGCTGACCTCACCCCCAGCTCTGGATGTGCCTTCAGCTGTGGCACAGCTCAGCCCTGCTGCCGGTGCTGCAGATGGACAGACGGACACCCCGACGTGCTCACACAGCCCTGCAACACGGGGACAGCACCAACAGCCCTGGCTCCCCAGTGTGCCTCTTGGACTGCGGGCATATAGCTGTATCCTTTTGAAATCAGTACCCTGCATACGTGCACTTCTACTTTTTCTGCAGAATGAATTCTCTGTGTGATTGCAGGTTTGAGTTTTGTCAGGATATACAGTGATTATCCAGGTAAGTCCCTGCGCACCCACACCAGGAGACAGATGCTGTAAGCAGCTTAGCAGGAGAAAGAGCTGTGTGATTCCCAAGCACAACGGTGTCTGAACCTGCTGTCAGAGAGAAATTCTACTTCCAAATAGATTTATAATTCTACGTCTACTTCTAAATAGATTGATGGCTTGTAAGGACTCAAAGGGCCGTCTCTGCTCTGCCCGTGCTGTCCTCTAGCGGAGAGCCGGCAGATGCCGAGCAAACAGGGAAAGGAGCGGGCTGATCCTGAGCCACCCTGCCAGGAACACCTCCCACTCACAAACCTGCCAATCAAGCTTTTCATTGCTAGAATAATGCTTAAAGGTAAACTTTTAAAATCTCCAGTCAGCCTAAGATACGAATCTGCTGTGAGGCCATAGAAAATAATGTATGTTAAATTTTATACAGATACTGCGCCTGTGTGTGCATGCACGTAAGATCACCAAATACGGACAGTGTGGGTCAAGCCACTGGTTCATGATTTAGGTAAATTCACTATGACAGTAATTTTCACTCTTTTTCATAAATAATGCTGGTTTTGACTTATGTAAGATGGTGACAGGCTGGCAATTCTCTCTTTAAAAGCCATCCCACTCTGCTACACTAGGAACACAGTGCCTTGGGTACAAATATCTGCAGCATCAAAATTAAACGTGCAAGAGTTTGGGAATCACAATTCTCACTGTATTCTTAAACATACTTTAAGCAACAATACTGAGTCTTTGTAACAGAATATTTGCTTCTAAAATCTATTTTGTCTGTATATATATGTCATATATATATTTATATACACATACGCACACATATACACACACAGGGCAATTTAAAATCTCTTTAGAGATATTTGAAGAAACTTATCACATGTTCCATTTAACACCGCTTTTGTTCCATACATTAGTTCTCCAACAGTTTTTAATTTTATTGTTTCTGTTTCTGATGATGAAGAGTTTGTACTATTGGGGGGATTGTCCCTCTTCACCCTGGCTATGGTCACCATTCCCAATGGGCCCAACAGTTTAGAGAATAAAACATAAATACAGGGCCTGAGTGTGTTGTTAGAGCCAGCCATTTCTGACAGTCTTTACAATGGGATAAACACTGTCTGTCTACAGCCCCCATGTATTTGAAAGCTACGACAAACATTTTACTGAAATGTAAATAACTGACATCACCACTGCTCAAACAGGAGGCTGAAAAATCTCTCTAAAAACCCCAAACCCAAAAACACTGCCTGACACAAAACAAACCATTAATGGTCACTGAGAGAGCATGTTTTAGAGATCATGAGCTTTGAGATCCTTTTTTTAAAAAAAGGATTAAACCACTGCAGTCAATTACTAGCTCATATTCACACATTTTTCAGTTACAAAATGATACCCTTCTCTAAGGAAGTATATTTTCCCTCTGAAGTCTGTTTCCAGTAAGAATATTATTCTGAATTAGTAATGTAAATAATCATACTTAAACTTAGCCTATTCAAAGGCAGCTGCTTCTAGATTTGCATGAAGAGAGCTGGTAAGTAACTATAAGCACCATGGCCCAATTTATTAAAAGCCTCCTGTTTTATTTTGTGGTTCCATTTTAATTCCACACTTTTAACAATTTATTTTGCACTCACTATTATTTACTGAGATTTGTACAGCACGTAGAGAGCCTGAAGGAGATCAGGGACACTGCTATCCTCAAACCCATCCAAAATCATCGTAAGTTTTATGAACAGAAGCAGTGAAATCTTGTTTGCAGGACTTTGTGCCCTGTGAGTATATGGGAGCCTAAGCTGCCCCGTCTGTGTGCTGCTGCAGCCCTCTCCTCAGGAACAGAGCTGCAAGAGCTTCAGGCAAACCACTCAGCTAAAGGAACCTTATCACTCCTGTTGTGGTGGAGATCTTTTTCAAACTAGTGATCAGTAAGAAGCATCATATAAAATAAATTCCAGTTAAGCAGTTTAATTGTTGCCCGTGAATTCCAAAAATCATGAGGTTCCCTCAGAATCCTATTGAATCTCTGCACCATATTCCCAGCCAGATGGAGAAGAGACACATTAAGGGCTTGTTGAAATGTCATGTGTAAGTGTTGTACAAATTTAACTGGAGTGATTTAAATGCAGTGTTTCAGCTGCAGCTGAGCCAGGTGAAAAGGCCACTGCCCTCAGCTGCTGTCACTATCCTTACAATGGCAACACCCCCAGAATAAGTGTCTGCCAACCCTGCACAGACCTTTCCAAAACCACACAGGACACTTCTAGCATTTAAAAGTAGGACTTTTAAAACCTGAAGGCAAATCCAACCCTCTATAAACAAATTTTAGGAAGAACTTTAGGGAAGGGATGTTCTGCCAGCAAGTGTAAGGATGACCATCTGAGAGGCAGTAACCTCTGACCTAGGTCAGGCTCACAACCTTAGAAATGTAAGTACTTCAGTCAGCTTAGGGACTAATAAGTATGCAGCAGACATTTTTTAATCAGTAGATTTTTTTTAATCAGCAAGTTTTTAATCAGGAAATCTCACCTCTTTAGATAATAGGGAAACAAATGATATAAGCATAAGCAAGTTAAAACTGTAGCTGCAGTCACACTAACAGGTTATACTGCTCTCAATATCCTGGCTCCTAAGAGTTCCCTACTACAGGACATTTCTGTGCTGAGGCACTCTGGGATTCCTTGCACATCTGAAACACACGGTTGCCTTCGGTGATGGATGTGTAATATTAGTCCATCGAGGAACGAACATGCATAAAATCAAAAGAATCATGGCAGGACAAGTGCTCTAGCCCTGCCTCTTCAAACATCAGCTCTGCCTTCTGTAAGAGTTTTTCTTTTAGCATCAAAGGCCCATTCATAGGAGATCTCAAACTGAGGGTTATCAGATCTTACTAAGAGCTTGAAGAGTCCCATATGACATCTGCCAACCTCAGGCCAGGGCTTTCTGGTAACATTTGCATGCATTCTGCTGTTGTGGCTCTGTGTGTGTTTGTTTTCTTAATGTCCTTTTAAACAAAGTAGAGGTGAAAGTGAATACAGCTTCCTTCCAGGATTTCTGCCAGGAAGGGTGAGATACACAAACCCAAGGACTGCCTTCCAACAGGTCAGAGCACAGCCAAAGCATCAGCACCACTGGCTGGACACACCTGGGAGACAGCACTCCAGGCGTACACAACATCGGGGTTTGTGCTGCTTGCCTCCTACCAACACATGGCCTAGAGGCACAAACCTATTGAAAACTGGAACCATATGGTGGTTTATGACTTCAGAGTACCTCTTACACATATTTAATTTAAAGACATGTGAGCCACGTGTTTCATGAAGCTAATGGCCACACTCCAAGTCAGATCCTCAAAACCTGCACTTCAATTTGCTTATTCTTCACAAATCCTTTTCTGGCATTGGACACAAAGCTCCTGCTTTTTGTAGAGCTTCATCCAACTAAGCCAATGTGGGCATATCAAGAAGTGTCTGGAGATCTAACAACCACTTGAAGCAAAACAAGGCACATCTCCTTCATTTGTTAGCACTCAAAAGATGCTGTGTTGCACAGGGATCCAGCAGCAGTGAATGAGGAGCACGTAAGGTGCTGCAATAAACAGCCAGGACTCCAAAATACACTGTGGTTAAGATGCATCTTTGCCTTAGAGAGATTTCTCAAATCTGAGTATCTAGAGGATATATAAACCTTTCAATTTGTATTAAACAAGCACTTCTTGCTATATTAGTGGAATCACTTGGCCCCACATGCAGAATGTGCTGTGTCCAGCAGAGCAGGAAGGCGGAAACAAGAGCAAGTGTGACCACAATAACCATGCAGGCATGCAGCACCCTAGAATGTTTTCACAAAAGAGGTTCAGAAGTGAAAGCCTTACTCAGTACAGTGGAACACATCCGAAGAAGTCTAAGTCCAAACAGAATTTGTTAGTGTGATCTGATTGTACCTGGAGGCAAATCCCATTGAGAAAGGGCTGCAAATCTTTTGTGTGTGGCTTTTTTTGTGATTCAAGTTTGCATAAATATTACACCCCATCCTTTCAGGCTGTTTTAACACAGTCATGGAATTTCTAATGAGCTGAATAACTCTTCCTTCTGTTAAGAAATTTAATGGTATATATTTTTCTTATTTACTGTTATAAACACCAGCTCAGCAATTTATTTCATGATCGGTAAAACCAATCTTTTTTTTCCTGGTGAGCCTGAATACATTAATTTTTCAGGCAGTGCAAACTATTAACGAAAGAAAAATCCAGTATTTTACAGTATGAATGAAAAGAGGCGGTTTGGATCAATTATATTTTGTAATAGTTTTGCAGGACTTCTTGTGAGTAAGAAGAATTTCTAGTAAGTGGCAAGGATCTATTGTAGTGAACCCTGTCCTCCCTCAGGGCAATTCTTTATTCAAGCCAGGCCATTAGCAAGGGTAAATCAATGTTATCAGCTCACACACACTGACAGCTTGTGTGGTTCCCACTCCCCCCTTCCTCCCCCCACATTAGGTTATATTTTTATGCTCTCCAGGGAAATTCAATTAACAGTGTCAGTCTCCTCCTCTCAGCCCATGACTGACACCAGCAGGGCTCTTTTCAGTGCCCGCTGACATGTAAGATGCGTCTGCGGATTTCTGACTCCCACGTTAACAAGAGAATTCCCATCCCTTCCTGCAAATGGCCATGTATGATCTGTGCTGTGAACATTGCAACAGTCACTGAAATCAATCCTTCTCAACCTTATTGATCAGGACATGCAGATAGAAAAATACTTCTCCAGCGGGTCAGTAATGTTTTGGGGGTAAAACCCCAAATCGACAACAAAATAACCCATGTCTATTAATACTATCAAATTCAGTTTTTAATTCCCCACTGCAGACTTAACAACCAGCAAAACCATATAAATAATTAATGAGTAACACTTAGCTGCAATTCACATCTCATTTTAAAACATCTCAGCACATGACTACCAATAAAAGACTGGCTACAACTCCATATCCCAAAGAATTTCCAAGGATCATTTAGATAACTTTCAAATAGATTCATCTTTTCATCACAGTCATGCAACAACATGATTTCTGTATTTTGAAATCAATAAAAATGAATTTTTCAATAATTAATGTAAATACTGTACAATTTGAAAATGGCACAACTCTTTCAAACTCTTAAGCTTGGTGAGCAGCTCCAAGGCACCACTAGAATACACGTGAGGAGCCTGTGCATCCCAGGCAGCCTCCAGGATTTAAAAGCACGTCCCATTAACAATTGTGTTCTCCACACTGACTAAGCTGTGAAAAGCATCAAGCAGAGCTCTCATTTCCACAAACATCAACTCTGAACCACAATGATGCAATCCCCTCCTCAGATTTCATTAATTTGGTTTCTTCCAGAACTAATTTTCATTATGTCTTGATTTCAGATAAGAAAGAGAAGTATTTTCTAGTGGTTGAAGAGAGAACAGAACATAATGTTCCAGCTGAAAACTCAAATACTGTGGTCCTAATGGAGCAAAAAACCACATTACAAGTCAGAAAGCACCGTGGCACCAGACTGACAATGAGGATATAGGAAAAGAAACGCAAATGCAGTGCTATAAATAAAAAAAAAATCCAGCACTTACCAAAAAGAAGAACATGCTCTACAATCATACCACTTTAAAAAAGTCAAAAACATAGAAATATCCGACATACATGCACATCATACCTTCCTCCTCCAGCAAAGGCTCACTGATTTCGTTGAGCTCTGGAAAAACTCAACAGATTGGTGCTCCAGCAAACCTGGATCCAATTCTTTCCTCTGTTTTCTGCTAATTGGTTTGGCCCCTTATTGTAAAAGCTGTTTGTGGGTAAGCACTACAAGCTTAATGACTGAAATGACCCAGGTTAAAAACAATCCTCATGAAAATACAGGAGAAATAAGTGAAAAGTGCAATAGCAGACACTGCTTGTTACATAGAGGTCATTTATTCTTCAGTATCTCACATTAAACATTCCCAAATCCAAACTGATGAGACTTGAGGGCAAAGCAATTCATAGGTCAGTCATAAGTCACAATACCTCTTTTTCCAGAATCCGAGAGATCTCTCCTAAAGTCCTGTCCAGACCAGGAACTTTGTGGTTCCCCAAGGAACAGCCATCCTGCATTTGGAGGTGCTTCAGAAGGTCTTTTGTTAATCGCTGTAACCTTCAACAGAAAACAAAGAGCAGTTAAAGCAAAAACTCCCTTATTAATGTACATCTTTGTAATGAACTTCTGGTAGCAATGAAGGAATCATGAAAATCTATGTTAAATATTATTATCATCTGTTCCGAACAGGATGCTAAACATCCAAGGAGATACTGTCAGCTTGGAGCGACATTTCACTATCTACTTTTTCAAGGAAACAGCACAGATACAGAGTGAACAGTACAGCCATAAAGGTGCTTTATTAGCTATACTTATTTCTGCTGTTTCCCTATTCCCCTTCCACAGCTTATGCTGCTAGTTTTTGCCATCCTCATCTTCAAATGATTTCACCCTATTTAAGAAGAGCAAGAGAAATGGAACAGCAGGACCACTTCGCTGATTTCTTACAGGCATCATAAATGAAATGGCTCTTCAGGTTTATCTGAATAAGAGAAAAGCAATGGCTTTGCAACCTACCTCAGAAAGGGCATTTTATTAACAAGGGTCAGTAATGAAGCCAAAATGCAGAGGTGGTAGAGATGTAGGCACACACATGGGTTAGGTTTCATTTCAGTTTTACACATCTGCACCTGGGCTATTCATGTGTGCTCTCCTGCTCGGCAGTGAGGGGAAACACACAGTACCAGGGCACAATGCTCTCACCCTAAGGTCCAAAGTAGAGCAGTCAAAACTCACTCAGAGTTTATCCTTCTGTGCCTTGACTGTGAAGGTGCACTGGGAGCAGCAAGGCAGTGGAAACAAGGCTGCCGGTGTCCCTTAGCTGGAGACTGAGAGCAGCCAGGAGAAGCTGTCATTCCATGCTTGCCATGGATTTGGTGTCACTGCCTCAGTGTCCCCTCCTGGCCGCTCTGAGTGACAAGGCTCAGGGCTTGCTGGACCTTTAGTTTCATCTACTGGGCAATCTGCACTGAAGTGGGACAAAGCTGCTAACTGAGCAGGAGGAGTGGCAGACACTGCTGGGACTGGAAGCCTGCACATGGAAGTCTAGAGGAAGGAAAAAGAGGGGAAGGGTAACAATGCTCATCAAAAATGGAGATATCGTCACTGTGTAGAAGGGCCATAAGGCATTCACAAAGTGACCACAGAGTACTGGAAAAGAAAAAGATTACATTAACCAGTCTCCCAGAAGTGAGACAGGAGATGGAATGGCTGGAGAATGTACCACAATAGCCACACTATATTAAAAAAAAATTCCCCCAATATCAGAATATTAATTTGTGGAAGAATACAGAGTTTCCACTAAATCAAGAGACAACAGGTACTCTGTGTCTTCTCTTTAAAAACATTAGGAGCTTCATTAATAGCTTTCAAGACATGCTGAAGATACATATATGTTCTTGAAGTACAAATAAAAATGATTTGTAGAATTTTGAGTCTTGGACTTCTTATCATCGGGTCAGCTGAGCCCACTAATATACAACCAAGATTTTTCTATGACAAGAAAAATAAAAGGAGATTACATCCTGATGAGATTTTTTTTCACTGCTATTTCCTCTGTGGAAAATGAGGTTGGAGGAAACCTCTGTCTATCTCTGTAAGCTGCAAGCTAAAATGGGAAACAAAATTAAAAGCCAAAGCCCTAATAACTGCAGGACTTGGACAGTAAATCAAAGACCACAGCACCAATGAGAAGTGGAACTGCTGCAGTCCACAGGCAGAGTATTCTCACAGAGTGGGATTTAGAATGGCTATTGCCTTGGCAATATTCTAGCACATTAAGTAAGAAATACTTTATTTCTTTGCTATATCTACCCAAATTCCATGATTAAAGCATATATAAATCCCACCACCCTATATTGTAACTTCATCTGACAGAAGACAGCAAGACAGGTTTCCATTTGGTTCATTTAACATCACAGGAATAGAATTCCACCAGGATTAACCACAGAGGCTGAAGAAAGGCACTTCTCTAATCTCCATCAGGCACCAGCACACAAGATGTGTAAGGTTTATCAAAACACTGCTCACAGGGACTCAAAGAGAACATAATCATATTACACTGAGCTTTCAGCTGACACAACTATCACAAGCGTCTTTCTCTTCAGTGTCTTAAGATGCTCCCTAAGTTCAGTTTCTGTCCTCACCTTAAAAACAACCTGCACAGTACTAACCCCCCAGGAAAACTTTCCAGCTTTCCATTTCTTCTGAAAGCCTTTCTGGATACTTTTAGCAAAATTCATACTTTTTAAGCATGTATTCAGCATCACAGAGTAAGAAACTGGAAGAATGAATTTCCAATTCTGCCACATTAAAGAATTGCTTTTTACATCCTTATATCCTACTGCAGGGCAAGTCTTCTGCCAAAACCAGTCAAGGGATGCTGTGTGATCACATGGGGAGGAGAGAGGAAATAAAAACTGCCTCCTCCCACCCAGTGAGCCTTGGAGAAATTACTTAAATATCCCTCATATTGACTTCTTGGCTGTGTCAGAGAAATAAGAATAATTTCTGGACTGTTTCAAAGGACTAGAAATCTATGCAAGAGGACTTGCGCTTGGATGCAGAATCTGCCATTGCTATGAACGGATTTGGAAAGAGAGAGCTCTTTGTACACACTGGACTCCTGGCACACTCTTGGTATGCACTGGGGATTACTGAGACATGGCATCCACACCTGATCCAGTGACTCTGGAAAAATACCACCAAATCCAAATCTAAACATTTCAAGACAATTAATTAGTCTTCCTTCTGCCCCCCAATTTTCACTCCTCCAATGCTTACGAAGCCATACATGGAATGATAAATAATTGAAACTTTACTCTGCAGGATAATAGAGAAAGTTAATGTTTTTTCTCCTTAAATTATTTACATCTCACTTATTAAGGTTTTAGTACTCCTCACAAGTGGATAATTCAGAATGCAGCAAAAATATCAGAAGGATGTAGAGTTCCTGATCTGTCTTGGAACACTACCATAACATAAACTAATAAACTGTATGTTCAGCAAATACAGTATCTAATCTTTTTGCACTGCAAATGGGAAAACAAGGGCTATTCATATAAAAGGTTTCTAACATGGGCTAAATACTTTCAGCAGATTTAATATATTTTATAGGCCAAAGGAATAAGATATGTCAATATTTCTAGACCACATTTCATGTCCAGAAAAAGCCAAAAAGCCTTGAAATAGTAGCATCAATGTATCCAGCACGTGCAGATTTAACCCCATGTCTCGGCTGTACCCGGATATCCAGGGAAGGATGGGTGTGGCTGGGCTGGCTACTGGGGGCTCCCAATGGAAGGGGGGGATTCTGCTCCAGCCCGTGCCTGCCAGGGCGGGGGCCACCAGCCAGACAGATAACCCCGGCTCCAGGACAGACAGCCGCGATCCCGGGACAGACAGCCCCGACCCCGGACACACGGCCCGAACTCCCCCGAGGCAGCCGGTGCCGGAGGGAACCCAGCGGGGCCGCGGCGCCTCCCGCCCCGCCCCGCCCCAGGCAGAGCCGTGGGGATCCTCACAGCCGCCCCCAGCCCCTGCCCGTTCCCTGTGCCCCCGGTGCCGCCCCTCCACAATCCATGTCCTGGCACACGGGGCACGCTCTGCTCGCTGCGGTGTGCCATGGGAACACCATCCACAGCTGGACACGGCCCCAACACTGCCAGACAAACTAGCTGCAGCTTCATATACCTTGAAATGGAAATCTGAAACACGATGAAAAAATCCTAGAAATACTACTTTCTGAATGTATTTATTTGCATACCCATGAGAACGTTTTAGCTATTTTCTGAAGAGGAAATCCACCGCCTGCCCAATCATACCCCTGGTATTTATCTTGTTTAAAGTTTACCTGAATTTTATTTTATTTACACTCTGGTTCTTCTACAATTTGCACAATATTTTGGAAATTAAATTTTGTACAAGTACTTTCAGTTTCAGAGATTGTCTGGTTTTTTCCTCAGTAATCAGTATTTTGGTATAATATCTTATAACTGGCCTAACTGGACTCTAAGCCTACTACATCAGGAAAACCTACAAGGTGAGTTTACCCTGTGAATACACTGATATATCATAATGAAAGAAAGACGGTACTATATTGGTACAGACATTTAGCTTTGGGCTTCTGAAAGAACAAGCTTCACACTACATTCCCATCTCCTCTGCAGCAGACTCTTACAGGAAATATTTCTTTTTCTACCTCTTCTTTTTGTGCTGCAGTCTGTTTCCAGGATAACAGTGGTTCCAGTATCCATACTATCTGAAGTATCCCTTTACAATTAAAAAAAAAAAAAGGTAAATACAAAGAATACATTAAAACAATTCCTTGTTATGTGAGGAGAGACTAGATAAAATATTAGACCAAGGGGTTAACTTTTCCCCCTGCAAACCTGCTAATTCCCTTCAGGTTCAGGCACAAGGCAATCTTTCATGACTTTAGTTTCCCTGTTGTATTGAAGGATGACAATTATACTTTGCTACCTGGATATTTAACCCAGAAATACATGGACTTGCCTCTGCATTAGAAGATACTAAATAGATGTAAATCACCTTCTAACTTTGCGAAAATGTTTTCCTTCCCTTTTCAAAATGTGCTCTGATGGACACCTGAGAATGCTCTCACAGACACCTGACACACCTTTTGCCACGTTATCCTAGTACACCGGACACTAAATAATTACTCAGATCAGTTCCCAGAGAATATGAATTAATACTACAAACCCACCAAGACTCCACCAGCACTTAAAAACGTACCTAAGTGCCATCAGGCACCAATCAGCAAGTTGCACTTGAGGCAGGAAGCAACACCTGGCTTCTCCAGGTGACAATGTCCACAGTCCTTTCCTTGAATGTCCCTCTTGGCACATGAAATAGTTCAGAGACCAAAATACCTACCAAACAAGGCAATATTTGGAATTATCCCACCCCTCTCCTGTGTGCTATTTTTTAAAAGAGATACTAAAAAACCCAACTGTCCCAGCCACCTCTAAGAAAGAGCTCCTTAGAGTCATTCACAATCCCAGCCATGAATCAGTGCTGTTAGCACTGCAAAAGGGATACACATTGTCTATCCCAGCAGGATAAAGCCTGTCTGCTTATTGCCATTAGTGTAGTACCACTGTAGAGCTTAGAAAGCACTCGGATCAGTGCTTCCTTAGTGCAAAAGGTTTTATAAATCTGCAAACCTTCAACTAATAAGAACCACTGAAATAGTCTATCAGTTGCATCAGGAAACCAGTGGTCTCATAATATTAAAGTGGCCTAATCTTAAAGGTGATCTAAAAAGGCTTTTTACCTGCCAAAGACTAACTCTGGTTTCTGTCTTTCTTCTGTAACAACAGACAACATGACTAAGAACTAAAATCAGATAAGAACTTGCATTCCATAAGTGGTTCTGGTTGTTTGTGAAGATACTCTCAGTTTGGGGATAGAGGAGTGGATAAAGAAATGTGGCATAAGAGAGGAAGCATAAAACAAAGATTTAAAACACATTGCTTCTGTTAAGCAAATAAATAAACCTACCAATTGTGTCCCATTTTAAATAGAATCTAAAAAGGAACTTCTCAATTTTTAAGCTCCACAGCCCACTAAGTCCAAAGATATTTTCTGTTCATTGGTATACTTCCACTCCAATCTGAGTACCTCAAACCTTCCCTTGGGAAAGACAAAAAGTCTTTGCATTTGTTTTGACCCAAAGACTGCCTTCAGCATCCAGAGTTTTTATCCCCTTCATTATGTGATGGGACTTTCCTCAGTAACTGTGCAGATCTCCTGAGAGTTGGGCAGGCTCCCAGCTAGCAGCAGTTTGTACCCAGTCAGGTACAGGCACAGGATCCCTGGCACACAGTGTCCTCTGACTGCTTGCACAGCTTCTCAAGGTAATAGTGCTTCAGACCTGCTACTGTTTGTTTCTGCATGCTGACTCCACTTCCTGCTGGCCTTGGTTAAGTAGGATCCTGTATTTAGTTCTGTGTTTTCCTATCATTTTTCGCTATATTAAGACTAGGTTGTGCCATGTTAATAGATACAGTCTGGGCTAAAACTTGCCTCATAAAATTTCTTGCCCTCTCATCCTTTCTCTTACAGAAAGAGATATTACTTCCATATTCTTCTTTCATTTTCTAATACGCGTTGTGCAAAGTAAACACATTTTAGTAGAAATAAATGGGCTTCTGGTTGACTCACAGACACTCCTCTATTTAAAAAGCCAGTTCAGACTTGAGCTCCCATTTTCATCCCCTCAGTTTCAAAGAAGTTCACAAATATTTAAGTCCTCATAGCAGGTAAAAAGTTGTGTAATTCTGGAAATAACAATAACTATGGTCTCTGAAACTATACTTTAAAAAGTTAGATGTAAGCAGCTGATAGATCTCCAGGCTCCCACATGAAGACTGCATAGAGACCTCCCAGACTGCGATGGAAGTGAGCTGCACACCACTAGCTCACACTGAAAGGGCATGGCCCTAACGGAGGCTATAAAGGAAGAAACTAAAAAAGCAGATGGAACAGAAGATTCTGCCTGAAAGCAAACGAGCAATTAATCACATAAAGAGAAATGAAAACTGTAAATTCAGGATCAGTCGAAAGATTTGAAAACATTTTTAAAAAATTTAAAATCTGAGTTTCTCTCACACTACAATTGAGACAGAACTGACCAAGCTACATCACTGACAATCTCAGAATTTAACACTGAGACACTAGAACTTATTAATATCTTCAGAGTCAAATACACACATTTCTACTTTCTGATGACTAGAACCTAATTTTTTATTTTCTAGCAGCAAAGAAAAGCAAAACACAAAAGCTAAAAATCTAGAAGTCTCAATATAGTATGAAATTAATCCTGCAAACAGAAGTGCTGATGACCAAGAAACGAAGCCAACTCTTTCCCGTGTGTTTATGCAGGTGTGCCATCTGCTGGAGATGGGTCATTTTCTTGTGTCAAACCTCAGTGATGGATTTTTATTATTTTAAAATACATCTAAGACTCAACAGCAGTTTTCAAGCTTTTGAAAAGCCTATGTAAAATATACTTGCATACAGGCTACTTGTATGTACATCAAGGAGTCTAACTGCAAGGATCTGAACTGCTTAACCACCAGCAACTGGTACAAAATGCCACCTTCCTCAGCAGTTTATGAGTGATGGGAACAACCACAAAACAGACAGGATCTGGTACAGGTTATTACCTCAGTCTGAAGACAAATATCCTCAATCTGGAAAGTTGTTGCAACTTCAGGATGAGGGTTTTTGACTCCAGCTGTTGAGACCCCACAGCCTCTTGACTGATGCTACCGACTCCCTAAGAGCAGCTACTAGTAAGGCACACACACCATCTGCCCACTGGGAGTGGAAGTCTCAGGAGCACTAAGAACGGGGCAGGCTGCATAATCTTCTTTACTAATCTGTTTGTTTCCCCATTTCTGGCTTAGGAGTCTCTCGGGCTGGCTGTGCTTTCCTGGAGCTGAAGGAATGCAGGTAACCTGCCGGTGAGCATCTGTGTGAATCCTGTCAGGAGATCCCTACATCTCCCTGCATGCTGCATTAAGAACATTGGGTTTGGTTTCTCTAGAACCTGGCCCCAGCTCTCCCCTGTGCTCCCTCCTTCTGGTACCAAGAAGACAGCAAGCAATCACCATCCATCTTTTCCATGCCATTTGTGACATTGTACATCTCTATAACATAACCCCTAAGAACTTCTTTCCATTATCACATTTTCCTCCAGGAGTAGTACTATTTTACTTATTTCCTATTACGTAAGATATACCTGAAATCATTACCTATTTCCCTTTCTGCTATCTCTGAACCTTTAGCAATTGTAGCTTATCTGTTCAGAGACAAAGAACTAGAACCTCACATTCTATTCAAAAGATGTAAATGACACAGGTATTTGTACCTGATGACATTCTCTGTTCTGGTTTTGCCTGTTTCTAAGTAATTTTAACAAATGATTTTTATGAGCTGCTGAGTACTGGCTGCTATTTTCCAGGAACCACCTATCCCATCTGCAAATTCAAGGCCCACACTTTTTATGTGAACATACAATTGAGTTCTGTATTCCCCCTCCATTGGGTAGCACTCAATATACACTGGATTTCACCTGCCATTTTACTCCCTGCTCACTCACTCTCTTCAAAATTATCATTCAGCACCAATTCTTGTCCCTACTGTCCCGAATCTCTGCATGAACATCACACTGTCCCCTCACTGCTGGCCCTCCTTTTCCAAGTCATTTGAGAACATGCTGACCATCACAGAACTGCAGAACTCTACTGTTAACCTCCCTGTTCTGCCAAGGACTGATGAAACTCCACTTCTTGTCATTTTCTTACCTGTTTTGCACTTAAACTACAGCTGTATAGTTTCTTTTAAAATCTTAGATAATAGACCTTATCAAAATCATCTTGGAAATCCAAATATTTTGCATCTTTTCCCAACTGGTTTCAATGGAATCAGAAAACAAAAGCTGAGCAGTTTTTACTTTCAAACTAAGCAGAAGGAATTTGTCAGTGATCACAGATCTTGTTTTCATCTTACCATCCAACTGTTTTCACCTGTGCCTTATCCTTGACAACAAAAAGGTCTATTATTCAAAAAGCTCAATATCAGCCTAAGATATCTGTGCATTAAAACATCTGTGTTTCCACCACAACAACCTTTGTTTCTGACCAAATGGAGGTCAAACATAAGATTTCCAATCTCAGAATTCCAGCTTAATTTTCACCCATCAGTCTTAAAGTACAAGACTGGAACCTTCTTGTTTCCAGGTAAGAAAGACATAAGTATATGCTCTCTTTACTATTGCAACTTACACAGGTTAAGACATACAGTGTCTTCAGAAAAAAAAAAGACACATTTATTGTCTTTATTGCATTTATTGAAGTCTGATCTTTTGTATCAGAGACTGATCTGTAACTCAGGATGGCAACATGCCCCATACTGGGGGGAAAGCTTCCACACCTGCTCCACCAGAAATTGCAGGGCCACTTCTGTGACACACAGGGGAAAAAAGCATATGTGTAAAATATACAGAGATAAATGCTTACTTGGCTTTAAATGGGGAATCAGACACAGCATTTTTTGCTTCCATCAAGCTCTCATATTCCTTTGCCCTGAGGGAGAAAATATTCATTATTATTGACCATTGTCTAAAGTGTACAGGATGTAAGACCAGCAAGGGAGTTCAAACCTTTGGGTTTTTCTGTTTCATAGTAAAGCACAGCATTTCTGTCAATGCTGCCCTGTCATAATCCATAATCCACTGGTGCTTAACTTCTGGCCATTGGCCATTAACAACTTATGATCAATATTACTACTTCAGAATAACATCAGTACACAGAAGGTGTATTTAAGTTGACTTTTCAAATGACAGAAAATTTCACAAGTGATATATACAACTGTAGTAATCTACTGCCTATTATAAAATTATTAGTGATATAATGCTATATAATATTATTACAAAAATATATAAGTAATATTATTATATAAAATAATAATGACTTAGTAGTGCAGACCAGGTTAGTACATCAGAGAGATTACAATTAACATACAAATAATTGGCTGTATTTGCAGCCACAGGAGCATTTTTTCTCTAACTACTGACTGCAGTGTAACATAATGAATGTTAGGCAAACAGGACAGAACACCTCCACCAACAACTCCTTTACTGATGGAAAGAGAAACATGACCTCTTTAGTCCCTTAAAAGTATTGTTTACACTGGCCATATGCCAAAAAGCAGGAAGAGGGAGACAAGACTTTTTTCCACTGCTTGTTTTCACTCCAGGCAGCCTGGGCCAACAGGTGAAATCCATGAGTTGTTCCTGGAGCAAGGCAGGACCCACAGCAATAATCCTGTACCCCATTTCTAACAACACACACCTAAAGCAAACCTAATCCAGGCACTGCAGTGATGCAGACACATTTTCCTCAGATACATCTATTAAACCTTTCTTTGTATTTTCTGTTCACCCAAATGGCTCAAGTTTCCCAAAGCTACTCAGCTTTTCCTTTCATTTGCTTCCCCATTCCAACTTACGCTCCACGCAAATATTTTTACATCACCACCAGCTCCGATTTGTGGGTCATTAATAAAGCCATTAATCACAGCTGAATTTAGTATTAAACATGAAGGTGAGATTCCTTTATTAACCTCTTGCCTTCTTTGTCAGGAACAACATTTCAGCTTCTGTACAGACAAGTCAGTCAAACCTGAATTATCACCCCAAAACCCCATTACTAAATGCACATGGCTGGAATGCTGCAAGTCCCCTGCAAAGCCTGGACCACCTATCTGCTAAGCACACCTCTAATGCTTCCGTTCAGCTTTCACCAACCCTGCTTTTCCTGTGTGAGCATCCAAACATCCTCCTGCTAGCAGCACATACATGATAACCTGAGATAATTTACTTACCTATATATCAGTTGTTACTGATAGCACCAGTTAAATGGCTTAGGGCTATAAATATAATTAATAAGACTAAGGAAACTTCTCAACACATCTAATATCCCATTGATCACCATTTGTCCCCTCATTCACCTCTGCCCTTCATTGCTTCGATACTGCAAGAGTGATTTAGGGTCTGGAAACTCAGGAGTGTAACAAGAACCTATTTGGTTGCAGTTCTTATTTTTTTCCAGTTTAAAATATCACAGCTTCCTAGAAACTGAAATGAATGTGACATTTCAAGTGCTGGGGTGTAAGGGCATTCGTTGTAACTATTTATTTTGCTAGAGAAGAGTCACAAATGCATACTAAAACATGGTGTGTAGATAATCTAACACCTATGAAACTCTAAATTAGCAACATCAAAATACTTCTGCTTTATGTTGCTCCTGGACACTTTTATTAGTAAGTCTTTTGTGTTAACATCAGAATATCTTCTATTTAACTCTGAGTTATCTTTGAAGACAGTAAAGCCATTGAAAACTTTATCCACCCTTTAAAAGTAAAACCAAGCTTAATGAACATGAACTTCATATCTCCTCAATTTAACTTAGATTTTGAAACTTTCACTGAATTTTTCAATAGTACATCACCATTATAAAATGATGGCTCTTTATTGATGTTTTAATCACACGTTTTGATGATGAATATGCTGACTCACACAGCAGTCTGACACATACAAACTCAAAATGTTCTGGAAAAGTTTTTCTCTTATCTGTGCCAACAATAAATTATTATTTCAACTTGCATTCCAAGGTCTGACAAATCTTTGACTAAATTCAGCAGAAGTCACCCTGGAGAAATAAATAAAACTCGACCCAGTAACTGCATTAAATCAACAGGTCATATGAATAACTCTGTATCCTGAGCATCCAGAAACCTGAAGAACATTATCCAGTTTCAACAGTGATATTCAGCTAGTGGATCTGCTCATCCAAAGAGGAGAGCAGTCAGAAACAATAATACACTGTAAGAGTGTTGTGGTTTTGAAGGCTGATGTGCCTGCTAGGAGTTAATAAAACATCTCACTTCTACACTAGCTCTAAAAATCTGTGCAAGCTTTTTTCTCTTATTTGAAATCCTTCTTGCCTAAAAAGGCAGGAAAAATGTGTAACAACGACTCTTACCTAGGTGAGAAGTATTTTTAGAGAGAAATGCAAAAATGTGCTACAATATTCAGCTGAGCATTAACCTGAGCTGGGGACCATTCAGCCACAAAGAATGACACTGCCAGTTCACGATATAAGGATGTCCATCACATCACACTGCTTTGCAGATGTCACCTTTTTGACTAAGAACAAATTGCACATCTGACAACTCACTTTCCACTTTAAGATGTTTTTAACTTTCTTCTTGTTGTGACAGGCAAAAAAAAAGGATTAAATTTAGTCATAGGATTTGACACTACAGCAGGCTGACTTCTATTTGTTGATTACTATTGATTTTCTTTGATACTTCATTTAAAAATCAATAGCTAGAAAGAAAAATAGGCATGGTTTACACAAATTTAAACATGCTATTGTATGCTAGAAGAGGCTACAGTTTTGGCAGGGAACTGGCATCCAATTATGAGAAAAGCTCTTAACAGGTGAAACCAAGGGCTCCAGATCGATATTCAGTTTTCTTTCTCAATCAGAGAAAGTGGCCATAAATTAGGCTCATCAGTGTTATTTTCAAGACACTCCCAAAGCAAATAATTTTACATTTTTTTCAGCCTTCCACTGCACTCATACTAGAGGACAGAAGGTAAAGTTTAGAACGAAACTTAAAGGGGAAAAAAAAAAAAAAGAAATTGGTACTACCCTACCTGGAGTTCATCCGTGCCTTTAGCTTTTTGGCTTTCTTTTTAATTTTCTGTTTCTCCTCTCCATCTTTTAATGGTTCCACAGGAACGGAACTCTCAATCACAATGTCCACAATGTACTTTTTTAATGACAGGTGCTCCTGCAGAAAATATTGGAAAAATATTTAATGGTATAGTATGCAATGGAGATCATAGATTATCTTCCCAGGAAAAAAACAGTGGTAAACATTTAACTGAAGGTTATGAAAATGAAGCCAAATTTTAAAATAAATCTTGGGAAAGCGATTACTTCACATTGGAAAGAATATGCTGTGTATTTTCTAAAAAGGGAGAAAAATTATTAAAAGAACAATAAATACTCTACCTCCTTTTCAAGAAATTGTTACCTAACAAGTATGGACTCCAAGCTGACATCCTCTCTCTCCTCCGAGCTGCCTTTTACAGCTACAGAAAACCTGCCCTACCAACATAACTCATTATATTAAATAAGCTAATTTTGGTTTTTATATTAATTCTTCATCAAAATCAAACCGTGTCTCAATCTTCATTAAAATATATGAAAATGTATTTTACTATTCACTACTTACAACATTACCATTTATTAATAGGACTATTACTTTTCCTCTCACATTAAAATTTTTGAATTTAGGCAAAATATTGGTAAAATTTCAGTTCCCCACAGAAGGAATGCTCAACAACTAGTTCAATGCCAGTTATTAGAACATATTTACACAATTTTTAGTCTACTGAGACTTGTATCTGTTTTCTTACAAAATACCAAACTTATTACAAAGTACAGGTCACCACAGCTTATTAGGATAATTTCTCCTTGAATATTATTATGGCCACAATCAGATGTGGTCATTCCTTCCCTTTTGGTAAGTATCCTTAAGGCTGAAAATAAAAGGTGATGTGCTAAAAAAATTTATAGATAGTATTTTCCAAAAAACAATCTATATTTTCTTTCATTGATTCAAGAAAATACTGCACCTGTTGAAAACAAAATAAATCTCAGTGAAATTTCCTGGAAAAAAGACCATTTCGTTTTTGGAAAGCAGTGCTGCATGGTATAACCTAGGAATATGTATCTGGTGGAAACAGTAAATGAAGTACCTATTTTAAATCATAGGAATGCAAAATGAATACTGAATTAGTAGGACTAATTCTACTGAATGACTACTGGACATAAGAAATCCAACATTATCCTCTAAGCAAATTCTAAAGGTAATGTTGACTTTCCCTTTGCTCTTCTGCCTACCTTGGCTAAGTCCCAGCACACGTGAAGAGTCTTCCTCAATGATTTGTCCAAGCTGTTCAAACCATATACATTGCTACAGATTGCAATAGTTGCTTGTGTGGTAATTTTAACAGCTTTTGTAGGCATTATCCCTGCCCTTAATATTCTCAATTTAGTTCTAGCATGAAGGGCTTCAAAGAAAACCTTCCCAGGGTATCTCCAGAGGCTGTGCCCTTGGAGCATCACTGCAATGAGTTAGCTCTCCACCAAGCTGCTGCAGTGCAGAATAAACCAGCCCTGTCCTGGTTATGAACCCCCAGCTCAATTTTGTCTCATCAGAGAGATGTATCCCTCAACACCCACTTCAAAATATCTTTTCCGCTAATTTTCTTTTTAAAACCAGAAATCCAGTCCTCAGGTTCAAACTGCACATGTGGGTTGGAGTTTGACAAGGTTAGGAAAAGGAAGGACTTCCTCAGAACAGACCACAGCACTGCTGCTTTGCTACCAGGCTTTGGGGTACTGACCTGTGACATCGCCTGAGAAAGACATTCATGAATGATTTCTATGGGATTTGGTATGAACATCCCTGCTTTCCAAAGGGTACAGCCCAACACCTCCAGGAGCCTAGCTCAGGTCTGTCCAGCAAGCTGTAGCACGAGTAACACACAAAACTAACCAGGGCTGTTACTGTGCTTCTACATCTTGTTCAACAGTGCAACTGCCTTCTGGTTCATCACATCTTCAAACTGTTATTGCTCCAAAGTGACAGCAGAGTGGAATAAAGTTCTCACTGCACTCTGGGATGGCCACCATGCTACACCGGGGCAGCCACACCAGGGCAGCTGTGACCGTGGGGTCACACTTGTGCTGGGCACAAAGCAAGGAGACAAAGCTTTGCATCCCCTGCACAGACACTCATCTCTTTTTCCATCATCTTATCTATGATTAGCTGCTGACTTGAAGAGAACTGTAGGGTTCAACAAGCACATTCATGCCCCAGGCTGTGGGGCCAGGAGAGCACCCATGATGGTTGCACACATTTGTTCACAGGAACTCGAGCACCTCTGTGCACGATGGTTCTCAGCATTCTCAGCTTTCACAGGGGCAGTGTGGATTAATATCAGACTTTAGCCATACAGCTCATTAAGGTCAGACCACAGTAATAATACCTTGTGTCACAAAAACAATCACCTTCTGAAGGTACAGATCAAAGTGTGGGATTATCACCGTGGGCAGATCGACACCATTCAGGTGTGAAACAAGAATAATAAATAGCTTGGGATTGGGTGACAACTGACACCTGAGGAGAACTGCTGCTACATCACCCTCCAGAGCAGGGGAAAAATATTTATCCTGTTTTATTGAGCTCCCACCAGTCACCTAAAAAAAATGAGGTTTTAGAATCCACTGAGTCACAGTGAATTACAGGAAGTCCAATCCTTTAAATAATTCAACTCATGAGTAATTTTACCTGCACAGCCATAGTTGGGCAGGGGAACACACCACAAAAATAACAACCATCAGAGCAGAAAAGGGAGTGAGGCCAGTGCAGTGTTTTTGAAGCAAACTTCTGACATCCTTTAATTTAAATAAGAATGAAAATCATCAGTTTGGGGTGGCTGTATTTCTACTAAACATAATGCAGGATAAAGGGGTAATCTGGACACTTCTTCCTGAAAGCCTTTCTCTTTTTTTAATTATTATTTTTATGTAAGTAAATGCTAAGTGCAGTCAGAATTTCCAAGACAAAATTAACTTATCCTCTCCCTAAAAGCATTCTGGGTTTCTTCTTATGGCAACATGCAGGGTCATCACTGGTCTGGTCCTGTGCTAGGCTGAGCACATTCTGGTCCCAAATCCTCAGATACTGGTAAACCACCAGATCTTTGAAGAATTTAGAGGCCATTATAAATGCAAAACATTCTAAGTAGAGGCTCTTTTTTAAGAGAAGCTGCTGTCATTATGATCTGTATTCAGCTTACCAAAAATTTTCAATGCAGTTTTGGTTTCAGCCATATCAATTTTAGCTGTGCAATTTCTCTGAAGGTCTGTTTTAAAGGCCTATGTACAATATATTAATTTTGCTGGTTCTGTCCTAACAGAACACTTTTGATCTCAGGATTAAACCAGAGCCAGCTGCAACAGTCATTCTGTATCAGATTTCTGCCATCATTTTTCAAACTTGATATTCATCCTCTGAGCTGCACAGCTGAGATCAGAAACATCACAAAGTAAGGTCTCAGCTTTTGTGAATGTGAAGAGCAGGCATTGTTCTGTGCTGGGATGTACAGCAGCAAAATAAAGAAACAAGAACTGAATGCTGACATGGATTTCTTCATGATCACCTGTGTATGTTCCTCTCTGCTCATGTGATGATGGCTCAGTGACCCATTAGAGCAGAAATACTCCTGCTCTTTCTCTCCTGTGCTATTTCCATGCTCCAAAGCTAAGAACTACTGTTAAAAATCCCAAGGTATCCTGTACTTGTCTCAGGGGGAGACCTTCAGCCTGCAGCTGGAAAAGCCATGAAGTAAAAGCAAGGTAGCAAACATCCACCACAGGATATTTAATGGCATTTTGTACAGACACGTTGTTATTGGACAATGCCATAGAACCTCTAAACTTTTACAGAACACTGAAGTAATTTTTAGAACAACTGACATAAATTTCTGTAAAAGTTTCAATACTTTATTTACAAACAAGATGAAAGACTAGTATTATAGGCCATGTAAAACTGCAGTCACCACAAAGCAGACAGAAATTAGATTATTTACAGAAAATGACTTTGCTATTCCTTCCTTCTCCCTCCATTCTCAACTGTTCTGACTTTTAGTCAAGTAATTGAAAATCCTGAAGCTTTCCAAATGCAACAGATGGGCCTCATCTACAAACTACAGGAGAAATCGAGTTGCTGAAACCATTAAAGCTAAAGCTAAGAAGGTCACCCCTGAAGTCACGTTCTTGCTGGTTATTGCCTAGTCCCCTTCATCTGCCTGCACCAGAAAATCTACCCTGTTAATCTCATATCTTGAAGTCGATAGTTTTAGTTGACTAGGCACTTCTTATAACCAATGTTTTCTCTGTTTCTTATATGACTTGTTTACACTACAAGGATAACAGCACTATAATCAATATCCCCTGAAATAAAAGTAATTTTTTTTCAGCCTCCAGAACAAACATAACTGCAACATGTTCCATGGACAGTACAGCAAATGCTACAAAATGCTGAAATGCTATATAGCTGAGCAGGGTCCACTTCTACTTGGATGAAGAAAACCATAACTTAAAAGTGGATTTTGAACCTCAGTCATCTGTATAAAATACAACAGCTGGACAAGAAATTTCCCTATTGACATCCTCTTCATACAATAGCCATTCACATGACCAATACTCTTTAGCAACTCTCCCCATTTAGTGTCCTAATTAGAGCAGGAGCACCCACAGAGCTGTCTTTGGCAGATGAAGCCTAAGATATGTATTTATCAAACCAGAACACAACTGCAAAATTATGTTCCTACCCCCTCTTTTTCACTATGACACTTCTTGGCTCTCTGAATTACATATAAGTTACTATTCATTTCTCTACACAGAAAATATTAATAGAAACTTTATTAAATTGTGAAGTGTGCCAAACAGAATTCTTCCTAACAAAATTCCCTCCTTCTAAAATTAGAGGTAACCATAACACAAATACTTATTTCCTGTTCCTTTCTTTTTAAGTAGGTGTTGCCTTTTATGAATTCTGCCTTGGGCATGCCTGCATAGGCAGGAGAACATTGCAGCAAAGCCAAGAAGGGAAGGAGAGGCTGGCTGTGCTGGAGCAGGGCAGCCCCAGCGGCAGACACTCTGTGCTGTCCCTGGCCCCCCCTAAGCACAGTGCTCCCTCCAGCACAGGCAGGGACAGGAGGCTGTGGAATCCTTGGGGCAGGCAGGAGGAGGCAGGAGCAGCAGCCAGGCTAGCAGGGAGCTGCTGGCACCTGCTCCAAGCTCAGGGAGGCAGCACTGCAGGGGATCCTTGTCCAGCATGGGGCAGGGCACGGCTGGCAGTGCCAGGGGCACTCAGGGTGTGAGTCAGGGCTCCTGACCTGTGCTCCATCATTTATAAACTCACCAAGTCACAGGTCTGGAAAACCTTCCTGGCTATTGGACTTTCACCCAAAAAAACTAAGCCAAAATGACCTTGCTGAATCTCAGAGTTTGTAGGGTTTTTTCCCCCCCTCTGTTATTTTTTCATTTTCATTCCCTTCTATATTTCTGGATTCTGGCCAGAGCTGAAGCAGAAATGCTAGAATACTGTAAGGCTGGTTATTCTGTTATTTTTGTATTCTTTCCAACCTTGAATCCCCAAGTTCTGAAAGAAAAGGCATTCTTATAAGTGTTCTAACCCAATTCTGCAGACCGAGGCAACTTGAAAAACATCTGTCTTCAGCTATTTATCTAAATTCAGTCTTCAGAACTTCCAAACACTTGTTATTACTTGCCCTCTCACATCAGCATTAAAATACAAACATGAGGAAGACTATCAAGAAATACCTGTAGCAGCTTATATCACATAATAATAGCTGTCATTCATTTACCACTAATATAAAAAATACATCTATCAAACTGAGTATTTCCATAAAGGTAATGTACATAAGGAATATATTCTAGCAAATCAATAGGTAACTATTCTGAAGCCTACATATATCTTTTGGATTTACATCTTTACCTGTTTCAAAATAAACAATATCCTGTAACTGCAGAAAATTGTTAAAAAGTGTTTTCACTATTTATTACCAATGTCAGGAATAATGGTTTCTTACTTGTGTATATAATCACTTAAGGGATATATTTGCCAAATTTTGAAGGGTTTTTTAGGGTTCAATTCTAAATCACATTACCACAGGAATATTTGTTCATGATTTTACTACATGTTTCAACAGAATTCCTCACTATTTTATTTTTTCCTCATAATCTAGGACGGTATTTTATATGGAAAACAGATGCTGAAGCAGACTATGAGTTATATCAAAAGCACACTTCAATTTTAAACGACAGCCTGAAACACAAATGATCAGTAATTCTTCATCATAAAGAGACTGAATACTATTATAGGACCACAAGTGATGATCCACTCCAAAATATTAAGAATCATAAAAAGGAAGGTATTCCTTATTAAAATGAATTAATAAGTGTTACTAGAGGTGCTACATGTATAAGAAACAGGTTATAATGTAACGAATTTTCAAGTATTTTCTTAAAATCAAGATTTTAATTATTCACATTTCTATGCTAGACTGTACCTTAGAAGATGAGTTGAGAGCACTAAGAAACTTTTATTGTTCATTCAAAACCGAAGAGTGATCTTTCATTGTACAACTAGGTTTTCCTTGACATCTGGGATTTAGGGTTTTTTCCATGAGGGACTAATCCTGCTTTCCATCATGCCCAAACTAAAAACCATGTCTACTGCACTTTCAGACACCTTGCTTGTCCATGGATTCAGTGACACAACAGTCTGCCACTAAGATAAATAACAAATAATACTCTTAATAGGAGCTTTAAGTATTTCTTCAGATTTTCAATACCATTCCCACTTGTCACTCCAAAATGTGGGAACAGAAGGCAAAGTAAAGGTGTCTCCTCTGTGAGGATGAGAATTCTGCATCCTGGCCATGGAAAGCATCCCTGCAGATGAGGGAGGAAAGCTGGAAGGCACTGACATTATCATCTGGCTGCAAGGACAGCTGAGAGAAAGGGCGAGATCAGAGTGCAGCTGGGCCTGCAGCAGTAGTTTTTTTTACTGGTTGTGGATATTCAAGATGCCCAAGCCAAATATAGCAAGGGTGCAGCTGCTGACAGTGATCTATCAAACTTAAAGGCACAGCCAACGAACGATTGATCACGTGTTTTTGCTGAGAAAAACAACACTTTATAATAAATTAAAGGTAGGAAGCTATTGCTATGCAAAGTACAAAAAACTAGAATTGATGTACGGGGTACTGAGAGGCCTTCTGCAAGCTGCAACATGGGTTAGACTTTATCATCGCTGATTTTCATGACAGTGTCTTCTAGGACAAAATTATTCACAGCAGAATGACATGGCCAGAGCTCCTGGACAGAAAGGACCACAGGTATCCACGAGGTATGAAATATCCATAAACAAAAATAAACCACAGATGCCTGGCATAATTCCACTCCTCTAGCAACACACAACTCTGCCCTAAAAAACATTCTTCCTTCCTCAGGAAAAAAAAAAAAAAGAGTAAAGCCAACTCAACCAGAACCTGAGGCTTTACTGGAAAGGGGAGTTCTTGTTTGCAAGTGATTTACAGATTGTTTTCCCTGAGCAACTGAGAAGAAAAATAGGCTACTGTTGGAGAACTATAATAAGATGCCAAGGAAAAAAAAAAAAAGAATTTACTATGAAGTCTGTGGATAAAGCAAACAGGAATAATGTTCTGCATATGACCAAAACACATGTACCACCATAGAGCCCAGAAATGGCTGCAGTACCACCAGAGCTGGGCCAGAGCCATCTCCCTTCCCTGCTGTAATGCTCCTAATGGAGCAGCCAAACACCAGAAGAGATGAAGGGCAAACACCAGGGCAAGAGCAAGGCTGGACACACTGGGCACTGAGCAGAGCTGTGGCTGCCCCTGGATCCCTGCAAGTGTCCAGGCCAGCCTGGATGGGGCTTGGAGCAGCCTGGGACAGTGGAAGGTGTCCCTGCCTATGGCAGGGGTGGCACTGGAGGAGCTCTAAGATCCCTTCCACCCCAAACCAGTCTGATTCTATGAATACAGGTAGACAGGTAACGTACATATGGAATGTTCCAGAATAAAAAAGAGAATTATTAATTGTGTAGAATTATTTTTAAAAGCCACATACCCACAGGTATAAACCCCTCAAACTATTAGATGAAACTAAAAATGTAACCCTGCTTAGTATTATTATTTTCCATTTTGCTTAATCATATCTTTTAGACAGATATGATTAAGCAAAATGGAAAATAATAATTTTGAACCAAAGGCGTTCATAAAACACTATTCTTCATTTAAATACAAAAATTTGAAAACACTGATTCAGAAAGGAAAACAAAAGCATTTTTTCAATACTGCAAAGGCTAAAGCAATAAAACAATAGTTATATATACATTAATTGCAACAAAAATATAGTATATAAAAATAGCAAAATCCTGGCACCACCACATGTCTAGACAAGAAAAATTCTTGCTAATACAGATGAAGAGCAGCAAGGGTGAGACATTAAACTATTGCCACATCTTTTTCCCTCAGTAGTTTCCTCTACAAGAAATAATGGAAGCAGCACACATGTCTAGGAAAACAGCTTGATTTCTTTCAGAAAAACAACTCCCCGCTCCTAAAATCTAAACACCTTTCAGAACTTCCAAGTGCTGTGAACACCAGCTCTGGCTGTGTGTGGTGCTGGCTGCAAAGCTCACCTGGCTGGCACAGCCCAGGTACCAGCACAGCTCTGCCTTGGGCTCCAGCATACCCAGCCAGCGCCCGTGGCTTTACCTGGGCCAGCTGCCAGCACAGGAGGCACTCTGTAAATCAGAGCTGGGCCAGGACAGGCTCCCACTGCAGCCCCAGCCAGCTGGGCAGCCACACTCCACAGGGAGCTTCAGTCACTGGCCAGCAGCTTTTCTTAAAGGAATGTGTGTGGGCTCAAGCAACCAGGTCTTTATGTAAATCCTCACATTTTAACGCTGTCAGTCTTCAGACAACAATCACCTCTCTGCTCCATCATGGGATTAAGTTTTCGTTTGATCTAAATACACCTCTTAGAAGTTCTTTGTTACCTTTATATAATGACAATAGAATCAGTTTTCTCTCTTGATAAGAGAAAGCACATTTTTCACGTATGCAAACAACAGTTCATCAATATTCCTCCATCCTTCTCTGGAATACATAAAATTTTAGCATGTACCTTATATAAATTAACCAAACCCTGCCAAGTTATCTATTGCATCTGGTTTTCAGAAGAGCTTTTCATTTATTAGAAACATTCACAGACCACATGGAATGACATGATTTATATCTGAAAGTCCCCTTAAACCATGGTATTTAAATGCCAGGAGATCCAGAGAGAGCTGGGACAATGGTTCAAAGGGAGCTCTTGGGTGTATTTCTCCAAACAAACCAGGAGAGACAAGAAAGGCAAAGGCAAAAGGGAAAGCAGAGGGGCATAAAAGTGCCTAAAAAGTGCCGGTAGCTCCTAAAGTCTGTAGGAGCTACAAGTAGGAGAAAACGTCTACAAGGTCCTTGCAGAGACTCCTCAGCCTAATGAAATCACCAGGTGCTGTCCTATGGCTTTTGCAGGCACCTTTTCAGTGAGGCCTTTGTATCACACAGGCTTTAATTCAGCAAAGCAATTAGTCAGGACTACCAACATACTAATTGATTCCAGTGAAGTCAATGAAAGCAAATTGCTTACACTGTTTACATCTTTTGCTGAACTAAAAGCAGCGTGGATGTTGAGAGAGGGGACGGGAAATCAATAGCCCAGAAAATGGCAGTGCAAAAGCAGGCAAAGCCGCGTTTGATGGAAGCAGCCAGGCACTTAAGCAGAGAGATAATGTAGGCAGCACGCTCTTACTGCACTGGAGATAATGCTGAAAGGATGTGGGCCAGTGGGAGCACTGAAAGCTTCAGAAATATACTGAAGATGACTTTTAGGCTGCTGCGAGTTTTACCACCTAGGTGAATTAATGTATCTATAAGAGGCCAGACAAAAGCAAAGTTACAAAGGAAGTAACCAATGTGAACAGAACTTAATTTGCTTTTACAGGGTAACCACTGTTAGAAAACCAAGAGCTGTTTGCTGAAACAGAAAGCTACAACTGTTTCAGCTGGAGACTAATAAAGCCCCAAATGAAGAAAACCCAAAAGGCTGACATGCAATGAAGCTGCCACACAAGCTGAGAAAGAACTTCATGCTTTTTCATTTTGGTATCTTCATTCACAGCAAAAACTATTTTCTTTCTACATGTGACATCCACAAATGAATTCACCTTCCTGATGGACTAATCCCAGCTGTCAGCTCCTGCATCAGATATGCTGGAATTAAGCACAATAAGCAGTTAATGCCAAACCAGTGGGACATTGCTCCAACATGAAGTCTGCTTTTACCGCTGAAAATGTCTCTAAAATTACAGAATTTATAGACGTTGCAGCAAAGAGAAAACCCCTAGAATACATCGCCTTCTTTTTATTTCTGGCAAGATCAACTCCTACCACCCACCTGGCCCAGAGGAATCAGTGTCCATGACCATCAAGAAGTTTTTAACTTTTTGCTTACAGTCAAATTAACCAAGAAAAATCCTTACTGTGTAAAGAAAAATTATATAATCACTTACTTAAATCAGCTTTCGAAGTCTTGAGGAGACACCTAAATCTGAGGTACCAATTATGGACAAAATTCAAGTATTTCAAATCCTGTGATTTCTCAAGTAATAGTAAAGAAATTCTACGATCAGATTATAATTTTATAAAAGCTTTCTTTCCAGGCAGCTACCTAATATACTGAAGAGGCTGAACACAAAATGAGTCAAAGATCAAGAGTAAGTTATCTGAGGTGTCAAGTGCATAAGGTTAAAGGTGAAATTTTATTAGGCCAAAGGTGATATAAATAAAATCTTTTATGTCAAAGAAGAAGGCTCACAGACAAGACATATATAATCTATAGACATCACAGATGACAAGTAATAACTTTAAGTAGCACAAGTGTGTTCTCACTAGAGTTACCTTCACTAACTGAAAAATTGAAAACAGTGATAAATAAATAACTATGACTATTACAAAGCTTCCCTGGAATATGGGTTCACTTCTATATAAAACTTTGGAAGTTTTTTCTCAAGTATTTCAAAACTTGAGAAGTTACTGAATGCTTTAGTTATGAGGTTGACATTAACTATGCATGCTGAATAAAGAGATACGCAAAGCAGATTGCTCTGATTAGTAAAACTGCTTTCCTACTTTACACTGCCCAGATCTATAATGAGTGTCTTACTACTGCTCTTTGAAAAAAAAAAAGTAATAAAAAGCAGAGAAGGGGCTCAGACCTGGAAAATTTCAGGTTATGACAATATAGCTCAGAATTTTATACTTGGACTAACTGAAATATAGCCATAAATAATACATAAAATGACTAACAATGGAAGCATCCATACATTGCCAGTATGCCAAATACTATGCATCATCTTGATTAAGGATATTTGAATCTGCTATAGTAATTCTCAACCTGTTCATTCAGTTAAAATTGTTCTCTCCTTTCTCTCCTACATTAAGCATTATTCAAGAAATACATACATTTAACCTTCATCTAGGTCTTAAATTCTCATCAAAATGTTTTGCTGAGAAACTCTGGATTTAGGCACAAAACCCAGGATCTTTGTGCCCTCTAGTGGAACTTCTCTTTCCCCAGCCGGGTGCAAACTCAGCTGTCAGTACCTGATTCCATCCTCCAGAAATAGGAATTGCTCAGCTATCAAATGAGATGTGTAATGCCCAGTCACAAGAAAATCCAGTTCAGTGTTCCTCCAGATTCCTCTGAGCCAGCTGCCCAGCAAGAACCACACTTCAGTCACCAGTGGCAAGACAGGTACCAGCAAAGGACAGAGAGATCCAAGAAAATCTCAGTCCATACTTGGGACTGCCGACAACAGGACAGATTCTGGGAAATCTCACAGCTGGTATCTCCAAACAGGTGCAGTGTGGAGATTTCTCACATATATACACCAGATAAGCCTGGCACCTAAAATCCAAATCCAAAAACACACAACTCCCACTAACCGCTGTCCAAGAGGAAGAAAGAAACTGAGAAACCAGTTTATGTACTTTCATTACAGCTGGGAAGGGGCAGGAAAGTGCAACTCCACAAACATTTACTCCTCCAGACTACTGTGCCTCTCCAGTTATCTTTTTCTGCTTTTTCAGTGATAACCACCTTCTGGATTTCAGTACTCCAGAGACCTAACTCTCCGAAGCTTTTCAAAAAGGAAAACATGTTACAACCAGATGTAAGAAGCTGAAAATAAAGAGAAGATTTCAGTAAATAAAAATAGCAAAAGAACTGTGAAGGGAAGTAAAAAAATCAGAACTACTGGACAGTGTCATCTGAACCAGTCTAGCTGGAAATAAGATTTCCAAACACAAGTTCAATCTGAATCAGTGCTGCAGAACTGGCTTGCACACAGTTTCCTCCTAACACCTGACAGATATAATACAGGGGCATTCACAAATTTTTTGGATGTGGCAAATTCTCATAAAAAAGGCCTTGACTTAATACTGTAGTTGAATTCTGGCAGGGCAAGAGCAACAAAAAATTAAATGAGACAGTTATGCAAATGTCCTTCATACAATTGAGTAGCCTCCTGGTGTAGTATAAAATGTCCTCAATGCTTCCTCAAAATCACCCTAAACACCAACTCTTCTAAAGAAGCTGCTGAAATTCTTCTTAGCAATATTAATACTTTCAGGACATTTCAAATCTTACATTTTGAAGATGAAAATCTTACATGTTTTCAGGATTATGGACCTTGATGCACAGGATAGCACACCTGCTCACCTAAAAAAGGACTTTGAGATTTTAAGCAAGAAGAAGAAACAAAGAAAATAGCAAGATGGTGACAACTATAATGTATAAAAGTTTTAGCATGAAAAGATAAATGCAGTGACACGAAAAATACCTTTGATTAACAGAAAAGCAATTAGTCACATTTTATAAAGAATCAACTTCACATGGCAATTGCTTGCAGTATGTGAATGCACTGTTTCTTTCATTGCTTTTCATTGGTATGCTATTTTCATTGGTCTGCTATGATTCCCATGCTAACAGAAACAGTTTTATTCAACTCCTTTTCCAAGACTTTCATAGGCTACTCAACTGAATAGCATTTAAAACCAGAAGTAATATAGAAAAATAGTACAAAACTTACCACTTCTTCATCTGAAAGCTCTCGTCCTTGTATACTACTGTTTTCTCTTACAGCTTGTTGGTGTTTTTTCCCTTTAATGTGGCTGAAAAGATACACTTCTGATGAAATCTGTAATGACAATAACTTAATAGTTATTTTTCCTTTGCAAATTTCATAATGTATAAATAACAGCACTTTAAGCGTAATATAAAACATGCCAATTTGTCAGGTTTATGTTCAGAAATTCAAGCACATTACTTTACTCCTCAACCTAATTTACACTAATTTACATAAACATCTTTTATGCAGGACTTAACAGTAAATTACAAAATGATTTGCCAGCCAGCAGTGTAATAATAGATTAAAAAATACGTTAAGCTTTCCTCTCATTTTCTCTTCAATCTAATTTCACATACTGGAGTTTCATTCTGAAATGCATGATCAGTGAGTACACTAGACTCCAGCCTTCTGAGCCTGAGTTTCTATTCCAGCACTGCCTGAGGTGATCCCATGCAATCTTGCTTAATGCAGCAATTAAGGAGAAATAATGCTCAGTGGCATATAAGGCTCCAATAATGCACAGTCTCTGCAAAGCAGTGAAAGCAGTCATCAGTAAGAGATCTCTCAGCTCTGGCCCAGTGGCTGTGTGGCTTCTCTCCCCTACCATTCCTGGGACAGGGAGGGCAGGCACAGGCAGAGAGCCCCGGCTGAGGCTGGGATGCTGCCAAGCAATGTCCTTGGCTTCCAACAGAGACCAAAAAATCAGACACCAAAGGAAGAGAGGAGACAAAGAGAACACTCCTTTTCCTGTCCAACACTTCTAAGCGTCCAACCAAACTCAATTTGAGAACTTCTTGAAGTTGATGTGGTTTCCCTGTGAATTTCAGTCCAACAACACTTATCCAATCAGCCCCTGAACTCACAGTAAATTCACACACATCTTACAACAAGGTATTCCCAGCTCGGCTGCCTGCTATGTAAAGGACCACATCCCTCATTTTGCTTTAAATCTGTCTTTTAACTACCTTCCATCTGATGCTCCTGAGTACTTGCTTCTCTCAGCAGAGACAGCCAATAATTGAGCACTGCCCAGAGTCTCCATTTTACCCGCAACTCCACACTCTTTTAAATCTTCCCTAACCCATCTGATTTATGGACAGAAGAATAAGATGCACTTCTTACAAAAGCAGAGCAGGGATACAGTAAATGTGCAAGTGAGTGAAGCAGAACTTGTAGCTTTATGGCTTGGGTTGGTCTTGCAATTCCAGCAGTATCCCCTCTGCCCAACTCACCATGACATTGCACAATGAGCACTGCTTCTTTCGCTCATAGGGTGTGAGCTTTGGTGCATAGTCAGTACTAGCATGTCTCCCACTACTGAGTTCAGCTGCTTTCTCTTTCCTCTGCTCAATTTGTTCCATGTGCCTTCTAATACTTTCATCATGCTGAATGGAAAATAAACAAAAGCAATGAAGAGAAAACACATTGAATGACAGCAAATGGAATTGAACTGTGCAAAGAAATACTGATGTATTTTTCAGCTAATGTATCCTTGTATACCTTCAGTTGAATCTTCTTCTGCAGTTCTTCCATGGCTTCTTGCTGAGCTGCAGTAAGAGCTGCTAACCTCTCTTCTCGATCTCTAACCAAAAGATAATAAGTACAGGGAGAATTTGTATCAATGTAAAGCATTAATAATACTGACACATTTATGTTTGGAATGCAGAACAAGAAAACCCAAAAATGAAGTTGAAGATGGCTCAGTAGAAAAGAAAAACAACAAAATACACCTTAGGTAACACCTGGATCACACTTCAGTCCCAATCAGAGCAATGATAGTCAAGATGCCACAAAAGAGTGATGAATGTGAAACCCTGTCACCACTTGCATTCTTCAGCCAAGGGCTGCAGTCAGTGCATCAATGAGGAAGAGCAGACGACAAAGTGAAAAAAGCTCTTGCAGCACTGAGGGCAGTGCTTTATAAAATGTTCATTAGTACAAATTTAAATATAGAAACTTCCAGAGAAAACTCTGACCAACAGCACCACCCTATTGAAGAGATTCGGATTTTTTTTCTGAGAAAAGAAGAAAGGGTGTAACTTGACTTGCATCCATGACCATCAAGTAGAAACCTGCAGGTAGAAGTTTCATCAAGAACAACCTCCTAGTGGCCAGTAAGCCAAGGGAGCAATTAAATCCTAAAGGGGAAGAAAGTCAGCTATTCATGCTGTTTATACAAACAAAATTTGTAAAATGTGATGAGAGAGAAGCCTGGCAGCTCTAAAGTGCCAAAGAGACAATGAAGACTCTGGGTAAAACTGAGTTATGAAGGAATCAATCAAAGCCATCAGCCACCTTTTCAAAAAGCATTCCAAAATTAAAGGAGCCTGAGTGACAAAACTAGAGAGCCTGACAAAGACTATTATCCAAACTGCAATGGATTTTGTCATGTTCGGATTCCACAAGTGTACATCAGATTGAATTCCATTTAAACACTGAAGACTGAAGTATTCCTTTCAATTCATTAGATCATTACAGTCAATAATCAGCTTTTCAGTAGCAGAGACCTTAAATTTATGAATCCTGTACAAAGATGGCCACCAAGTCCCCATGTATCTTGCTTATATAGACCTTGTTCATGTCACCAAATAACAAGCCTCCTAAAAAATAGCTTGTGACTGTCCTCTGCCAGTATAAACATAAAAAGACAAAAAAGCTGTTGAAGCGCATGGTCTGGGTTTTTAAACAGAAATCTGATAGGAAAAAAAAACCAAGATCAGTTCCATAAATGTAGAAGGCTCAGATAAAGTAAAATTTTTAAGACAAAAAGTCACAGAAAATATAAAAGCAGATAGGAAAGAAGACAGCAGAGGAAGTAAATCAAATGATAAACACTAACAATTGTTCTTTCAGAGAGAAAAAGTGAACTCTTCTGAAAGTGAAATCACTGTGGGCATGGGAGGGGTGTGGAGGAAATTATGGATGAGAAGCATTAGGTACTTTATATGTTATCATCCCAGAGGTACAGAAAGGAAAACTGAACCACAAGCTCATTTGAGCTGTTTCTTTCAGTCTGCATTTTTACAGATTTGTTTAATGTTACAAACTACAACAGATTATTACCATTTCACACTTCGGGCTCATAATAGTTTAAAACAAAATTTTCAAATTTCCATTTATAGACCATCAACACAACTCCTGCATAAGCCCTTCTGAAAAGCATTCTTTTTCCATGGTTAGGGTAGTTTATAGTTTTATGATTTCTATTGTCAAGAACAACATTTTCTGTATTGTGGATTTCAACTCTCTGGAATAGAAAATTCTTTGAAATTACAACTAAAACTTTACTGGAAACAAGTTAAGGGCAGAGGGGCTTTTGAAGTCAATTTTAAGTACACTATTCCATTCATACAGATGTTTTAATCACCAACAGATACACATGGTAAAGCTTATACTGAAGAAACTCTAAGCAGATACTGCAAAAATTGCTAATTCCAGCCAGTACTAAATTTTCAGGATATAAGCCAAATCCTAGCAGCAGGAAAAACCCAACAAAACACCAAATGATACCTCCAAGGTTCCACCAAAACACACTGCTGTCCAGGACTGAAGGGACAGGACAGCCAGATTCCTGTCAAGCTCATCACTCCCTGAGCTTCAAACCCAGGACACTGAGTCCTCCCCTCACTCTGCTACGTTGAGAAACCTCAGAACTGTTATTAGGAAAATGTAATGACTGCCAAAACACAATCATCACACTGCAAGGCACCACACACATTCTCTCCTACTCTTTCCCAAAATTATTAAAAAAAAAAAATCTCTCATGTAATCAGTATCTGGCAAAGAAAAAAAAAGAAAAACAAGTGCAAGCACAGTACTGCAATATCAAGTACAAAGGGTTTAAAAACTGAGTGTTAGAGCAACAAACACAGAGGAGATTTGCTGACACACAATAGCAACAAAAGGCAAATGAGAACTGCTTCTCCTCACAAGTCATAAGGAAATTAAAGGGGGGCAACAAAGGGATGGGGCAGATTTAACACTGATTAAACTCAAACAGCAAGGAATTATATGCTTGAAGATTTTCAGCGGGATCTAACTGTAGAAGGCCTTAGAAGACAAAAATGTCAGTCGGGCAATTATCGGCCATTTGCTTACTTTGAGGGTTTCCTCAAATTTCAGAAAGATGCAGAAGCCTTACACATGCAGGGTCTATCTTCCCAAAACAGCATAACCAAATTCTCCATTAGTCCTAATCTTCCTTGAGTATCTGCAAATGAGAATAAGCTACTGAAAGACCCCTTCCAACTCACTCTATCTCAGGTGATTTTGGCTCAATACACTGAAGAAAGGTCCATGAAGCCACAGCAAAGGCTACAGATCCTGCCAGGAATTGACTACACATCTAATGGAAAGCTGAATCTCTTTATGATGTCACTCAGGACTTCAGAAGATGAAAGGTGATCAATACATTTCTGAATATTTTACTTGGGGAAAAAAAATCCTCTTGATGACAATTTTGAAGAAAACAAGCCATGACGTTAAAAATGCATCAAGAACCATTAGTAAACACCCATCACAGAAAAAACCTTAACTTTTACCAAGGTTTTAAGGAATGCTTATGACAGGGGAACTGCAGGAAAAGAGGGAGAAATAGGAGGTGAATACAAAGAGAATTTGGTAAATTAAACAAGCAGAATGTTTCAGACGGCATCAGACTGGAAACTAAACTTGTCTTGCATACCAACATTCATTCTCCCCGCACCTCAAAAGGAAGAGACAGAAGAGTCCATGTGAAGTCCCCTTTATGAACTTTTAGTTATGGGCAAAATTATAAACCAAGTAGTTCACAGGTGGCAGAATTAATGAAGCCTGATTTCCTGGCTGTGTGTTTCACAAATGTAATCTTTGGTGTCTACAACAACATGAAATAAAATTGACGCCAGTAAGTCCAAAAGTTTCTGGAGAGTGGAGGAAATGGAGAACATGGGTATACATCAATCTTGTTTCCTTTGAAAACTAAGGTGAAATATGGAAAAGGCAAATTACTACAAGGTCTTGTCTGCAATGAAACTAAGATGAATAAAATAAAATACAGCCTTACAACTTATATTATGCATGTATGTAAGAATACAAAAACATACTACAGAATACAAAAACATACTACTCACCTGATTTTCTTCTTTCAAGCCGTTCATCAAGAATGCTTATTAATGATACTTTTAAAAATCTTAAGCCTGACAAGCCAGGAAGGTACTGCTGTTACAGAGAAGGTGCAGTTTGCTGGGGAGGATAATGGTGAAGGGAACCAAAGAAATGATTGCAAAGTTACCTGGCCCTCTCCCGTGCTGCATCTTCTCGTGCCTTTTCCTTCTCTTGCCTCTGCTGTTCAATCCGTGCTTCCTGCTCCTTCCTCTTCATCAGCAGCTCCTCCACCCGGGCCTGCCGCTCCGCTTCCAGGGCTCTCTTGCGCTCCTAGCCAGGGAAAAGCAAATTCTCATTGCTCTTTTAGGCATGAAATATACAGGAATTAAGAGAAACTGTACTTTAATGTCTGCAGAGCCAAAATGAGGCACCAACCTGTATTTCATTGTGCCCCTGCAGCTACAGACCCCTCATACCTGAACTGCCTCGTCCCGCGCTTGCTTCTCCTCCTGCCTTCGCTGACGCTCCTCCTGCAGCTCATTCAAGCGCTGTTCGTACTCCTTCAGTTTGTTCAGCACATCGTGGCGCTTGTTCTGAGCTTCCAAGGTGTTTATAAAAGCAATTTCATTGACCTGAAAACAATCAGGCAGCATAAGAAAAGACCCAAGAAGTTGAAATAGGTTTAATCTTGGGAAATTTAATATGTTTGTTAATTATCCCTTGGTAATTAAACTGGTGGGACATTTCTCAAGAATGGGTTGGAAAACCATCAACTTGAAAATTAGTCTTTAGGTTTTGTAGTGATTTTTATTATTTTGTTTTGTTTGTTTTAAACAAGACAGCCCATGGAATACAAAAACAAGATTTGAATTGTATCAGAGAAACAAGAAACTTTGGGTAAAATACAGAAAAATTCTCTCAATTCTATCAGCATCAAGACTTCATTAGTCCATCCACTCATTCACAAAATGTGTAATATTAAAACCCAGATGGATGAATCAGTAAAATACACAAGTGCTAGCAGAATCCAACAGGGCTTTTGATCTAACTTTAAATACATGTGAACTTACTGATCAAAATAGTGAAAATATACATAGTATGAATAAGAAAAAACCAAACAGACTTGTGGTCTAATATTTCTTATCCATATAGCCTGTTTCATGAACACGTATTATCTTTTTCAACCACAGGACATTGCAATACATAAGAACAAAAAAATAAGAAGAAAAGGTTAGCTTAAAAGAACTTTAATGTGTACACTAAATAAAACAGGTAAAGAGAACACATATGGACAGACAAAAACAGACCATGAAAAAAGGTGGTAGGATCATCTGTGTAACTTTGTTTACTGACTAGAATCCATTTACAGAATGGCTTTTACAGGTCAGTAAACAAGCAAGCACTGGGAATTTAGATAACCAACTGGGCAGCAACAGTTACCATGGTCTGCAGCTATCCTACCCATCAGCTATTTCACTAAAGCCTTCTGGCCCAATTAACCTTGATTTCCAGAAAACAAGAACCTCATGAGGCAGCAGATCCCATACACTTAAACGCAGACAATATTTTAAACATCTGCTTATCTGGGGAACTATGGCAAGTGTGATTTAGTTAATATAATTACAGAAGTCACACTGGTGTAATGGAATAGTAATCAATGTACGGCAGACTGAATTAGGTAGCCTAGAAATCCTTTTAATACAAGAGAAAAACAGCAACTAAGTAAAAAAGTGCACTCAGTTTTAGTGTGCTTATCCTGAAACACAAATGAACAGCTGCATCAATCACAGCTGAGATACATGCTCATCATACAACGAAACAGTTCTGAGGAAGTGCATGTATCTTCACTTGGGAAAAACAGACTTTAAAATAAAATACTCCATTTCTTTTATGCTGGTTTTGGCTGGGATAGAGTTAATTCTCTTCGCAGTAGCTAGGATGGGACTATGTTTCAGATTTGTGGTGGAAGCTTTGCTGACAACACAGGGATGTTTTAGTTACTGTTGAGCAGGGCTTACACAGCATCAAGGCCAAAAGGATATCTGAGACCACATCATGCGCAGCAACAGAACTGGGGAGAGGTTGGTGTGGGGCCACTGCATGGGGATTGGCAATTGTTTCCTTTTGCATAATTCGTCTTCCTTTCCTTCCTGTTATTTTTCTTTTTCCTAGAACTGATTTTTTCCCCACTCAGTTATTAAACTGTTTCTATATTAACCCATGAGATTTCTTACCTTTACACTTCTAATTCTCTCCCCCTCACCCCATGGGACAAGAGGCAGAATAAGTGTGTGATTGTGTGGTGCTTAGTTGCTGGATGGAGTTAAACCATTAAAAATTTTATCAAAGTCGTAAGAATGAAGCAAACCAAAAAGCATCTATCTAGTGATTGCCTTATGGAATTAAGTATTATGTCAGAACAGCACTAAATATACTTAATTTAGAATAAATGCCACATACTAACTGCAGGTTTCTGTCTATTCCCAGCTGCTCAACTACATCAGTGGTACAAAACACAGCAACACAACTACTGTTTAAGGACACAGAATGCTGGATCTGGAATGGCTTTTTAACAAATGAGAAGAAAAATGAGCACCCCCATGGAGCTGGAAAAGCAGAAAATTGATCATCAGAGCTTCTAGTCCTTCCAGGAGGACTAGGTATCACCAAAAATGCTGCCACACTCTGTGAGGAATAAAAGCAGCAAGGTAACAATCAGTTCTTTCTTTCAACCTATCATTTCTCCCACACCAACCCACCATGATGTCTAACAACAGCTAATTAATTTTAAGTCATATTAAAGAAAAGTGCACCATTTAGACATCAGCATTTATCTGCTTCATGGCTCGCACGTGCTCGTATCTAACCTGCACTGTCCTTCACAAACTACTTCAGAGCACTCTGAGGTACAATATTTACAAAAGTGTAGCTATTAAATAGTTCTTTTGAAAACAAAGTCACTCACCTTAGCTTCTTCCTCTTGTGCTTTTTTCACAATTGCTTGTAGCTGCACTTCACGTTTGAATTCTGCATGGAGTAACTTCTCCTCCATCATCCTGCGCCTTTGATCTAACAATTCTTCTTTCCATTTCCTCACATCTTTCTCCTACACACAAGAGGTTGATTCATTACTAACACAGCATCTGACAAGAGGGCCTGAATTTTCCTCAGGATTATCTAATCCTTGAAGCTTTCTTCACAGTAACAAAATATTTTCATGCCCTACAAAAAGCCTGCCTTAAATTCAACTCTAAGTACACTGTTTCAGTTCAGTGAGTTTTACCATTTCTGTTGAATACATGCAATACATTTCTCTGCTTGTCATACCTTCCCTGAATATGAGATTGTCTCCTATAAAACAGTCAAGAAGTTCATAATTTGAAATAATGCTTTCTTTAATTGCTGTGATGCACAAGTCAGCCGTGAAAACTATGTAAACTCAGACTCAGATGACAACTCCATTTCACCACTGGCTTGAATCTTTAATATCTGTACTATGTGAAAAAAAAATCCTTTCCTGAAAGGCAGCAGAGCAGCCCTTTATATCACAGAAAGCTTACCCTCTCCATTAATTTCTGAAGCTTCAGCGTCTTTTCTTCACGTAACTTTTCTCTCAGTTGTTGAGCTTTCATTTGTTTCTCCTCATGCTTCTTTTTGGATTCTGCTATTGTTCTTTTAATAAAACCAAAGAAGAGCAAAAGCAAGTTAGACAATTTTAACTGACAGTGTAGCAAACACTTCTATGCCATTTCACTAAGAGAAAACAAATAGGCCACTGGAAGGCAATTATTTCCTGTAAATATGAATACTGTTCTTCTAGCCTTCTTTAGTTAGTGGACAATGTAGTACGAGCCTATTCATGAAAAAATATAGAGAGATTTCTGTAGCACTTTCCACCCAGAGACTCAAACAGAGTAGATTTTTGAAGAGGTTCCAGCAGCCATGAGTTAGGTTGCCTGATCTCCCTGGCAGGTAACAGCTGCAGCACCTTTTGCGGGAGGGTGACGAGAGTTTCTCGTGCATGTGGATCCCATGGCCAGGGGGACGCGCGGGCTCTTCCTCCACTCTGTCTCCCCAGGAGTTGCTCTGGCGCCATGACTCACGAGCTGTACAGATAAAAACAAAGGTGGGGATAATTTAAACACACTTTTCTACAAGAAATGCCAGTAATAAGGATTAGTTTCTCGAGTTCTCTCTCAGATGTGTTTCCTTGGGCCTAGGTGCAAATACAGACTGAAGCAGCTTTAATATCTGTCCTCTTTAAATGCTTAATGATTTTATTTCACTTTTATCCAGATGATGATATAAAACTGGGTTAAAAACCGTAAAATTCTAATAGAGAGATGCAGAAAGAGAACTGAAGAACGAGACACAGTTTAAACACAAAGTCCATCTTTCCTCAGGAAACAACAGAAAAGACAACATTACTTGGCATGTGTTGGGTGAACTTCTGAAACCTTAACTGGCCATGAATAAAACAAGTATTTTTCTAAATTGTAACTGTCATTTCCATTTAAGCACAGTAATATATAAAAATTTACCTTCATAATCTGCCAGAACATCATTCCAGTCCATAGACAAACCACAGAAGGATATGCTTCCATTGCCCATATTAGCCTGAAATTTAATATGAACCAGACAGTAAAAACACAAACTGTAACTCGCAGGTGCACACACACACATTGAACAGTGCCAACTCAGCAATATCCAGCAATGTTTCCAAACAGAACTGGCCACCCCAAAGGTTGATGCTGTTCCCACTCTGACAGTAAAAATGAAGACCTTTGCTTCATCTACTATTACATTCATTGCTACTGTGGAAGAAGTCTTAGCTCCCCCTCTTTTGCACTCAGAAATAAGCAGCAGGACACTGACTGCAAGCTCAGAGGGCTCTGTACCACTCAACAGCACTGTGCTGCTGAGTTTAGTAAGACTAAATATCCCTCAATATGGGATAATTATTACATGGCACTATTTAACACATCAAACAGTTACTTCAACACCAAAACAAACACTAGCAAATTCTACATTCATTCTCCACTGACAACAAAGCTTTAATCTGGGTACAGTAAAACTAACTGGACACTCACAGAGAAGTCACTGTCATTGTCAGTCTCGATGTTGATGTCATTGTTTTCCTCTGCCTCAATCTCTCTGGTTAACTGCTCCTCCTCTGCAATAGCACTGGCAATGGCTTCTTCATTTGCCTTCTCCAGCCGATCTGCTAACTCTTCTTTCTTAGCCAGGACTTCTGCCATGGACTGGAGGAAACATGACACCAGAAAAATAACCAAAATCAGTAGCAGGCACAAAAAGGAGGATTCTACATAGTTAACATAAATTATGTGATATTTTGTTCAACTTCTCTTTACTTACAGTTTTTTTACTGATATATTTTGTGAAGGTAGCTGAAAATATAAACCCCACTAAAAGTGTTAGCAACTACTAATTCATTTAATAACTACATGAAACACTTATGAAATTAATTACTCATGTAACTAAAAAACTTATTCTACCAGCACTGTCATTAAAAGCACAAAGACAGTTCTCCTGCAATTACTGTTTTAAATACTTACTCTTAAGGACTAAGCAAGGCATATTCTGAGACATGAGTGCATGCCATGCTGTTACCTCCACAAAAGGAATCATGCTCCAAAGTGTTATTTAAAGATGTAAATTATCTGCATGAAATGTATCTGGAAACTTCACCATAGTTAATACAATGGAATCTCAGACTGTACTTGTTTTCCAACATGAATGACAAGGGTGGGGCAAAAATCTAAGGCTGGCTATGCTGATTGTCTTTTCCTTCTCTAGTGCCCAGCATTAACCAGACCACTTCCACTCCAGTACCAAACAACGTACCACAATACACAAATCGGTGTTTAAAGCAGTCTAATCTGGAGCAGTAAAACACTTCCAAGAGACAAAGATCCCACAAACCTGGCAGTATCCTGAACTGTCAATAACTGAGCATCTGAAACAAATGTTAGTGAGTGAGATGCTTGAAATCTGCTCTAAAAGCAAACAGGTACTTAGCTGGAAAACTACCTAGCAGGACTCCAGTTTGCAAAAGTTAAAGGGAAAGTGATTTACAGGAAAACTTCTGCAAACCAGAATTTTAATCTAGTTTCTGACAAAACAAAACCAAACCAAAATGAACAAAAACTCCTAAAAACCCAAAATAAAGCACCTGAAAGTATAACCTGGATTTTATGTCACATTATTGCAACTCTCCACTCAGAGAATCCCAGTGAAGCAGACACACCCTGAGACCTGCAGAATTCTCCAAACAGGAAAGGACACTCTTTTTGGGAAGCCAGATAAATACAGAAAACTGACTTCATGGTTTTTGCCTTAAGAATGGCATTCCTCCAAATTGCTTGTTGTAAAGGAAGACCCAGCAGAGCAGCTCAGCGAGTCTTAAAAGGCAGAGGTCTGACTTTGTTTCTAACAGAGTTTTCATATCCCATGTGCTTCCAGTTTGAATGATGAGCAAAACTGAAGTAAGACTTTAATGAGTGAGACTTAAAATGACTGCTAGTGGAAAGAAATGAAAAATTAGCACAAACGTTATTAAAAGAAGTAATGAGAGCAGAGATCTATTTATTCCAAATAACACATTTCTATCTTTCTAGTTTAAGTTCCAAAACTTTACTGGAATTAAATTCTACAACAAAAAGTATCTGTGCAATAATTTATTGTTTCTACAGTAAGTACCTCATAGATTTTTCTACAGTTTTTACATAAGGCTAACAGTAAACACTGCAATACAGACTGAGAAAATTAGGCTAAGATTTATTACTCACTCACAAATTTTATGAGATTTCTTACCAATCTGGCAGCACTCACATTTGAAATATCTGCAGGATCCATTTCAGTTTCAGATTTAGCTTTTTCTGTTTGATGCCAGTCTGTACAGCCAGTGCTCTGGGGGGAAGCTTCATTCATCTGCAGAGTTTTTGAACTGCAGTCAGTACTGGTGAGAACTGGAGGCATCTCAGGAGCTGGTTCTAAGGAATCCATTTGCAATGCTGTGCCAGTGCTCCCACTGGCTTCCGAGGCTGTGAACTAACAAGAGGCATTTGCAAAATTAACAAAACAGAACATACTGATTTTTAAAGTCAGAATCAACTTTTAAGGAAATACCTGGTAACAACAGTCTGTGATGAAAATAATTTCACTTATTTCAGGTGCTTGTTACCTTGCAAAAGCTGGATCTACCTGAAATGTATGTATGAGATGTGCTGAATGCTGATTTTTTGGAAAACATGGAAAAGCTGTCTTCAGTATCATCATTTTTCTTAGCCTATTTGCGCTGACATCTTACTGCATTTCCATAAATGTAACTGAAATAACCATTATTTCAAAAGCCTTTCCCAAACTGGTAAATTCATAAAAGCTCTAGCCAACATCACCTTTAGAAAATGCTCTGAAGAAAAGTTGCAAGATTTAAGGTTAGAAAATGGCTCAAAATGATGCACTGACCTGAGACTTCTCAGTAATGGGACCCTCAGAGTGATGTAAAGGATCTTTCTGTACCAGCTCCATGCTTTTGGATGCAGCACCACCAATGACTGATCTCTCATGCTTGTTTTCTGCAGGTGGTGAAATTATGTTTTCTTTGTCACTGTCACCTCTGGACTTCAGTGATTCTGCAGCTACAGGAGCTTTTGTTGCCAAGGCTGTGGATCGAGATCGAACAGGCCTTCCACGCTGAACTGTTTCCCAGCCCTCTGCATCCTTTCGATCTACGTGAAAAAAAAATCCCACATTCTCAGACAGGAACACTTAAAAATAGAAGCAGTAGAAACAACTATTTCATTACAGTATTACACAAGTTGTGGGAAAAAAATGTTCTCTTTAAAAATCAATACCAAAAAAATCAATGAAATATTCCTCAGCAAAGCTTTTTACTTCAAGGAATGCTATTGGTATTACAGACAGTGGACAACTCCATTCACGGGACACGTTCTGTTTCTGCAGAGTGAAGCCACTCAGGCACAAAGGTAAGGGAAATGGCAAGTGTACTTAAGCTAGCCATGCTTTTTCCTTGCTATTTCATGAGACAGTAAAGCACAACAAAGCAACTGCATCTGCTCTTCTTTGCAGCAACAGTAACATTAGAAGCCTTTTGTCAAAGCGCAAGTACAGACGTAACCACACAACTTAGCATGGAAAGCAGAAATGTGGCTTACTGTCCTTACTATTCTGCCAGTGCTTTCTTTACTTCTTTTTCTATTTGTTTCAGTCTGATAACAAAAACACACTAATCGGTGTCAGCTTTTAGAAAACTGCTTTTTCTGGATTCCAGGAAATAGCAAAATATTGCTAAAATGGGACTGCAAGCTGAAGGAGAAAACATACTGTTGAGCTTCTTCCATTTACTTTGATTTCTATATAACTGTTACATACAACTTTCTGATCAATGTTTCTGATATCTGATATTGGTACATACTTGAAAACCATTTAAAGTTACATTTGTCTGCCTGAAGCATCAGGCCCCAGGTGTGACCAGATTTCTAAATTTCAAGGTGAACCCCTTTTCCATATATAAGATTCTTGTGGCCAGCAATTAACAGCAGCACGTAATTTCCCACATACCTAGAAATAACTGTAAGTGATTCTTTGAAGCCTGACAGTACAACGCACAAGTGGGAAAGGTAAGCTCAGGCTTGTCTATTTGCTGAACAAAAATTCTTGCAGAAAACTCAAGAACTAACTACATATACATTGTCCAGCATACTTTTGGTAAAAGCTGCTTTTAAGATTGTTCACATGAAAGGAGGAGAAGGGTGTAGGAGATGACTTTTACCTGGAGGAGCAGAGATGCAAAAAATCCCAACACTGTCTCACAGAAGGTAATAATCTAGAATACAACTTGTATAAAAAATTAATTCTCTGGGTATTTCTAAAGCTTTTACTAACAAAGACAGTCATATAGTTCAGGCATAAAGACCAGAGCTGGAGCTCAAACGTTAAGGTTTAACATATGAGCTGGACTAAACAGCCTTTAGGTGGACTTGAACTGATGTCCAACACCAGCAGTAACCAGTAAACTGGAAATGAGCCAAAACCAGAACTAATGGCATGTTCATCCTTTGCTGCCCTTGGCATCCAGCATTTCTTTTTTTTAAAACTGCTCACTTAACAAACACTGCTCATTTAACTTATAGGTTCTTTTAGCATCTCAGAAAGAAACACAGCAGCCTGGCCCAACAGCTGGTGTAACTCCTGAGTTATCAGGGAATTTGCCAGGACTGTACTGGAATTTATCTTTGCTGAGCAGCTCACGCAGCAGCTGTTTTCACGTAACTATATAACTGTTCACAAACTTTAATGATACCAGTAATGACAGATGGAAAAAAATAATTTGGTATTTTACTATTGAGGCTGTTTCACTCCAGAAAAATTACTGTGTATTTTAAAATAAACAAAATTCCCAACCTGTGTGAATGAATATGGCTGATCTCTTCAGATCACAGCTGGTACCAGAGTCTGCAAAAAGCCCTTCTGTGTTCCTTCCCCTCCCGCGCATTTGCACACAGTTCAGTGTGTCCCACTGACCAGAACAGCAGTCAAAAAACCACCAATTACATTTTCCTTTGCCACAGCCTTCCTATTTGACCCTTGTAGGCAACTTTGGCCTTCTTTTCATTTCTTCATCTTCATACAGAAAAAATATTACCTACAGGACCTAGTGATGGGAACATATTGCCCTCTCAGGGCCAATCTTAACTCCAGCCATTCTCCAGGAAACAGGGTTTAATTCCCCAGGAATCACAACCAGATTTACTGCAGAAAGCTCACAGCCTGTGCAGCATCTGGCTCTGCATCCTGTGGGACAAGGACTGCTCAGGCCCCTTGTCTCCCACTCCGCCCACTTTAGTAACTGATGGGACCACAAAGACTCTGCTGTATCTGACTTAGGACACAATCTGGCCAAGAAATTTCCCTGGCTAGTAACGGACAACAGAGATTGTTCTGAAGAACTGCTAAAATCAACCAAAAAACCACCACTGCTTTACTGCAGTAACTTTTGAGTTGTAATTCCTTCTGCTTCTCATTTGCAAAACAAGATTGTTGAAACACTTCACTCCTATTTGTTCTGAAAATTAAAGTCACCTTTTACATAAAAGCATATTTTCTACATTAAAAGGATCAGAAGATACCCTTTTGTTGTATCTACCACCTAAACATAATTTTACTAACATCCAGATAATAAGATATATTAATCATATCTTAATAATCATATTAATATCTTTTACTAATATCTACTAAAGTTTATTCTATCAAAAAAGAATATTCTTGCCTGTCTTGCCTAGTTGTTCTTTGTCTCGTGGCATATTTCTTAGTAGTCTAAAATGACAGAATGAATCAGAATAAAATTATTCAGAGCACAGAAAAACATAATCACACTTACTAAAGTAAGAATGAATCTTTTCATAAAAGCCATACATGTTCAATTTTTAATTTGCATTTATTCACTGTCAGATTCATATTTATAACCCAAGACTCTAACAAGCATTTTAACAGCCCAGAAATACTTGCATTTAAAAGAATATTGTTTAGTGACCTCTTTAAAGACAAAGCAGTTTTTAATGCATGTATGTATTCAGACTCCTGACCTACCTGGAGTCAGTTTAACAAATGATGCCACCTGACAATTACAGTGCACCAGAAGATTCTGTTCATCTTAATTCACCAAGCAGTTGAGGATTCAGTCACCTCCAGGCACGTTTCTAACTAAGAGTTTGCAAAGCTAATATGTTTACTGACATTAGATCACATCTAATGAGAGACAAAGTTAATACTCAGTAAGGCATCAATCTTCCTCCACGTTTTTTCCCTCTGGAATTTTTATAGCCCAGTAGCCATCTCCACATGCTGCATATCACATGCTGGGTTTGATTACTCCCAAAGCTTTGTAAATGAATAATTCATTTGCCTATCCTGATCATTCTCTAGTTTCATGTGAACTTGGCAGTCCCTGCCTGCTCTTGTGTTACATGGACAAGCCATCTGTTACCCCCAGGCCCTCCCGGCCTCCAGGCTCTTGGGAAGTTGCTCCATCTGGAAGAACTGGCCAAGGAGCTCAGTGGAAACACCACAAACAGAAAACCAGACACCTGTGCGCAAACTTCTGGGGCTTCTACCTCAGGAGATGCATGGCCTTTCTAAAAAATCTACCTGCCGGTAACATCCTGCACAAACCCCCACAAAATTAAACTTCAGCCCCATCTGAGCCCAAACCAGGACAGCTGCCTGAGTGGGCTGGACATCCTGCAAGGTCTTCAGTCTCAGGTACATTACAGAGAACATCTATTCACAGCTACGGACATGAGCAATTCATACAACAAAGATGATAATGATAATAATAGTAACAACAACAAAAGCCAACCAGATTTCAAGAATGGCAACAGAAAAAAAATTAGTACTTCTGAGAAATTCACATGTTCTAGATTGTTCTTTGTCCTAAACTCTGTAATAACAATTATTTTAATTGTAAGCACCTAGTTCCATCTCTAATACACACTCCAAACTTGTGTAACTCATCTCACTTTTTACCAAAGGCATCAGGGAATTCATGAGCAGAAATTGCTCAGACAGTAAGAACAGATTACATTCCATATTGTAAAAAACACTCAAGCATGAAAGACGATTTTTAAAAATTCATTAAAATATTGGGGGTAACAGTAAGTTTAATGAGGGAAATGAGATAAGATGATTTAACCTCATTTAATTATGCATTCAGAAAAGGAAAGATTAAAGAACTATATGGAAAAATAACGCACTTTCTTTCTCCCTAAGGGCTTACTTAGTTAAATTTGGAAATTGCATCAACCATGAAACAGATACAGTATCATACCACTCATCCATATCACAAAACCATTGTGAGATCTAATGATAATACTGTTGGAAATCACTGGAGAAAAAGTGTCTGTGGAAATCCTGTGGCTGCAAGCCCCAGCTGGGCTTTGGGTGGGCGAGGGAGCATTACAGGAGGCAGGGGGAATCCTTCCCCCAAGGTCCACATGCACCAAACAGCTGGGAGTGCATTAGCTGGGCAAGGGGCAGAGCAGATGATACACGAGCCTCAGAGCTGCTTCAATAATGCATGTGAAGAGCCCCTGTGGCTCCCTTCACATAAACTTCACAGATTTTCTTCTGTTTTCATCACTGGAGATAATTGGATCTCACCAAGTGATTACACCTCCCATACAAAGGACAACATTCTCCTACAGAGAACTTGATTTGTTAAAAACATAACAATTCAGCCACGAGCAAATCACTGAAATTCTCCAAGGCTCAATGTCAGCAATTAGAGCTTCCCAAGAATAAACAAAGTCTAGAAGAATGACTGTTATTTCTTAAAATGAAATGTTTCAAGTCTGGATTGCATCGTACATTTGATTTGAAGATTACTGAACATTTGTAGTCAGTACTACAGGACCTAAGGGGCTTCTCTCTTTTTGGAGCTCATCAGCTGAAAGTAACATCCAATAAAACACAGCACAACACTGATTCTTCAGCCCCCTAAAAGCCTCTGAAAGTAATGTAAGGATAAAGTCTTTTGTTTTCCTCTTAGCCTCTTAAAATACATTACCCATATTGAAATACAGATGACTTTCATTCCCTGTCTAGCTAATAACATTCTCCACATACACAAGAACACCTAATAAAGGTATTTTAGCAACAGCTTGGAGTCTGTCACTAAATCACCAGAAAAAGCTTTTGTTACAAACAACTTCAACTACTGCTATATCTCAAAAGTGGAATTACACATCAATTACAGTGCAAAACTCAGCCAAACAGCTCTAGCTCTCTAAGCAGCTCACTGCAGCTGTACACAGCAAGCTATTCCCTCATGCAAGCAGCAGCCATGGATCCCCCTTCCAAACACCACCCTTGGAGTATCGCTTTGATGGTTCTGCTCTGAGCAGAGGAACCCACTCCTGAACTCATTCACACTGCACTGCCAGACCCCTGGCAGTTTTATGGAAGTGTTTTACTTCCATAATATGCATGGGTCTGCAAGTCTTGAACATACAACTTACAACTATCTTAAATTGCTACATGCACTTACTGCAACTTTTTTTATTAAAAAAAAAAAAAAAGGCAGCGCACTTTTTATTTTCTTTCAGAATATCCATTTCTGCATCCTGTCTGATGGTTTTGCAGAAAGTCATTGAAACCACACATAAAGAAAATAAACGAAAAAAATGCATTTGTTAAGACAATCCCAGAGATCCAGTGCAAAGAAACTGATTTTATAAACCAAATGGTAACTTTTTATGTCTGTAACTAAGCCAATCTCTTCTAGAACAAAAGATCCTGAATCAAGCATTCTCCAAGGAGCAGCTTTAGAGAAACAATTCATAACTAAATGTGGTAACTCTTGTCTTCCAAAGAAAAACCATCAATTGTTACTTCAGCAAAGTTCTAATAGCATGTTCTCCCAGGAATTATAAAAGTATCTTGAGCTCTTCCCAGATTCCTGGACCTGCATTATTCTCTATATCGTTAAGCCATCCTATCTTGCAGTCAGTTAAATTGGCAGTTTGTAACCAAAGACCTTTTGCTTACTGGGATGTTATAAACTGCTTTTAACAGATCAAATTCTAGTTTGTGAAAATACAGCAGAATGTTTCCTACACATGAAAACACACTTTTGTCTCAAACTTCACTATTGCAATATAAGGCTGCATAAATCTTTTATCTCTATATTGAATTTAAACATTAGATTTCACAAAATTTTTAGATTTAATTTTGCTTAGAATATAGGTCATCACATTCTGAATACACTTTACACCACAGAGTCTGTGAAAATAACTTAAGCCACTGAAGGGGACTTGCCATTTTTCCGCAGTGACTTCTGTGCCGGAGGTACCAGACAGGCTTGTGCTGTTGCCAGCTCAGGATTGGCAGCTTTAGTTCCATGGTTGGCCTTTACCTTATCAGCCCAACTTACACCAGAAGGAGCCAGGCGTGTTGCAGAAATTGTCACTGTCGGGTTCCTAAACGAAAGTCACAGCTCTTTTTAGTGTCTGATCAAGTAACAGAATGGTTTGTTAGAAAGCTTTATCAGAGTCTCTCAGAGACTGCCAGAACAGTGCCGTACACAATCACCTCTCCTTTGGCAAACTCTCCAGGTTGCAGCAGTTTACACTGAAAAGCTGTAATTTTCTCAACAAATCTTTGTTTTTAATAAACAAGACTAAATTTAATCTTTGCGATACTAATTTCTGAAGGCATTAATGTTTTTGGCAAACAAAGCAACGCATAATAAATTCCACATATTAAGTCTTGAAAAACACTCCTGTCATTTTAAGCCTGGCATTTAGGACCATTTAGTACTTCCAATTTATTTTCATTAAAAATACTGAACAGAATTTTCTTACTCATCTTCCACATAAGTGATTTTATTTATCACACCTTTCTTGTTATCTCTTCTCCAAATTTTCTTTTTGCATCAATGCCGTTGGATACATCTGACTGTCCCTGTTTCTAGTTTCTGTCCTTTTCCTATTTTTTCTACACCGCTTTGGGGAAGATATGAAGATGACTACAGGTATGAATCATTAATTTTTACAGAGGTACACCACTACCTTCTCTTCTATCTCCTATTCCTTTCCTAGTAACTCCTAGCATTGTGCCAAAAATTTCTGTAGTACCAAGTACGTCTCAGCCCTTATTTTCCGTTCTATTTTCTCTCTCACACACAAAACATTGTAGCCCTCTGGGGTCGCCTTGCTTTGAGACACACACTAAGAAGAAAAAAATCTGCAAGTGTAAAGGATAGAAAACTCACCTAGTTGTCCCCTGCTCTAACACACACAGTTGCTCATCATGTCCCTGTGATGGCGAATAAAACAGCTCCAGCAGCAATAGCAACAGGTAATTACAGTCAAATAAGGCTTAGCTGAAAGATTAATTGTGCTGAGCTGTTATGTTCTAATAAAAATAAAAGAGCATTGAATTCCACCAGATTAAAGTTTCATTTGAGTGCTTGTGTATATTTTCTCCCCACCACCAGGCATTTCAGCAGACACCTCTCACATGTTGTCAGGTAGGTATCAACAGATTCACCTACGCAGGACCTACACCAAACACACTTTGGTTTTTCCACCAAACACATTTTATAGTATTTCTGTAGAAATATCCGATATGCACAATTTCAGAGAGCTCAATCCTCAGAGATACTGACCAAACAGCCCAGTATGACATCGCTGCTGAGGACACTGTAAGCACTCAGGAAACTGGGCACTGTGTTCCCCAGATGCCAACAAACCTGAAGGAACTACAGCACATATCCTGAGAAAGATTTCAACTAGACTCCAGACTGAGACAGCACCAGACAGTGCTGCTCTAGATCTATGCACATTTTTGTTGAACTGCTTGCAGGCATTTTCATTTCAACAAATACAAGATGCTTTTACTGCAGTATATAACATGTTCTACATTTGAACTAGTATCAGTTTTGCCATGCATCAGAATCGTCATAATTTCACTTCACACTCACTCTTTCTGACCTGTATTTACTTCTGCTCACTCAGCTGGCCATTCACATTGCACACACTAGCCATTTTAAAATGCCAGTTACAGACATTTTGACCTTTGCTTTGTAGAGAGAAGACGGCACTAAATAGATCACATGAAATACCCTAACAGTATTTTATCTTCAGGTCTTTGTAATGACCTGAAGAATGTAATTAAACGTATTACAAAGTCAGGGAAAAGTAAGTCCTTGATAGGATTTTCCTTTACAGATCATAGGTTTTTCTTTTAGGAATGCAAATAATTGCTTATATGATTAAATAAACAACAAAACGATACATTGATTGCTACAGAAAAATAGTGCATTCATGAGCTTTGTTTCAAATTAATCTTTATTTTAGCTTCAATAAACTTCTTAGTTGGTTTCATACCCAAAATTTAAACTCCTCCGAGCATTTGACGTCACACTAATCCTGTCTGTGGATGGACTTGGGATCACATGGCGTCCTGGAGACATTTTCTTTACTTCCCAAGCCAGTGAAGTAGGTCTGCAACCCAGGAAAGAAAAGTTTAAAAATACAATACACAATAACTCTTCCTCTATCATCTTAAAGCAAAATTAGAACCAACAAATGCTCAGTATATTAACAAGTCCTGCTGAATTTAATCATTCATCTTAGCAATTGTTTCCACACCAACCACAAACCCTATTTAGCCAGATCCATATCAAAAATAATGCCTCTTCTCAAGACTGCAATGTTTATTTCAAATTCCAGTATAGAGCAAACCAACCATTTAAAAGGAAAAGATGAGGGAAGGACTGGAAATATCCTCTACTTCTAAGTGACAGTGACAGTGCACACAAAATATCCTCATGCCCATTTTGTCCAAAAGGAAAATTGGTTCTATTTGCTGAATCTCTGCTAGAAAATGGAAGTTTCCTGTGAACTTTACTCTCTCTGTAGATTAAAAAAATATAAATCTAATTACCGGCTTTGAGCATCAGCTTTTTCTAGCTTCTCCTGTAGCTGTATCCAATCAATCAATGCTTTGAAGTCCCTTACATAGTTATCAAGCATCATCAGGACTTCCTGAAAAGCAACCATCACATCAATCTTTCTATTTAAAAAACAATCCCCCACCCCAATAAAGGAACTGAAAAGAAGGACATTTCCCATTAAGCTTTCTCATTAAAAATAAACCCAGGAAAACCCCTGAAAACAAGAAGGCCCACATAATTAAGATTTTTATGTGAACTATCATGAAAACATTTATCCTAAGAAAAATGGTGCAGATTCTTCAAGATTTGTGTCAGCATCAATGCATAAGGACAAAATGGCAACATTTGCAAGAAAATAACTCTTAACACACTTAAGGATACCTGTTTCATTATTTATGCTCCTTTTTTGATCAGAGTTATCTTTTAAAATATGCTGGACACACATCATCAAAAAGGCAAAACTGTATAAAATCTAACAGGTCTGTGGAAGACTAAAAATATCACAACTAATCTGTTTGTGAAGTAAAAGTAGACAAAACTACACAAAAGCAACAGCACAAGAACCTGGGTGGGATTAAAACATACACTGTCAGAAACTATGTGGGCATGCTGGAGATTTACTCAGAATATGCAAAATCTTGATGAAGCAGTTTGAACCTGGAACCACATGCTGGTCTCTAACAAATAAAATTAACTGTTACAAAAGGACGTATCACTTAACTTCACACTGCACCAGGAAGGAAGTCACAGACAAAATGGCAGTGACTGAAGAGACTTGTTTCTGATTTAAACATCCTTAACTTGGAGAAATTACTGACTGCATCTACTGATGCCCAGCTGGCACAAACATGTGAGTGCAGTACCTATAGTATGGTCAGATTACATTCAGAAACAATGAAAAATTCAAGGTAAAGTTGCCTCTACTCAGTTAATGCCACCAGTTTTTCACTGCAAAGCCGAGCAAAACACAATATAATGATTGTGTTACCTGAGCAAACTACAGTTATCTACTGCCACTGTCAAGGAAAGGAGCAATTCTTTGTATTCCACATATAAACTCCAAAATCATTGACTGAACGTGACAAAACACACACAGGTGTAAGGACCCTCCTCAGCAAAGCTGATTATCACCAACAAAGCACATGAATGCCTCTCTAAGGGAGAGAGTTTGAGCCCATGTCAGTCAGAAAGAGCAGCTTTCTTAACTATTCTATCTCAGACAAGAAAGATGTGTCCTGTACTCTGTCACGACAATGTGCTGGAAATAATCAAAATCCATGAATGAAGCTTGAATACAAAACTTAAGTGAGCTTCACATGCAGAATATAAAGTACAGACATAATTTTATGGTAAAAGGAAAATCACTAACGACAAAATGTTGCTGTTTCACAAGTTCTTTACCATGCCAAAGTCATTCCGGCTGGTAATAAGATAAATTTTCTGCTCAAACTAAATAATTATTATCTAGAAATTTTGGGAACAATTACAAATGAGAAGGTATTGGTTCTTAAGTGTATAACTACAAATTTTAGCAGCAAAACCTTTGACACCTAAACCAGTAAAAACACTCTCCTGGAGTCCAGGTAACTAGTGCACACTTTTGTAACATCATGTCCCATATATATTTACTTTTAATTGTCCTTTTAACAGAAAAAAGACCTCTAACACATGTAAAATGCTTTTTCATAGAAAATCATGTGGATTAATATTCATTTTGTTTAACTTTGAAATTCAGCTTCAGTTTTGACATAAGTATCCTTTTAACTACCCTTTATGACACATACAGAGCATATGCTGGTTGCTGGAAGGGAAAGGCACCACAGGTCAGATAGTGGGGAGGGAAATCAAACAGAATCCCACTGCTGATGCAGAAGTTGCTCTTTGTTTTGAAATAGTCCCCAAAAATGCTAACAGAAATCTTTCTTACAAAGCAGTTGGTTTATAGCACCAAAATAATTAAGTCTGCAACAAGAAATGAACAAGTCAAGTGTTTCAATCAGTTCTTTTTTCAGTTCCACTAATAAAATTCCAGCTTTCTAATCCAATTCATGTCCATTTAGGTTAGCCCATACTAAGTTGTGCTGACTGTTACTAACAATGAGAGCATAGAAAGCAAAATTTAATTCTGAATCATTTAATTTTTCAAGTCAGCCACTTACATATTCCTCACCAAAAAAAAAAAAAAAAAAGTGAATATGAGTTCTATTTCTGAAGCTAGCTGGCACAGGAAAAAAAAACCACAATAAACGGTTTAACCTATTTTAAGGAATGTTTAGCTCCACATTATCAGAAATGATCAGAGCAGACCCATGCAGCTGTAACCCGAGCCATGTTTTATGAACAAGGGAATACAAACAAGACAAGCAGCTGGAGCGGCCCCATACTCACTGATGCACATCTCTCTCCCTAAAGCTATGAGGGCCATTTTGTCAAGCAGGATGGAGCAGAACAAAAGTGGCTCTGAAAGCGCCGTTGCAGGCATGCAGATAACTCCATATAGATGTCCAGCTAAAATTACCAATTAGCTCCCCAATCGGCTGCAGCGGCTTCGATTGGTTTGTAATGGAGCCCGGGGCCGGCGCAGAGCAGGCCGGGCGGCGCCGTCCCTTTGTCCTCTGACACAGGATCCCGCCGAGGCTCCCGGATCAGCCCGCTCTACCTGCGGCAGCTCCCACAGCCCGCTGCTGAGCCAGGGCAAACCTGCACCACTCGAGAAGCTGCTGACAAAAAGGAACCTTTATGGGCCATGCTGCGGCTGCACTGGAGTCAGGACAATTTTGTATCTCATTATTTCTCAAGGTCACATCCATCCTGTACGGTTTTTAAAGTGACAGTTTGAACTAAATAAAAAAGCAATACTGCTGAAAAACAACCCTTCAGGGAAAATCAGTGACATGAAACTCAAACCAGCCATAATGTAACTCCTGTTACCTTTTCCTCTCTGTTCTCATCAATTCCCTGATCACCAGTTCTGCATGTCTCTTCTTTTGTTTTCCCTTCTCTTCTCCAGCTTTCATTGATTACTCTGGTTGCCATGCATTGATCTCTAAATTGGACTTCTAGTCTCTTCAACTGGGTGATCCTATTAATTACTTTGTAATCAACAAAGATCTTCAAGAGTAGCTACATCGGAACAATCCTCAGTCAGGACTCAGGTCCACCTGTAGGCAGGGCCACTGTAATCCTTCAGAATGGAAGTGCACTTCAGAAATCCCTTAACCATGTGCATCCCTTTGCAATGTGCTTCCATGCATTTATTCTCCCATTCTCAAACAAGGAAGAGGCAAACAGGGAAGTATGGAAGAATGTAGGATTTTAAGGTTACTCCAACCCGAAATAGTAGCACATACATCAGGGAAATTAATTCAGTCACCACATCTGTACTTCAGCTTACTAGCCAAGCTAGAAATATGGGTTCTATTTTACAAATCATGCCTACTTTATGCTGTTTCATTATCTATACTGAATATTTTAGTTTATGTATTTACCAAAATAAACTCAATTTTTTTATATTGGAGCATGCTTTTAGCACACAAACTAAGTTCCTTCTTTCTTTTTTAAATGTATATTTTCAAGGTTAATTGGGTGTTTCAGTAATTTGACACAAAAATTGCTTCAAAAAATTCCATGTAGCCTTTTCATACAGTTGAATTACAGATAATTAAAGACAGCTCTGCAGTTGGTTCAACCAACGTGATTGTCAAAGTGATTCTTACAGCTTTGGGAAAGGATGAAAGGAAGCAGCTCCTCTAGACAAAAGACTCTCCTTATATCAACTTCAGTATGTGGCAAATAATACTGTAAGCAAGCACATGGTCTCCTATATCCAAGTGTTAAATGCACCACATCTGGCCTCAGTTGCTCCTCATTGATGCACCTTCAACGTGGCAGCCACAATCCCCTGACTGACAAAGATGTGCTCCAAAGGACCACAACCATTTCCAAAGGAAATTTTCTCTAGAAGAATTAATGCAGTGGCACATGCAGGGACTCAATCACATGAAATTTAAACATACACACACACACATACACACACATACACACGTATGCCTGATGCAAAGGATGGAGAGGCAGGAACAGGGATACCCAGACTGCCAACTAAAAGACATGCTGGCTTTTCTGAATAGATCACCATTTTGAAAGAGCGCATTCCTTTTCATCTGTAAGACTGAATGCTTGATCATGAACCCATTTTCCTGTCCTTCTCTGTTGACTCATCCATGGAAGATGACAATCATGAAGATGTCCAAAAAGAGGCAGCAGGAACACCCACAGAGATTTTCACTGAGCACAGACTGCCACAATACAGCCATAAGTTATTTATTTAGGAAGATATTTACTCTTGGTAAATATCCTCAAATTCAGAACCAGAAGGTGCATTTTGTGAGTGCTACATGGCAGCCTTGCACTCCTCTGCCATACTCCAGCTGCAGTACTGGCTGTCCCAAACACCAGCAACGGCTCAGCTGCAAGAGCAGGGGTCTCACTCTGCATGGAGAGAGTGAAATCAGGAGAATTTGCACACTCAGGCCCAAAAGCATCCCTCAGAGACTGCTCTCTGCTTCTGGGAGGCCTCAATCAACTCAACCCTCTCACAGCCATCCCCTGACACAAAGGCATTAACTGAAGTTGATTCAATTGGTTCTTTTGCAGAGGAACATCATGCAATGTGCCTAAACTTCTAATGAAAGTCTTTACCCATCTCTTCAACTTGTGCTGTTTGTCAGAAGCAGAACAACAGAACTTCACTGCTGAATTTTCCATTTCATAAGAGAGAATAAGAATCTCAAGCAAAATTAAACTGTTTTCACCGAACTCGACTGATTTAAGAATGTATCTGTAAGCTTCAGAAACAAGAGAAGGCCAAAAACTTCCAGAAATACACCAGAACCTAATGTTAGGTGAAAAGACAAGAGATTGTACAAGCTTTAAGTAATGCTAAACAGCAATGTAAAAAGAATATGGAACTAAATTTTTACATGATAAAATTCAGCTTTTTTGAAAGGAAAATAAGAGCTGAAGGTGTTAATTCATTCTAGGAGGAAAAAACCTCCAAAATTAAATGACAGGTAGTTTGATATTCTTCTATACTTGCTGTATCATTAGTTGTTGGATCTACTTGCTTAAACTCTATTAATAAAGGATTTACATAAGTGTGTAGTGTTTCTTTTTATATATACATACACACCCCCACATATATAAATACAAACTCAGTTGCTGAGACACCTGAAAACACCATAGAAGAACAGAAGCTGAAGATATCTGTGGCATTAACCAAAACTGACTACAGAATCTGCCTTCACCCACCAACAGATCTTTGTGTCTTAATAGCTTTTATCATACAGCAGGAGATTTAAAGGCATTACCATTTCTGCTCCACCTACACTTGCCACCCAAACCTAGAAAATAGTAGGTAAAATATTCATATAAACATCAGACACACAGAAACCCAGCTAATATAGAGACTATCCACACAATTTTCATTTCAAATGTTGAAGGTTACAGCCATATCTACTAAGATATATTTAATCTTTTATCACTGTTGCACAAGCTGGTTTATGTACAGTAAGATGATGCTTAAACTTGAGAACTCTTCATTTATTTCAGAAATAAATCAACCATGTTCATTACACCTTTCCACACAAAGCATCCAAGCCATATCTATATATCTACATACATGATTTGAGAGTTCTCAATTCCAAATCAATAGCAGAATACCAACTTCAGCAGAGCCCAAAGCTGAGAAAATACACACAAGCACTGATCCTCTTACACACACTGCCACTGTTTGGATCCTCACCACAACCCTTCTGTCTGCAGTTTCAACCACAAAGAGCCACCAGAGCCCTTTCCCGCTGGGGAGCATCAAACATCTTCAGTGACAACGCAATCGATAGAACTGCAACAACTCCTAAGGACACAGGAGAGCAAAAGGCACAAAATACCAAAAAAACCCCAAGTAACACTTTTACCAGGTTCAACAGAAGATTTAAAATGTCAGAAGTTGTCACATTTCATTTTTACATGGGTATTCTTAGAAGACCATCTTTATACAACTACAATGTTTAAATAGAACAGCACCTGCCCATTTGACCAAGACAGAAATTTAAAGAGTCAAAATTAAGGAAGTTTTTGATAATGTGAATTTACCTTAACTGAAAGGATTTTTTAAAATACCATTTAAAAAAAATGAAGGAAAGGTTAGTGGTAGGACCATTTTGGTTTCTTATTTAATATAATTTCACACCTATGTTCAACGTCAAAATGGGAGAAACTGGACTGTGTCTGGCAAAACCACCACGAAATAATGGCAAATAATAGAATTTATAGAAGAAAAACATTATTAGTAGAAATTATTTGCAAGACTAAGCAGTTGCACACTTCATAACTTAATTAACAGAAATGACAGTAATTTATCAAAAGAATAATGATAATTTAACAGTAACCTGTAAAAGAAAATCCCAGACAAAAGACCACAGCACAAACACATACTCTAGCTGCTCAGGTAAGGCACACTTGTGCTGAGAAAAAAAGATCTTTTGAAAGATAAGAGTAAGATCTTTTGAAAGGTAAGAGTAACATGAACATTACATAAATTTCACAACATTTGACACTGGACTGCCCTGTTTGCTCATTTTTGGTTTTTTTCACCTCTGTTTTGCAAACAAGTAACCTGATCCACACAGATTCATACATCATTGTCAAGAGTCTGCTAAAATGAAGACTTTTCACTCAGGCTACGTATCCTCATCCAAAAGTAGATCAAGTAGCCCGATTAAAATGTTGAACGGTATCTAACCTCCAAAATATGTGATAATGATACAAATACATTTCTGTTCTTTCAGTCACAAATGTTTAAAATGCTAATTTAATTACAATGCAAGGCTGGCTGACTTTCTTAAACCAAAAAAATTCTACAGAGAAGTTTCCTGAGCAGGAAGACAGTTCAGTAACAAAATGTTAAATTGTGTTAGACCAACCAGACATTTGGAAGCCTCTGAGCTACTGTTCAGTTCTCAAAGCTGCTTTCAATGAAATGTATTTGTACGCTAATCTCAAAAGCAATTTGGCTGCGTCTGATTACAGCAGAGAATGAGATGCATAGGATAAGAAAAAAGTTTACTTAAATTGATATATGAATTTTTTTTACAGTGATTAGATAATCATTTCCAGAATGTGTTGAGTTTCCAGCCATGTTTAATATAAAAACAAAGTAATCTCTTTACCATTTTCTTTTATAATGTATTCTGACTTCTCTTAATGCTTGCAAAAAATTCCACTGCCAAAGTATGAGTGATTTTTATTAAATGACAAGGGTATTTCTAAAGATCTACTAAAAAATCACAATAAAATGTGAACCAGATGCAAAAGCTATTACAAATCCAGGTTATTTGAAACCGGGAAGTGTCTTACAGTGACATCCCAACCAGACATTGCTTACACTCGACCACCAATCACTTTCTTAACAAAGGGAGAATGAGAAGACTGATAACTATCAGTGCAGAAAGGGAGCAGCGTGTAATTAAGTCACTTTAGAGCAAGCAAATGAACGTGTAAAGGGCTGAACTGCAACAGTGCCACCTACAGTAAAGGACATTGCAGGGAAAAAGAAATCAATCAGTGTTTGAGTAACAAAGTAACAAAATCAGAACTCAAACAAAACAAGTAACAAAATCAGAACTCAAACAAAATCTGATTTCAGCAAAAAACGGAGCTCTAATAATATCACATACAACACAAGTTTTATACACTTCAAAATTAGTCCCTGCTCAAGATGAAACCATTTTCTTAAATATGAATACATGTGTCCTTAGCTTTCCTATTTAAAAGCCCACACAAAATACAAATAAAAAAGTAACATGTTTCTGAAGCTCTAATTCCTCATTTACCTTTTTTCTAAAATATAAAAAAGCCAGATAGAAGCCAGATAGGCAAAGAACAACGGGAGCATTACCTTGCATTCCACCACACTCTGATCTGATTCACATGTGACATAGATTTCATCAACTGCCCGCCGGAGGTTGTCAAACAGAAATGCCCAGTACCGAGCCCGCAGATCCACCTTTCGAGGCTGCCTGGTTTTGGTTGGGCTTTTGTCAAAGTTTTTATCTCCAGCTCCTGCTGCCGTTAATTTACAGTCCAAGGTAGTGTTCTGAAAACAAGAAGGTGGAAGGGGAAAGGAGAACAACAAACAGAAGTATGGTAAGGAGTTGGGTTTCTGTGCAACACACCTTTTATCAACACATTGAAACATCTGTAAACAAGAACTTCACTGAAAACAACTGCATCATTGCACTCACTTGAGTTTTTTAACACACAGTCTTAAATATAGGCAGCACTTATGTTCAACTAGATTCTGTTTCTTTGACAGTTATAATATTTGCATTCCACAACAGTACAAGATACTCTGCCTCTCAGCACACTGGAAAGATACATTTTCTAATTACATATCCTGTATTACTTATTCTGACAGATGTTTATATTCAGAGGTGAAAATAGCATTTTACTAAAAACATACCAGCAATATTCCACCACAGGGAAATTCTATTACCAAGACATTACATATGACATGATTGTTTTTAAACCCTCGTGCTAATACGTGTTAATGCCAGTGAAATGCTGATGTGGCTCACCCTAAAACAGTGACTTAACTGACCCAGTACTGCTTTGCTGCACAGGTGCAGGGGACAGCCAACATGCTAAATAGGATGGATGTGCAGGATATTCCAAAGGGTTTTGAAGCACACCTATTTGGCTAAAAACACCAAATCACCACTTGGTCCTGTGACACTGCTCTTACTAAACCTGAAATTGTCTCCCACAGAAGAAAACAAACCGTAAAATACTGCTACCATAAGCTTGTGCATTCCCTAGCCAGTGGACAAGCACCCTCAGCAAACACCAAGTGACACCCAACCATGTGCTACTTTGTGATGGAGGTGTTAGCTACCTGCAAAGGTAGTCTGGTTTGGGTTGGCTTTTTTCATTCATGTATTTAATAGCACCTTTAATGTAGTTTTGATGCACTGGTCCACTGAGGCATGTATCTCCAGCACATGAATTCTTACTGAAGTACTCTTGCAGGGATTAATGCAAAATCCCATTCTAAATGCTCTACTTTGGTGATTGAATAAGAACGATTGAAACTGACACCACACATGACACTACACAGCGTTTATAATCAGAATATCTAATCACTAACTAGAAACTGTGTAATTTTCAAAACAACTGGCTGGGATTCAAGCCTTTTTGTCCTGTACCACACATCATTAAACAAATTCCACTTTGCACTTAGGGAGACACAGCGCTGTCAGAATGCTATCATCTGTTTTTGTGGTGAGATGCTAATTTTTCTGTAAGAAACAGGAAGAATGGGCTCCTGATTTACTACAATCACACCAATATCTCTGCTACCCTTACATATATCTTCAAGTGCTCCAACTGTACTCCAGATGAACCCCAGTTAATGTATGCACAAGAGTCCTGTTCAGAAAGATGCACGGCATAAACAACCAATGAAAAGCAATTTCAGAAGAGTTTCATATTCTTTCTTCTATTACATAAATCACCATTTAACAAACTGCTGGGAGAAAAGATGCTCCTAGGCTCAGGCCTTATGTAAAAACATTTAAAGCAAAGCTTATATACCAGCTAATTTATAGCTCCTTCAAACTACAGTTTATAATGATGCAAGCGCAACTACAGAATCATAAATAGCTACATTAAAATAACAGTGCTACCTGTTGCTGCCTGTATTTATAAAATGTGACCTCAGGAAAGCGACTTTGTTTACAGTAATTCAGATAATACTGCTGATAAAAAGGATCAGTTGTTTTGGAATGGGAAATGTGCATAAAGATACACTTGAAAGATACATTTTCAAACCTATCTTTAGAAGACAATGTCATGGAATATGTTTTGATATTTAGCAATAAATATTATCCATCTGCTGTATTTGGCATCCATTTATCTTCTCTCTTATGTGTCAGCCATATTTTAATGAGGAAAACACCATGTGTAGGCTCTGTAAGCACAGCAGTTCCACTATTATTCTGTAAGACCTTTGGGGTCTCAGTAAAACCTAAGCAACATTTACAGCTACCAGTGCTCCAGAAGAACACCTTTGAAAGGATAAAACCCTCTAACCTACCTGATTTCTTGCAAACACTATCACACAAGCAGGTTAGCATTAAATTGGTGGTTTGTTATTAGAAAAAGTATTTTAACTTGCAGCGATAGTCAAACCTTAAACTGCAGAAGATGCAAAACTTATGCACCTTTGACAATAACAGACACGGAAACACCACCACATCCCAAGTAACCCAGCATGGATGATGAAAGTGACATTAAAACTGAATCTCTTGGTGTTTTTTAATTTGTTTTCTTTTCCCCCTAATAGTTTCAGTAACTTGCCTTGGATTTGTGGAAAGTATGCAATGTATATTTATACTCTTGGGATGCCAAAACTTATTGAATGTATGTTTGCCAGCACCCTTCTTTAAGGAAGATGAGGTTGGTAAGATCATATGAAACAGCTCTTGTAAGTTTATTTTCTTGAGATTAGTGACCAATTTATATGTAAAGGAAAATTGAAAGTGAAGGCTCAACAAAACTAAGCCAAAAAGCCACCAATTACAGCAGTATCCAGTGTCTGAAAAGCAGCAGAAATAAAGGTGCTGAATGCCAAACTGAGAAGGCAAGATGCACAAACACAGCAGTGTTCAAACCTTAACTGAAGCCATCAGGAATGCACTGTGTCGACAAGAGCTTTAGTACAGCAATCCCACACGGAGTAGCAACCAAGCATTCTCCTGAAAACTCAGTGTTCACACAATCCCCAGGTCAGACAGAACCCAAACTGCACATGGCTCTCTACTCTTCCTCTTCTGGGGGCAAACCCTGAGGGGGAGCCCAGCTACACCACTGACACTCCACCTGCCACACCAAGAGAACCAGCACACACACCCTGTTTGTAATGTAGCAGTGTGTGAAGAGAGAACAACAGGGTAACAGCTGCCAAAATAAACTGGGAAAGTAACATGCCTGTGTTTTAAAGATGCAAATACATTTCTATGGAAGAAGAACATGTTTTCTTTTTTCAAAATATAACATCTCCCATATGCTTTATTACCAAATTCTGACAGGCTGCCTCAAAACATTAAATGGCTAAAGCTGTACTAATGGCTAAACCCATAAATCAAAGAAAAACAGTGGTTAAAAAATATTAAACATGAGGAAAGATTGAGATATTACTTTATTAATGTAATAAAGGATTGTCATTCACAGAGAAAAAAAACCTGAATAAAAACAGGAGCAGTGTCTTCTTTACAATTCTCATTCAAACTTGCTTCCAGTCCCAACTCCCAGAAATTTTACTCATCTGGACTCTTTTCCAAATTAAGATATACTGACTTGAGCCACTAACACATGAGGTCAAGAAATTTCCTTTAATTAGAAATTGAGAAGAAAGGCAGACTTTGTATAAGCAGCATACTTATAGGAAGAATATCTTATATCATTTTATTGAACAACACTTTGCTTAAAATAACTTTAATGCCAATAAGTCATGTGTGCAGAGGCTGGGAAGTGCCAAAAGGAAAGGCTGAGGAAGATAACCTAAATTCTGGCAATTTTAATTTCTGAATACTTGACTTTGAAACTCATATCCTTTAAAAATACAATGTACGCACAGTTTTAGAGAAGTATTAATCAGTCACCAGTATATCAGTGATCTCACAGAAAAACAGTGTTATGTCATCAATTTTATGTCGCAATAAGAAATGAGCAGATACCTGTTTTGCAGTCTTGTGTGTTCCTTGAGTCACCCTTTTCGTTTTTCCACCAGATTGCCATTTCGATTTTCCTGTAGGAGAAGCAACTGTTTTAATCAACAATAATGATTTTAATTAAATAGAGCACTCTAAAATGCACATATCTCATTTTGCAATGTACTGAGAGGGGCACAATTTCTGAGTTAAGAGGTTTGGCAAATTTTATATTCAAAATATATATTCCACTGTTTAGAATGTGGATAATGCCAGAAAACACTGGAAAATGAAAAAAATACATGAAAGGCAAGACATACAGCCTTCATTAAACAAAGGTAAGCTTTGAGTTCTCTGAAAATCATATCATTACAATCTACATGTCAAGCATGATACTAGTTTTCTATATAAGTTTTAAGAAGTCTGCTTTTGATTGATTGCTCAATCAGCTATTACAGAATTGAAAAAAGAAATATATTTGTTAGGAAAACCAAATGCAATGATTTAGTTCTTCTGCAACTGTTCTGCCAAGAAAGATGGGAAAAAACACAACTTAGGTCAGGATTTAGTTCATCAACATTTAGGTAGCCAAGGGAAGAGAGAAAAACATTCATAGAACACAAGCCATTCTCCTTTAGACCTGAAATCCCTTCTCAAACGTACCTGTCTTCCTCCACTGTTTATACAAAGTGACTTTAGCAACTATGCTTCCAAAATCAGTTTAAATTCCCCCAGTCAGAAGGAGTGATTCCTGGTCTCAATGCTGCAGTGGTGGCAATTAACTGATTTAGAGTTATCTTTGCATAGAAACATCTGTGTTAGCCCAGACCAGCCTGATCTGTGTGCACTTATCTTTGAGATTTGCTATGGGGTAATGTACGAAGAATTACTCCTCCAAGTATCTAAACTTGTACAACACAAAAATCATAGGATCCAATTACTAAAAATGTAAGCAAGCTAAGACAAAACAGTAACTATGGCCAGAGTTTTCTCTATCACAGATTACATCCAAAGAGAAGTTTCAAGATTATTTAGCTGGATGAAGCCAAGCAAAGCAATGCATTACCTGAATATGGTCCTCCCTAGACCATGGAGATCATTCTTAAGTATCAGAATTGTCCAGTTGAGTTTTTGACAGTTGAGGCCAAATTCCCAAATGCAGCCCAGCTGTTTTACATTGCTCTGGTTATGTAAAGTAGCTGCAAACCTCTCTTAATCAAGCAGTTGTGCAGCTGGTTTGCACAGCTGGTTTGGATCATTGGCTCTTCCAGCCAACAAGGCTTTTAATTTAAAACAAATTAAAAATTATTTGCTTGGTAATTCATTTTTAAAATGCTACATTAGCCAAAAACCAGGTATAAATTAATATATTGAACTCAATTTAGCAGCATCCAGGAAAAAAAAATAATTTGGCTACTACATGTATAAAACCTTCCTAGTCACTAAAAAGCTTGAACTGGGGAATAGTTCCATGGCAGACTTCTGATAACAGAACTATTTCAATCATGCAAGTCTCTCTTCTGATGTGATTTACATTCTGCAAAGACAAGGTTTTGAAGGCAATGGCATAAAGGACTTGCACAGTGAAAAGGTTAGCCACAAATACGGGTTCACTAAAATTAAAAAGGGGCAGAGGAACACATCTAGTTGCAGACTTTTTACATTCTGTAAAATCCAGAATAACAATCAATCATCTAAGATCTGTGAAATGTCTGAACAAGTCCCTTCTAAAGACAAAAGCAAGTTTCCAGGCACTTCCTATATGGAGCAGACATTTAGATGCAAATAGCAGGTTTTGCAAACTTAATATAGTGTGGGGCAAGGACTAACTTTTCCTTAATGTGTGTAGGCCAGAAAATTTTGCATTTCAGCAGCAGAAACATTTTCAAGCTTTCTTGTTAATTTTCTTACAATAATGGCTCTGGTAATTAGAAGATTATTTCCACTTATGTCCCTCTAGACTCCCAAGCAGTGGCAGCACTGCTCAATGGCTGTATGTATGTTCAGGGTGACTGTGTGTAACTGGTGCGTAGCTACACCATGCTGGCATTGCTAAGAGATGTGCACACTTCCACCCCTGCTAGCAATTTACTGAAATGGAAGGAAGAACAACTGTGAGCCAAGAAGATCATCTCCTTCCGCTATTAAGTTGCCCATGTGAAATATATAAAGTACCAAAGTTTTGCAGCATTGGAGGAGCTACAGCCATATTTCACACTAGAAGTCCATTTCCTCCCTGTCTGGTGTTTAAGTATGAAGCACACAAGGCTTATGATTTGTGAAGTCTTCCTGTCTAAAAGGCAGAGGTGCCAATACCTGCCAAAAACTCACACTGATAACCTATTTTCAAAAGCTGTCTTTTACCTAACAACTTCAACATCCATCCTGCTCACCTCTCTCTTTTGGATAGTTTTACTGGTATGGGAAATGTGGGAATTGCTTTTATATTTAATAGTTAATTGCAGCCTTCATTTCTGTCCTGGCCATGGCAGAGATCAACTGCATATGTTGTTTCAGTGTCTTTGACAATGTTCATCATCACACCCTCAGCAGAAATAATAATTTTCAACTGAGGAAGCATACTGAAGTTTCTAATCCTATTATGAACCACATCTTCTTACAAGTTTGTAGAGCAGCAGTAGAGGCTATTTTTCCAACTGTACTATGCCAAGGATCTGGAGAAATGTCTGCCTTCAAGCATGGATATAACCAAAATTCTCCATGTTTTCTCACCTCTAAATTGAATTACAGCAATATATTTTGTATTAAATTAATTTTATAAATTACTGTCAGTATCTCATCCAGAATACAATGGCCCGTATTCACCTACTCACACTAGACTGGATTCCATTCATTCCAGTGAAATTCAAGGTTTGAAACTGATGAGCCTTAAAGAATCCCCTTCCCTCCACACTACATTCTGCCAGCTCCCATCAGACCCGTGCTGCAAGGGCTCGCACACAATGTGTGCAGTCAGGACCCTCACAGTTCCTCACATGGCCAGAGAGCAAAATTTCATGACTTTGATCACATCTCACAAAACTTATTCTCTGCAGCAGTCTCTTGCTAAAACAGTGGAATATACTGCAAGCTCCCCAAAGTGTGCCAGGTACATTTCAACCACTAAAATACGTTTCCTTACCCTGAAATGCTTAATCTGCAAATGAATTATGTATGGCAAGAGCCCACGTGATTTTAAACAAACAGGAAATAAGAAGAGAACAGTCACAAATACAAGAATTTACCATTTTTCTACACATCTCAAAGTTCCAAAGGTATCTTACCATCTATTAACATTTACATGTCAAGCCTCTGCAATTTTTTAACTGTTGCTAATATCATACCTAAGATTTTGTAATGAAATTTGTGTGTAGTTGCTTGTCTGCATTCAGTGCCTCAAATTTAATTCTAGGCACGTGAAATAATTACAAAAGAAAAAATTCTGAAACCCTCTGTTGGAATGATCACAGCTTTCCAAGGTAGGCAAAAGCAACGTGACTGCAATTGGTGACTGGTGGCTACAGGCAGAAGAGTGAATTTCTCTGTTTCAAGACTCCTCCTGAGACACCAAGCCAACAATAGTGTTGATTAGTTTATCCAACAGAATCTGCTGTGTACTACTGAATTCTGTGAAGGAGTATTCGAATTTCAGTGGTTGAAAAGTGTTACAGTCACTCTCTTTCCTAGACCATCACCACCATGCCTGGGATTTTGTCATGGCCTTGATCTGTATTCATAATTAGAATTTCAGATCTGACGTAACTGGGGTGCATACTGCTCCAAAACATACAACAGACATATGACCTGCCATTCCAGAAATCTCCTTCCTTTTTAAGGAAATACTGCTTACTGGCAGGAACTATATATTTACAGAACGGAATCAGAAGGTTTTGATTTCTCTTTTATCTATGTACGCTATATAAAACACACAAGTCTTTCAGAGCAAGAGGAAAAAATGGGAAGAACAACACAAGCACACAATTCTTAAAGGAAACAGAAAAAGGATACAAATGGAAAAGCTGAATTCAGCATTTTAATTAATCAACCCTCTATAAAAACCTCTATAACCCTAGTAATAAAAAGTACTCATACCTTCACTGTGTCTGGAAAAAAATCTCATTATGAAAAACAGTATATAATTTAAAATGTTAAATCACACACTGGTGCTGCCAAATCAATACCTCTGAACACTATGAGCAGAAGAAACTGCCCAAACACAAAATTCTGCTTTGTACAGAAGAGTGGCAGGATTGGCTCAGGCACCCTGAACCTTCGGCCTGATTTACACAACCCTTGAACAAGTTAGAACTATCCTAATCCGTAATACTGCTGTATCATCCCTCAGGGACACAGCAGACATGGAAGGATCAGTATAAAATGAACCAGAGCTCAGTGACACTGACATTAACACCCTCCATGACAGGCAAGGGTCAAGAGATAAAGGATCTGGCTCTGCCAGGCTTTCATTAACCACAAGTTCCTTTTCACAGGGAAATTTTCCATCAGGCAATAATCATCAGATCCTTTGCATTGTGCAAAAAGGTCAGCCTGTAATTTAATTTTAAGAAATATTAAAAAGAAAGCACCACTGACAAAGTTTAAAAATTACAATGGAGCTAATACAATCAAAAGAAGGAAATGAATACAGCTACTTGGATTTTAATTACTGTACATAGCTACTATTTAATGAAAGCTAAAAATTCATCACTTTTACATTCATTCATCATGGTTTAGCTGAAATTGTTAGAGCAAACATTCATCTACCACTCACAGTCATTTTTAAGGAAAAAGTCTTAAAGTTTCTAAAATAATATTACAAGCAAGGTAGTATTAAAAAACAACATTCTTTACACAGGAAGTGAATCAACCCACAAGTTGCTCAAAAATACTACTAGAAATACACTGCATGTTCCTTTACCACACACACATTCATATCACTACCTTCCCCAGAAGTGTACTTTGGAACCTGGAAATACTTTGGGCCCCAATTCTATTCTGCTTAAAGACAGTTTAAACTTTGCATCAGACATAGGGTGAATTATCTTGCAACTTAAGACATAACATTTGTTAGAAATATCTTTTCCACTGACAGAATCACAGAACAGCTGAGGTTGGAAGGAACCTCTAGAGACTGTTTAGCTCAACCTCCAGGCTGCCCAGAGCTATGTCCAGGGAGGTTTTGAGCATCTCCAAGGAAGATGCTGCCCACAGTTTTTCAAGTCAACTGCTTCCCATGTTCAACCACCCTCACAGCATAAAAAAATTTACTTTTAGATACTCAAAAGCTGCAGCACCTGGACAGGAACATGCAGCTACAAAAATATTTGAGACGAAGTTCTCAAAACCAGCATTCAGATATCTGGAACAGCTTGAGTAGGATAAAAATAAAAGTCAATTCCTGGTTCCTTAAGTCATCATACTACAAGAGAGTATTACAACAATAATAAAACTGTCCTGAGGACTTGCATTACAGAAAGCCATTCCCACTTATCCCCCTCTTTAGAGAGCCTTCACTGGCATTTACCAAAGCTGAAGTGATCCCAAAAGAAACTTCCAGATTTCTTTGTTTTGGAACACAGAGAGCAATTTGTTAGATTGTTCTAAGTCATCCCTACAATTCTGAACTCCCCAGTTACAAGAGGTCACTTTAGGACAACATCATTGTGTTACACAACTGTCTTGAAATATCAGCAGAAGAAAAGAGTCTTAGATGTTACCTGCAGACAAATTAAAACAGTTTTTAATCTGCCACTGGAAGGTTTTATAAAGTGATCTGCCAACTGCAAGGCACCTTTTGTAAAAAAACTTCTAAATTATACTATGTATGCTAAACAGAACATGTTTAAATAGAGAAATATTACAAAAGGAAAATATTTCCAGATGAGCAACTTCAGTTGACAGAGGAATGGAAGTGCAAAGACCTGGTGGAAGACTGTTAAACACATACCATCATCTTCCTTGTTTTCCAGTGGGACGCTCCACGCAATCAGGTTCCTTGCTGTCCGTCCCTCTTCTGCCACTATTTTCCTCACTTTGTCATGGCTGTTAGAGCGCTGGAAAGAAGCCTGAAAGCAAGACATACATGGGTGGGCACACAAGAAAGAGAAATCTTTGGTTTGACATGTTAATTTCATGCAGTATGTGGTTATATCATCCAAAGTGGGGTACATAGGTGCTGAATTTTCTTCAAATATCTGAAACAGGTGTATGCATCCATTTTCATACCCATTCTTCTGCATAGAAGCAGATTTATTCATCAGCATGTCATGGGAGTTACTACCCAGCCCTCAGCATGGGTATGTTCAGACCACTTCACGTTCATTTAACTGCTTGTCAATGCTCCTGGAGCATTAGAGCAGACTTCGCAAATGTTTTAATTACGCTGTGTCTATTAGAACTAGTTATACAAGCTAAAGGCAGCACAAGACCAAAATACATGTGTTGGCTGATTGGTGAGAGCCTAGAGAAAGGCATGAGCTGTATGGGAACCATCTGAAACATGTATAAAAGCCCAGCTCTCTAACTAAGACAAGAACCTAGAAAGTATTTCCTGGCAACCGTGATGGGCTGTTATTACAAAGCTGGAACCACTCAAAGACAGAATAAGAGACACTGGGGATGCACTTCATTTACCTACTGAACATAGTTCTTGTGAGATGCACCATCACAAGACATTTGAAACAAATACATTAAGAAGTATTTGTATCAACTGACAGATGACAATCAGATAAAATCTTGCCTCTTCTACAGTGTAGGAAAGTTTCAGAAAATATAGAAGATGAGTGGCTAGAATTTTTTAAGGCAGCAGGAAACACAACATAAACAAGAAACTCCTTTTACTTTAATGCTAATCTAATAGTTTTTAACTCATTTCTCTCATCCAGATGTCTTCAGTTGCCTGTTTAGAAGTCACAGTGTGCCATCTAGTGCTTCACAGACCTGCCCAGAGACATGACCAGGCAACACAACAGAGTTAAAAATAGCCCTGCTGTATCTGTGAAATTTTGGAAAACAGAGCAAATTACATACTTTGGCCCAAAGCAACTCAAATAAAGCACACAAAATCCCCAGAACCTGTACAGAACTGGTTCTAGTCTATCCTTATTTTATACAACTAATTGCCTATTCTTGCTAGGAATTTTTAGTAAGAGTGACCATTGCTGTTGTAGCAAGCTTGGTTTGGGTTTTTAACCCCTTGCTGCTTAATGATGTGACGTAAAACTTTGCATTAGTCCACAACAAACTAACTTTCTAAATTATTTATTTTTATACAAGCCAGAACAGCTTAGAAGGAAACAGTAAGTATCTCATCATGATATTTCAAGGCATTTTGTATAATGAAACTAGAGCCTAACTTAAAATTCTCATCTCCATAACTTGGACATCAGTCAAAAGAAACCTCTCCCTGAGGGAGGCCTAAACAGGAGCCAGAAATGAGGAACTGCACAGCCACCAAGAAGTGAAAATTATTGTGCCAATGCCAGAGTGGGCATGAGCAGCCTTTTCATTTGACAAGAGCTCGCTGTAGTCCCCTCCCTCATTCACTGACACCTGGTTTTTGACTGCTCCCTCATCCTGAATCCCTGCTATTTGCTACTCAACTACCCAAAGAAGTTACCTTCTTGCCACATGCTATGGATACAATCAGCCCTTAGGCCAAAGGAGGGACCAGAAACTGCTCAGCCTTAAATAGCAAATGTTTTTTATTTAGTCTGTACTGCTTCTTTTCATGGCTATAAATACTAAAGGACCTTTTATGAGGATTCTTTTTTAAATTATGTTCATAGATATATGATGTAAACAAACCGACCAGTTCCATCCACTGCATTCCCAAAGAAAATTAATTCAGCTCTAACCTCAGCTCCTTCTAAGAACACCAACACAACTAGCAATTATGCAAAACAGAACAAACGCTCAAATTTATTCTACTGAAAAATTCCTTTTTGAAGGTTCCTCTCTACAGTGTTGATGAATAACATTCATTAAGCTCCTAGAATCAATACTTTCATAGAAGGTACAAATGAACTGATTTATTTATTAATCCCAATATGAAAAATTAGTTTTTCTTGCTGTTGAAAAAATACTGTACCATATAGTGTTATAGCTACTGAATGTCTTACCATCATGTTATAGCCTTCCTCTGCATCAACAGGCTCACTTACTACATTTTTGGACGACCCCATTGAGTTTTCATACCTGTGTCAAAAAAATGCAGTTAATTATTTTACCTTAAACCACTTCTAAAACTTCTAAAACTACATTTAGCTTGCTGGCAGCATTTAGGTCATGGACATCAGATAAACACAGTAAGGTTGTCAGAAGATAATTTTATTTGTAAAGCATTTGCTTTGCTCCTTACTAAAAACAGCCAAAAGTCCAAGAAGAAAGCAAAACGAGACTGACACTACAGAAAAATGTGATTTCATATGTGGTTAGACAGTAAACAGTACAAAGACTATCAAAACTTTCAAACAAATCATTGCACGGACTGCTCTAGAACAGTGATGCAAGCAGAATAATCTTTCCTGTGACAGAGAACTGGGCAAGTTGGTTATCAGTTCAGAGAGAAAAATGAATCAGAGATGCACTAACAATCAGCATCAGCTAATTAATGACAAAGTAAAATAAAACTGAAACTTCTGTTCTCATTTAACTATAAGATCTGAAGGCTCCTGTATAAGCCAGCTCTGATAAAGTGAATACTCTATGGAGTTGTAACACAGAACCATTGCCACAAATGAAGAAGGTACACAGGGGTAAGTATTTATAGGTTTATCAAGAATTTCCAGAACAGTGTTAACAATTCTGAAATAAAGTTAAATCCTTGGCTTCAAGGTTGATAAATTCTAAACAGCTGCTGATTTGAGTGCAAACAGTCTAATCTTACTTGTCTGAAGAATCAGACACTAAATGGAAATTAAAGACATTTCTAAATTATCCGAAATCAGGTAAAAAACCAAGATTAACCTTTAATCAGATCCAAAGTCAGATTTTGTTGGCCTTTACCAATGAACGACACTGCTTTAAGCAGGCTGTTCACCTGTTCTCACATTACATAAATAGCTGAATTTTCTAAAAGGATATAGCCCAGCCTGTGTCAATAAGCCCACAGATGTCCGTATGCCTTAAGACAACCTATTAAACCCATACAAACCAAAATGTTCTGCAGTTGGATGAAGGAAGTTGAGTTTTTGAAAACAAAAGATTGTACTTCTGTATCACTTCAGCCATCAGAACAGAGCCACCGCTCAGTCTTCAAACACTGAAGCATCTCAGAAAACACCTTTTGTACACCAAGCTGACTTGATTGTGATCGATGGATAATAAAAGCTTATTAAACTGACATATATATTTGAGGAGAAAACATGAGGATCCACGTACTTTCCCAGTAGTGCAGTTCATTTGGAAATAATGCAGAAATAAGAATCTGTATTTAGAGAACTGCACAGAGAAGACAGACCCGGACTACACTGCGAGACCACCTATGCTGTCAGCCGTGATTTTGTCTCTGACAGCAAAGGAAGACCACGGGTTTATGCTAGGAACGACATTAGTAGTTTCTAGGATGCAAAGAGTCATACACCATATGGCACTTGACACGAGTTCACAGTGAACCGCCTCAGCGCGGGTGCCTCTCCCCCCCCACACAACTCCCACTCTGGACAGGTGGGCCTGTACAGCCTAAAGGACGGGAGGAGTCACAAGCACCGGGATCCCCCTCAGGCTGAGTCCGAGTCTCCCCACAGGCAGTGTGGGAACGACGGGAGGGGCTGGCTCACACGGACAGCTCGTTTCCCCCCTCAAGGAACGGCCTGACTCACACCCACCGCTCCCGGTCGCCTGTAGCAACCAGGCTATCCCTGCCCCGTCTCGCCGGGCCGTGTGGCGGAGCCGCCCGCCGGGGCAGCGCCCGGAGCTGTGGGGCTGAGGGGGGGTGAGGCC